>MU225968.1:1564396-1622903 GCA_018584345.1 Thuja plicata | reverse complement strand
CCCCTTTGACATTAATGACAAAGGTGTGCAAAAAATTGTAAGTTTCAAGATACTTACTCCATGTAAACATCTGGATATGCAATCTGAAGGGATTGGATCTCTTTCTGCCAGAATGCCTTGATTTCATCAACTGTTTGAAGATGCATGCATAATGCATATGTTAGCTTCTTCATTTTTGAGAAATCCATATAGGGACCTTGATCATACATCACAATGGTGGCATCAATCTATTTGATGTTCTCATTCAGAACTGCTAGAGAGGATGCAAGTGCATTTCTCAATTGAGTCTGTCTGACTCTTATCTTACTGATCTCTAACTTATCCTTCTCAATCTTGTCCAATTGTCCTAATTGATAGACATTTTTACAGATGTTCATGTCTTGCGTGGATGTCTCAACTGATTTTCTAAAGCTGTCCACCATGATCTCTGCCTCTTCTATCTTTTTAATGTGCTCAGAGGTGAATTTTACTCTGTCCATGTAGTTTGCTGTGACTTTCCTTCCTTTAGCTGCCAACTCTTTTAGTATGGACTGCCCAATCTTTAAAGAGTTTAAGTCTAAGGTAAAGTTCTTTACCAATTCACTCAGTCTCTCCTTTTTATATTCATCTTCTGCAATTCTAGTAGCTGATTCTACTAGGCTTGTAAAATGTGATTTGAAGTTTTTTAGAATGTTGTCCACATCTTCAACTGATTGAAATTTGGCTACTTTCTTGTCTGTAGGCACTAAGTCATTCAACATGTTCACTGATTCCAAAAAGTGATGGTTCCTCATCACTTGTTTCTCTTTTTCTTTTTCCATAGAAAGAATGTTGATCTTCATTAAGTCCTCTTCTCCCCATGCATCTAGACTTGCTAAATCAGGAGTTAACCTTGACAACAATGAAGTAGATGGTTGATTGGATGGTGAGAATATAGTATTCTAACTGGTATCCATGCATTCACTCTTTACTGACATCTCTTTTATTGGTATCTTATTATCTTGAGTATCTTTTTCTTCATTCAAGTCAATTGGATCATTGGAGGGAACTTCATCTTGTTGTACAAATGTATCATCAGTGCACATCTCTTCAGTGCTTACAAATACTTTATCAACTTTGTCCATGTCTTTGTTAGATGTTGTCATGGATATCTTGATATTATAAACCACTATAGTATCTTCTGAGTATTTTGCTATATCAGAAGTTATTGTCACTGAGGGCTCTGAAACCTATGGACCTATTATAGGTGCTATCTGAATCACTGGTTCTGTAACTTGTTTGGGAGGAGCTGGAGTTACCTTTGTAGTCGGCATCATTGATGGATACATGTGTCTATCCATAAACACCTGTGCAAATGCCTTTTTAGTTTCTCTTCCTATCTTCTCATACTCTTTGTTCATAATATGAAGAGTCCTTGCAAATATAATATAATTGCCTTCTCATCATGTGAGAATACAGGGAGAAGATTATCCGATTTTTCTTCTCTTATCCTCATGTCTTCCTCAATTGCATGTCTCTTCATGATCTCAAGTATGTTCCATAACTTATCCGGTATCACTGTTTTGAGTTCAATAACTGACTTCTTAAACTTAATCATATGAGATATGATCATAGAGTGTATCTCAGTTTTATCAATCTCTTGATACTTGTCATACACTTTAGCAATTGTATCTAGTCTGCCTTCATTCACAATCTTGTTCCTTAAGACATTTGGACTAGGTCTGAAACCTACCTCAGAAGGAGCTTAAGTATTTCTTACTGTGCTCTGTGTAGTCCTTGAGGATGGATGACTTGAAGGCACTTGTTTCCTTCCTATAGGTTTCTTGCTTGGTACAGAAGGTGGAGATGAGTCTAGGTCAATAGTGGTAGAGGGCGCATAGGTGCTCTCCTTATTCTTTTTCTTCTTCTTCTTCTGAATGTCATCAGTCTTCTCAATTTTTACTTGTGCATCAACTTTCTCAAGTTCTTTTGCAATCTTGTCTTCTTTTTCTTTTTCTAAATCTTCTTGTGTGACCCCATGAATCTTTAGAATGCTAGATGTAATTCTGGATGCCTTCCTTTTGTTATCAGCACTATGTAAGATAGTATCAACTTCATTAGTCTTTTCTCTGTAAGTGCCCCACCTTGGCTCATTATGATCTTTGGGAATAGACAATAGAACTTGTGCATATCCTTCTAACACATGTTCCTCCACTTCATAACCAAGAGGATGAATCCATTTGGTTCTAGGTTCAACTGCCTCCATGCAAGTGCAATCTGTTTCTACCATGAAACATATGGTATCCTTATATTTATCAACTATCTTCTCAGATAATATGTACCTTTTCTGCATCTTGATCCTAAATGTCTTGATATCCATATCCATGGCGTCCCTCACACTGTTCTCTAAAGTGGATTTAAGTGAAATATGAGACATTGTGGGTTTACTTCTGTCTAGGTAAAGGTTTGCAACCTTTCCAAAAATATGGAAGTACAAGTATATGATCAAAGATCCAAACCTGAATGTCTTGCTCCTATCATGCTTGATGATTTCAATGTTGTCAATCAATTGAGTGCGCAATATCTCACATAGATTGTACTGAGTGTTATCCTTCACCATTCTGATAGCTGCTAGGACTGTTGCTACAGAGACACTATTTAACCTACTTTCTTGTTGAAACTTATACCCAAGTATCATATTTAGAAGGTTTATGTCATCTTCCGTGATAGGGTCAACTGTAATACCACACTTGTCACTTCTAGATAAGCAAACTTGTTCAACTTAATTCTTGACATCCTTGCTAGTAGGAAGAACTGGTCCATTTTTAGGAAGTCCAGTTAATTCATAGTTTAGGTCTGTAGTGATGCAAATAGGAACCTCACCAATCCAGTAAAGGTCATCATGTATTCTACTTAGTAAAATCTTCACCCATTTTGGCTCATCAATCTCGTGCGCATTAGAGTATTCAAAGATAGGGTTATCAATCAAGTGCGTGAACTCATCCTTGAATGTGTAGTCTGGTTTCATCATAGATCCCATATGAGTGGCTATGCTGATATCTCCTACTATTTCCTTCTTACAGTAAATGTATGCACGTATATCTTCCACATGCACAACTCTGAGTGGGGTTTTGGAGAATTCTCCCTCAACATCATCTAGAATTTACTTGAGTGGATGCTTCTTAAAAACAAATCTCTTCCTCTCCACAATGTCAAAAACAACTGGGGTTGCCATACTTACTTGGAACTTGATTAAGTACGGTTTCATGAAATTTCAAAATGGCACGACTGCTAGGGTTCCATTTCAACTTCTTATCTGTTTGCTTAACTGCAAAATCTATTATGCTTCCATGCTTTGATGCTCAATGCTCCAGTGATCTCCAAATTTTGTGATCTTGAATGCAAGTGTGAAGAAGATCGAACATTTACATTCTTTTATAAAAGCTACTGCATTTAATGTTTGCAACCGTACACAAATTACTCAGAGAATTTGCAAATTTGATCATGATGCATTTGAGACAATGCATGGATGCATACTACAATATCATGTGCTCATAACCATGAATCCATAGGCGCATACTCAGAGGTGAATATACCAGCCGTGCAGGGGTCCTGAGCTAGAATAGCTCCCCCCTAAGACCAAGAAGGTCTATTCCAATAGAAGTAGAGGGTGCGTCCACTATGGATGCATCAACTAATTTTTTAACATCATTTTCCTTCTTTACTTCAACCCAAATGTTGCTTGAATCTTCTTTTTCTTGAACAAACTTGACTTCTCCTTCTTCTTCAAATAGTGATTTCTTAGGATCCTCTTGCTTTTGAGTTCTGGATCTACAAAACCTTGAGATGTGTCCAGCCTTTCCACATGTGTGACAAATGATAGGAGGTATGATGTTCTTGTTCATCATGCTACACTTCTTTGTTGTGTGTCCATTGTAGGTACATATCTGACATGTAGTGTTCTGCAAATTTCTTTGAGGTTGATTTCTCTGATTGTTTTGATTCATTCTTCTTTGATTCTACTGTGACTGATTTCTTTGATTTGTTCTGCAATGTACTATATCCTTGTGACCAGACATATTACAGGAGTAACAATAACCATTGAAAGGTCCTACCTCTTTGCAATCTCTTGCCAAATGACCATGTTTGTTATATGCATAACAAGTTCTGTTAACTTGCTTGATTTCCCCTTTAGGTGGATCTGTTTTAATCTCTACAATATTTTCAAATTTTTTTGCTTCTGAAGATGCTTCATGTGCTTTCTTTCTTTCTTTCTTTATTTCTTGCAATGAATTGATTCCAATTTGTGCTACACTGTATCCAAGACCAGTAGTGTCACCTTTTTTCTTTTGTGCATTTAGCTAAGATTGAAGGGAATCAGAACTTGTGTGGAGTTTATCAATCTTATCCTTTTCTTTTGTTAATTCAGATTCCATCTTCTTCTTTATGTTCTCTAATTCCAAGACTTTCATTTTTGCTTTCAAGAGTTCATCTTCTATTTGTTTGTTTTCTTTGATCTTTTCTTCAATAGCAATTTGACTGTCTGTTAGCAGTTCATCCAGATTTTCAATTTTATCCTTCAGAGACATATTCTCTTCATTGAGATTTTTGACTATTTTCCCTAAATCACTTGTAGAACAATCCTTCAAATGTTTTCTCAATTTCTTGATAAGCATTTGTGAACCATCAACTTTTAGTCTAAGTTCTTCATTTTATTTTTCGAATCTATCAAGATCTTCAAGAGCTGCTTCAAGATTCTTTTTCAAATGTTTTTCTTCTATTGAGTCCATGATCTCCTCAAGTGGTTAAAATTTCTTTCAGAGGACCAGATCTCTGATACCAATTGTTAGAAACACTGAGAGGGGGGGGGGTGATTCAGTGTTTGTCTAATTATTACTTTTCAACAACTTAAACATAAATCAAACATACATTTAATGAAGCTTAACGTAAGAACTCATAACACATGATATGATTACGGGGAAACCTTGATCAGAGGAAAACCCCAGTGGGAATTATTACCCATAAATATTGTACTAGTATAGTGAACCTGTTAAAGTTCCTTTACCCTGTTAGAAGTAGTCTTTACAATGCAAGTACAATGACCTTGTTAAAGGTCTGATCCTGTTAGGAGTCTTTTACAAAACTCTATTAAAGGTATATGGCTCACTGCCCAATAAGATGAATGCTACAACCTTCTGATAGTTGATATACACTATATCAAAAGTGAACTACTATGATGACACTGTTGTCTGATCAGTTCTGTGTATGTGCGAATGCTCTTACTCTCTTAAAGAGATTTATCTCATACTAACTTCATCATACTACTCTTCTATATCTTTCTCATACATCTTATTCTACCCTTATAACATAACTTTACATTACATACTTTTATATTCATACCCGAATAGACGCGACCCAAAACAAGACTTATGGTCGGCCCTAAAACATAATACACAACACTTCCGAGCAAGTCAGCTTAAGTGTATTTACAACAATAATAATTATATCATTAAAAACATATAATCAAAGGCACTTGGCCATTACATAACAAAATAATTCATGATGATCAAAACACTAGTTGGCTTCCATGCTTTGTCTTCTAGACTGCTGGTGTACTGATCCGTCTGCAACTTCTCCATACTATCATGTCATGCCATGCATGTCTGGAATTAGTATGTAGACATCACATAGAACATATATCTGAATGCACATACTCTGATTAAATGTCTAACACATGCGCTGATGTGCTGATCTCTGTATATCTTTGTCTGCCTTGTTTTCCATACTTAGTCATTTTGTCTTTCATGACAGAAACTTAATATGAAATTTTTTCCATAATGAAAACACAAAAATAGTCATATGTCCTCTAGGAGTCAACTTTCCAAGAAGACATTCCTTTCCTGATAGTCTATTTTTCCAGTAAGTTCTCTTATGGGTGCCATTTTTAACTTGGGGTTTTCTTACTCAGAAATTTTTAGCTTCGCACACAAGTCCTACTTTCTTTTTAATACCAAAACCCTACTGGAAATCTAGCTTACGATGCTTCAGAGTGGAGTAACAGAGAAAATTACCAGTTCTACACAAGTCAAAAATTAGATAGAAAGCACTGCAACTTGGCTCTTCTTCGACCACTTCAACAATTATGGCATTCAAAAACTCAATTGAATGATATTATACACCATCCCATCACTTCTTAGCATTTAATTTTAGCTGAGATGGCCACATGTTCTGCCATTACTTCTGCCTCATTTGAAATTTTCTAGCCCAATGGTTAATAAATCTTACTTTACCAATTTAAAACACAGTCATCGATCTCAGCAACTTCCTCTCAAATCCTATGACCAACAATGGTTGACGAAGACTACCATCAGTTTGGACACATTTCCATCAGTAAGAATGCCTCAAACACTAGATAATGATCACATTCTCCATGAGGCTTCAGGTTGTCTGTTAGATTAAGATTTATCAATAGTTCCTTTAACTCCTTTTAAGACCTGGGGCCCATGATCTCACCAAGACATGTGTCACCTAGGCATGTTTCCTTGAATATTAATCTCCTTTCATTTCTTCCCTAAGGATTTTCACCCACCGTTGGTTCCTTTTAAAATTTTCAGTCCTTTACTTTCCTTTAGGATCCGTGTATCATGTTGGTGCAATTCATTGAAGGCTAGATCATGATCATATTTAATTCAAGGCTTTTTTCCTACTGTCAGATCAAAACCCACTTGAATTTATGTTAAATTTACCTTCTTCTTTGTAACTATAGGCCCCACAAACTTATGAAGACACATGGAACCGAGGTGTAATGCTTCAAAGATTATCTTCTATGCATCTCATAGTTAAGGATTCATGACCACCATAAAATTTGATTTAACTTGACTTCCTTTTAACTTTAATTACTGCCCAGTAATCCTAGCCCTAGTGACCTCCACATGATGCTTCATTAATGGTTCTAATAAATCCTTGTTTCCATCCGACCTGCGCTGACTGGTTGAACATGTGTATCATAGGCGCAATGCCTTGAACATTATCTAATGATCATCTCAGCATCAAGGCTTCATGCTAACCATAGGATATTCTTAAGTTTTTTGGCGGTTACCTTTAATTTGATCTTAGATCTAGCCCACCACTTTCCACATGTCCATCAAGCGTAATGCCTTAAACACTAGATCGGACACATCTTTTCTCTGAGAGTTCACGCCAACCGTAGGATCTTTGGCAAGTTGATCATTCATTACTTTACTTTAATCTAACCTCAAGATCTGATAGATACCATGCATCAACAAGGAAAAATACCTTAAAGGTTATTATCACCGTATCTTGATATTAAGGCACAACAGTGACTGTCAGATCAAATAAAACTTGCATGCACTTTATTATAGGCTTTAAACATATACTTGTCCTGACAGGTACACGAGGCCTTCATGTGCAATGCATCAATCATTAAAAGACTTCATCTTGCACTTTAAGGGATAGCACCTACCGTTAGATTAAATCAACTTGCACGACAAATGTAAAAGGTAATAAAGTCTATGGGAATCTTAGGACTTAGGAAATATTAAAAATAAATCCACCCGACTTAGGAAACATGAAACCTAATAGTTAAGTGATAAAGTGGCCCCATTCAGACATAACAATACAACACATGGGTTTATTTAAACTTAAGTGACCCGTAAAGTAACTCCAAAATAGAACATGTCTTGAGGGTTTAAGGTTTTCATTGAAATTGGTTGAAACAAGAATTAGGGTTTTACCATCAAGGGCTAAAAAATGAACATCTAGGGTTTATGGGATACAAAACCTCTTCAAAATATAATTACCTTCAGATGTAGACATTTTTTAAATTTTTTTGCAAATGTCCTTAAAAATAATAGAAGTCAAAGCACATAGGATTGACAACATAACCAAAAAGTTTACACAACTCAGAAAACCAAATATAGTCCCAACAATTTCCATTTGAAAAACTTTAAAACCTTTGTAAGAAACATAAGCTAGAAAAATCCTCACTCCTTCAAGTCTAGCCACCATTTCAAAAAAGTCTCTCCATATTCCAAGCCTTCTTCTTGTGCATAACCCTTAACTACAAGTCTCGCCTTATTTATGACTACTTCATTGACTTTATTTTTGAAAACCCACTTAGTTCTTATCACATTCTTATCAAAAAGTCTAGGAACAAGTACCCAAGTATCATTCTTCTTTATTTGATCCAATTATTATTCCATGGCCTTAACCCAATCTTCATTCTTCAATGCCTCTCTTACAGATTTAGGTTCATGTTAAAAAATCACATAGGTACTTTCTCTGATCTTTCTTCTAGTCTAAACACCAACATTCTTATCACCAATAATTTTATTATAAGAATGATTCAAATTTACATACCTTGGTATCACCAATTTAGATCTAGGAGCCTCTTCTACGGATTGAGCTAGTTGATCATCCTCATTGTTCTTCTTTTCAACTTCTTTCTCCACTAGCTAAAAATATACAATCCCCTATCATCTCCTGATTTATTCTTGCTGGAACCATCATTATGTTCTGAGAATTCATCAATCTTCACATTTTCTCTTTCTATCAACTTGTTGGTTCTCTTATTTAGACACTTGTATGATTTTCTCTTTGTAGAATATCCTAGGAATATTCCTTCATCACTCTTAGGATCAAATTTACCTATATAATCATCTCTCTTTATGCAGCATCTGATCCCAAAAATTTTCAAGTATTTCACACTAGGTGTGTGACCAAACCATAACTCATAAGGAGTCTTATCAGTGCCCTTCTTCACATGTACCCGGTTCAATGTACAGACAACACTGATGATATCTTCTCTCCAAAACATATGAGGCACATCTCTTTGAATCATTACTATTCTTGTAGCATAAATAATAGATCTGTTCCTTCTCTCTGCAATCCCATTTTGTTGAGGAATTCTACGTTCTTACATTTGCCTTTTAATTCCATATTCTTCACAAAACTTGGTGAATTCCAAAGATTCTAACTCACCACCTCTGTCAGATATCAAGAATGTTAGACTCTTGCCTATTTCCTTTTCAATTTTTTCTTTGAACAAATTAAATATATATAATGCATCTGATTTTTTCTTTTAGAAAAGTAACCAACATCATCCTAGAGTAATCATCAACAAAAAGCATAAAGGACTTATCTCCATAATATCTTATTTTTCTCATAGGACCACACAAATCAGTATGTATTAAATTCAAAATACCTCCAGATGAAAATCAATTACTAATAAAAATAGAGCTAGTTAGCTTTCCCAACTCACATTCCTTGCACATGCTATTGTCTAGTTTCAATAGTTGTGGTAAACCTCTAACAATAGTCATCTTACTTACTTTGACTAAACTATCAAAGTTAACATGAAAAAATATTCTATGCGATAGCCAACTATCAGTGACTTTTGCAATTAGGCAACTCTTTATTGTAGTATTCAAATGGAATAAATTACCTTTAGTCTTCATACCTGTAGCAATAAAATTATGAGATCTTCAAAGTATCCTAGAGACACCTCCTTTGAACTCTACAAGATAACCTTTGTTATTCAACTATACTACACTCAAAAAATTATACCACAGGGCTTTCTACACAATAAAAATCATCAGAATTTGTTTTTCTATTTAGTGCAATAGATCCTATTCCTTTTACTAAGCAAGGAGAATTGTTACCAAATCTTACTACCCCACCATTACATTCTTCCAACTTAGTGAGCTTACTCCTATCATCGGTCATATGATGTTTACATCCACTATATATTACCAGCCATGCTATAAATCAATACTTTTTCTCCATCTACAAGATAATCCTCTTTAACAACAACAAAGATAAATTCTTCTTCACTATCCTCAAATTCATCATCGATAACCCCCTTATCAACAACAAAAAAGCAAGTCTTCTTTCTCTTATCCTAGAATATCTTAGGCTTTTCCTTCTTATCACCATCAGGACACCTAGCAACAAATTGTCCAATCTTTTTACATGAGAATAATTTGAGAGGTAGCTTTCCATTTTACTTACCGATTCCTCTAGGTAACCTCCTAGTAAAAAATGATTCCAACTCTTCCTCTTTCTTTTTCTCAGACAAGATAAAATCAAAATCATCAGAGTAACTAGACATAAAAAAAATTCATGACTAGCTTACTTTCCTTTCCTTGTAGGTGGAAGAGACAAATATTTCGTAAATGAAAATTGAACCCTTGGAACACTATTATCATAATTGCTAAGATCAAATACAATTAATTTTCCAATAAATGCATCAAGAGTGACAATACCAGTTCCTAAAGATCTTAACTCATGAATAGAAGAAACCCTAATGGAATAAAGAGGTAACAAGGTTCTCAATACTTTTATTATCACATCATCTTCTTCAATAGTTCCACCAACACTTTTGATAGCTCCAACCACTTCTTTAATTGTCTGACCATACTTCTCAATAATTTCACCTTCAACCATCCTCATGTCATTAAATTTTCCTTTCAAGATATCAACCTTAGCTTTCTACACATGTTTTTCACCACCATACACTAACTTCCATTTATCCCACACATCATAGGTGGTTTCAAGATCTTGGATATAAACAAACTCTGTATTAGATAATGTACTTGCAATAGCTTCCATAGTTGTAGTATTCTCTTGATGTTCCCTTAGTTGATCTGTATTGAGAGTCCCAGTTGGTGCAACAATATACTTATTAACAACATGATTCCAATACTAGTTTCCCATACCTTTTAGATAAAGCTTAATTCTACCACTCCACAATGATTAGTTCTCCCTTGTTAATTTAGGACCTTCCTTCCTGATCATTATCAGATCTTGACCTCAAGCTGTTAAGCTTCACCACAAAGAGGACCAAGGCTCTAATTCCAATTGTTATTCCTAAGGGTCCAAGATTATTAGGGGGGGGGGGGTGAATTAGTAATCAAAGATATCTGCAAATTTACACTTCTTTAACTCAAAACCAACATTCACAAGTTTATCTATTTATAAGTAAATGAAACTTAATCAAATAAACACAACCATCACAATGCATGCAACACATAAAAAATAGATTTTCACATAGAAACCCAAATGGGTGAGAAACATGGTGGGAATGAAGGCCCATAAATAATGTACTCTTCTGAAGTATGCCCTATTAGGAGCTTAACCCTATTAGGAGTTTACAAAGACACTGTTAGGTGCCACCCTGTTATGGGATTTACCTCTAGCCCTGTTACAAGATTTACCCTGTTAGGAGTAACTCTATTAGGAGATTTCAAACTCAAGTTACTGATCCACTCTTTTAAGAGATTTACAAATAAAACCTATGAGGGTCTACCCAATTAAGGGATTTACAATAGGAAACCTATTAGGTTTATTTGATCTAGAAATATAAATTCCTTTTCTTGATCAGGTCCTTTGAAACACATACATTCTCTTCTTATATGACTCTAGTACACCATGTCTTGATCGCACCTTCACACCCATGATCTACACACACAAATCTTTTATTTCATGGTATAAATATCAATTCTCAAGCCCTTAGCCTTCCACCGCACTAAATCTAACATAACACATTTGAAATCACCTTTTCAATATTTTCACTCAGAGAGACTACGCCAAAAAATGCATCCCAATATAAAAATGCATCCCAACTGAATAGGCCAGTGATAGGATAGACCCTTACAATTTATTTTATCAAGAAAATTCAAACACATTTTGACCAATTTAGCCTTCATATTGATAAAACATCTACCTAGATCAATGAAATTCCAACACATCACCATAAATAAATTGAGACACAAATAATTCATCACAGCTTGATTACTAATCGACAATATAAGATCTACCATCGATAGCTAGAGAGCACTATCACCTTTCACTAAAACAACTTTTGTAACCACAAAACATGCTTATCGATCATCCAAATTAGTCACACTCATAAATGTGAACTCAACACAATATCAAAAACACAATTCTATGATCGCACCACCTAACTCATCATAGATCCGATAAACCAACCAAATCACTCATTGCTAGTCACAGACTGTTCTAGCAGTTTCCCTGTCATACTTCAATCAATCATAACTTGCAAAAATCATACATTCAATAATTGTGATCATATAGTTATCATCTAAATAAATTCTAAAGTCTCCCTTAAGGATCACGACCATTAAAACCACTTGTAACACACTGTTTATCCTTCTCACATACTTGACAATATACTAAGAACACTAGGTCAATACTTGACATCAATGAAAACACAATAACTAATCATCTCAACACCAAATTTGTACAATCATAGTACTTACCATCACTCCATCAGTTATGCCAACATAGCTCACTTAATAGGGAAATATTTTTTTACAAATAACTTTCATGGAAAAACATTTGACTTGTGAAAATAAAAATACCTCGATGTGTTGTAGTGATTATAAAACAACATGTTGGTTGGAAAAACTGATAGATCTGAAACTACCTTAAAAAATTCATTAGGTTTTTAATATAGAGTCGCCACCTCTTTGTAGAGGACAAAATGTTTGAAAATCTAAAAACATTACAACACTCTTTGTAGAGGACAGATAGTTTGAAAATCCAAAAATGTCCAACAATATGACCTCATATGTGTTCCTTCCTTTACCAGGTACTTCATCATAAGAGCTCAAATTTTATTCATCTCTATTGCAAGTTCTTTATTTATTTTTCAAACAATGCATACTAGTGTAGAGATCTCCGAGTTTCCACTCACAACATGTGAGATAATATGAAACAATCATGAAATATGGATAGATCTAGATAGACATGACTCTAAACAACAACGTGGCCTTGGGATAATTTAGAAAAACAAGGAGAAACTCACTTAAAATTTGTTGCAGCCAAATTATTTACAAATGTACCCATTATATTTTCCATTCTATTGGTTCCTGAAAAGGTTTATACTAGAAAATAACGACCAAGTTGATCATTCAATTCCCTATGGACAAGCCAACTCTAGTAATCAGAAATCTATGAGACTTGGATCAACTGACAAGGATCTAGTAAACCCTTACGCACTTTAGGCTATACAAATCCCAGGAGGGTGATCCCTTAATTCCCTTTAAAAATAACATAAAACTTATAACTAACATTAACATAAAACTATAATCTCATATAAGGCAATCACCACAACAGGGAGATACAAGATAGTGGCTAGTTATCCATTGAATGTCAAATTCCATGGAGCATGAGATTGGAGCAAAGAAACAACAAAAAATACATAAAAGTAAAGATATTATTGACTCAAATATACTGGGATAAACTAAAAGAACATAAGATATATAAGACTTGACCGATGGAAAGGGAAGGGATACAAAGTCATATAACTAGCATTTCATCTTGCAACATCAAACATGTTTTTCAAATATTCTGAAAATAATATCACCTTATGATAATAAAACCACTAAATCTTTACCCTATGACAATTCTTAGAAATCCATCTATAAACCCAATACCCCTGTTACACTGATTGAAGTGACTACTCCATTCCTAGAATAGAAAGAAAGAACAAGTATAACTCAAATGCAACAAATGTGTATGAATAACCCAAGTAGTTTTTCATTATTGAATTTAAAAGAGCAATACATTTCAGCCATGGAGATAGTCTTAGTATAAAATATATTCATGAAGTTCATTACAAAATATAGAGATACCTTAGACTAAAAGAATAACATTTATACTTACCCTAACTCTTACATTTTTATAGAGTTGCTGCCTACCTTATAGAGCTTTCCAAAAATTTGAGCCTAAAATTGGAAAACTAAAAATTCCTCCTTCTATTCTGGCCATGAATTCCCTTTTATAGAAACAAGGGAGAAAAACAAGCTTTGGGCCAGAAAAGACACACATCATAAACCTGCAAGACCACTTGTGATTCTAGTTACAATGATATTTCTAATTAGCTCTTGAAAAGTCTTCATGTTTTGATGTATGTATGAGATGTTTCATCTTGATGTATGTATGAGAGCATTTCCCTTTCCTGATAGAGCATATTCCTTCTTAAAAGGGAAAAATAAGCCACAAAAAGGGGAAGTATTC
Source organism: Thuja plicata (assembly GCA_018584345.1). Classification (NCBI taxonomy): domain Eukaryota; kingdom Viridiplantae; phylum Streptophyta; class Pinopsida; order Cupressales; family Cupressaceae; genus Thuja; species Thuja plicata. The sequence continues at coordinate 1,608,884 of MU225968.1, read as the reverse complement.
TTCTAAACTAGAAGAGGATCTCCAACCTTCATGCCTAGGATCAGAGAAAGTGGAAAACAAGGTCTACATTGAAACTTATAAGGAGGAGAGGGGGTTTGCAGCTTCAATGTTGTTTCAAATATGATTGGATGCTACCCCAAACCCATCCTAAAACTATTTTTTCCACCCCGTGGAATCCTTTCTACTTCCATGGGCCAACTAAAGATGGATGGGAGGAAGTGGAAAAATCAAAAGGAGCCCCAAAAATGCAAAAATGAGTTTCAAGACTCCTTTGATTATTTCTGCTCTTTCAAGAATCCTTTGATTATAAACACACTCACCTATAAGAAATTCCATCCAGTATGAGAGAACTTACAATGAAAAAATGCATAAAAATTCTCAACCATCATTATTTTCTACCCACTCAGTCACCACCCTACTGTATTTATAACTCAAAAATACTTTACCTAGTGGTACTGTCATTTCAAATGAAATTCCTTAAAGCTTACTCATCTTATCAATCATATCAACCAGACTAGAATGCCGCCATTTTGGATCTCTCCAATGAAAATATTATGACAATCCATTTCCTTTCTTCAACTCTTTCTTGGGGATAGTTCCTTGAGCTTATCCATTTCTGTAAAAAATTATGACAATTCTAAAACTATTTGATTTTGTCTTAATATCATAGTTATATTAACATCAACCTAGACTTCATCCTGATCCATTTGCACCTCTGGAAATTGGTTTCATGTCATTCTAGCATTCAGACCCTCTATTAATGAGTTGACAACCCTATAATTTATCTCTTTCTATGTCGACAAAACAATTCCTTGCCCAGTGGTTACTTCGCGCATAATGATGTGTGATTACCTTAATCACTTCCCTTAGAAAAAAAAGTTTGAAACTCCACCATTGATATCCTTACAGGGAGACACATCTAACAAAACACATTGGTCAAATTGAATTTTACCACTACAGTGGCTAGAGAAAACCCACCTTAGTGAATAGGAAGGCTCCAAGTCAATTCTCCATCATTACATATTTCCACATTCTTTCAATTTACCTTGAATTTGACTCGGACACATGACATCATCTCTCAGATTCTTGATTTCTAAAAATCCTAGCAAATTTGATCATGAATCAATGAGAACCATTAATCTTAGCCGATCTTTACTTCATGATCAATACTACAGTGTCTTAAACCTCAAGAAACTTTAATGTTTATACATAAGATCATCTCTCACATACGCACATGCAAAAAGACGGTCCCACTAGTAGCATGAAAAATAAATAACTGCAAGCCACTAGCCACTTCATTTCTGCTAGGTGTCACCTTCTCGCGTATTCACGATCAACTCTGGCAGCTATATTTTTTATTGTGAGAATGTAAACAGTTGAGAAAAAGGGAAACTATTAATTGAAACATTTACCATCACCAATAAAGATGAAAAAGAGACCACTAAGATATTAAAACACCTTAGGCCTTAGAAAAGAGAAACCACAAGGTTGAAAACTTAGAATCAATGAACCTACGGACTTAAATAAATCTAGTCCCCTTTTAAATGATGTAAACACTTAAAACTTAGGTCAAAAAAGGTAACAAGAAATGTAATATAGCTAGGGTTAGACGTATGCAAATAATTTATCCTCTCACGAGATACTAACCCTAAGCCTTGTTAACATAGTTAAAGGCTATTCTCCTATAACAACAAGAAAAATTTCCAAGGAATGAATATATTGCAGATACATTTTTAAGAGCTATCAATGATATTGAGTGAGTTTGACATCGAATATGTGGACAATAAATAAATTAAAGGATAGGTAATATCTGATAAATTGGATGAGTCACCACTTCAAGATGATAAACCAATGAATATAGAATTTTAGGATGAAGCAATCTTGTACTTAACAAAGTATCACCTGAAAATTTTCTTTGATGTTTCATTCACCCAACAGGGGTCAGGAGCTGGTATTTTTTTCATAACACCTTAGGGATACATAATTGCTAAAGCATACAAGTTTTTATTTCAATTTTCTAACAACATCACAAAATATGAAGCTTTAGTGATGGGCTAAAAATGGCAATTAAATATAAGATTGTGGAACTACATATCTATGGATATTCTCAGTTGATTGTAAATCAAATCAATGATCAATATCAAACTAAAGATGAAAAAATTATTCCCTACAAGAGAATGATTGATGATTTGAAGACATAATTTTTGTTCACCACTTTTCAACAAATTCCTAGAGAAGATAACAAAGAAGATAATGCAATGGCTACTCTAGGCTCATTGCTCAAGATTCAAGAACAATAATTCTGCTACAACTTCCTGGTGGAAGAATTTCTCTATCCCACCTATCATTCACTTGATTCCTACTTAGTATGCCAAATCAAAGGTCATGATCCATCTTGATACAACCAAATATATTCCTATTTGAATGACCAGATTATCCCTAATACCTTATCCAAAAATGAAAAGAAAAAACTGATCCACACTGCATCAAGTTATATAAGCATAGATAATGATCTATATAGGCATGGTCTAGATAGTACTTTACTTAGGTTTTTAGAATGAGAATAATCCAAGCATGTGTTGCAAGAATTTCATGAAGGTATTTGTGGATCTCATTCAAACAGTATTTTATTAGTTAAGAAAATCTAGAGAGTTGGGTATTACTAGAATAACATGGAAAAAAAGAAATTAAATATTCCTATTCTTGAAAAAAAATTTAGCTGCATGGAAACTTGTTTCACACTCCAGCAAGGGAGTTATTACCGTTCATTAGACACTGGTTGTTTCAATAGTGGGACTTTAATTTCATTAGTCAAATATATCCTTCATCATCCAATGGACACAAGTTCATCACAACCATGGAGTACTTTACAAGGTAGGTGTAAGCCATTCCTTTTATCAAGGAGACTGGTGAACAACAATGATTTTTTTAGTGGCTAATATTCACCAATTGGCTAATTTTTGAAATTTGAGAATCTAAATTTGGCTAATAATTCAAGATTTAAGGCGACCTAAATCACCAAACTTTTACAAAATTTTATTCTAGAAATATTTAAATCGTGAAATAATTTATTTTATTAAAAAATTGAACTCAAATATTCACCTAATATTTGATAGATGGTTAGATTCAATTTGCCTAAATTTTATCATTTATTATAGAAATCTAAATTAATTCACCAATAATATATCATAACTATTAGTTATAGTAGGGTTGTTTCACCAATATTAGTTGTCATTATTGATTTAAAATATAATCTAGTGATCTTCATTATATTCCATGAGACAAAAATGTTACTATCTTATTTGTAACACTTATCGGGGCTAAGATTTCCTTTGGATTGTTGATAAATCAATGACACTGAAGAAATTTTGGGCCCTATTATAATAATAAAATTAATGATACATTTATCTCACACAATACAATGAGGATTATCTGATTATATTTTAAATAAATTGTAGCAACTAGATCCTATAGAGTTCCCTTAAACCCATAAAATATTTTCATAGTTAGCCTAATAATTTTCTATAAGAACTCTTTTTTCTTTAAATATAATTATTTTCCATGGTCAGTAATGAAATTTTGGTTATTGCTTGAGATTCACCAATATTTTCTACAAAAAAATTGTGATTAAAAAATATTCGCCAATACAAATAATTTGTTTTCCCAAAAAATTGAGAGATTCGCCAATAAGAATTAATTTTTTTAAAAATAAAATGAAAGATTCGCCAGGATTTTATATATTTTTCTAGAGGGGGGTTTCTTAAAGTTATCCCTGGTGAACAAGTGTCTATGTTCATCCTTAACTACATCATCTATAGGTATGTAATTCCTTCTTTAATTGTGAAAGAAAATATGGGGAAATTTAAAAACAAAGACATGGATGAATTGTGTGACAAGTTTAAAATAAAACAACATCGTTCCTTAATCTACTACCAGCAAGGGAATGGACAAGATGAATTTTCAAAAAAAAAAATCTTGAAAATCTTACAAAAAATGGTTAATAAATAAGGAAAATATTGACATCTACAGTTCAATCCAGCACTCTAGTCCTAAAGGAATAGCATCAGAATGCCAACACAGGAAACACCGTTTTCTTATGTCTATGGATCAAAAGAAGTCTTACTATTGAAGTAGAAATTCCATCTCTAATAGTATCATTGAGAGATATTTTAAAAGATGAAGAGTACAAAATATCAAGAATTCAACAGTTAAAACTGTTAGATGAGTGCAGAGAAGAGACACTTGATCATTTGTGATTCTATCAGAAGAGGATGTCTAGAGGTTACAAAAAGAAAGTACATCATCGACAATTTCAGGTTGGAGATCTTGTATTGAGAGAGAAACCTAAAAATCAAAAAGACAAAGAATAGAAGGGAAAATTTGAACTCAACTAGCTCAAACCCCTTGTCATCACAATAAAATTTGGCTTTGGGGCCTATCAAGTCTCAACACTAGAAAGAGATCTACTTCTCGATCCAATCAACATGATCCACTTGAAGAAATTCTATACCTAATATCCTTAGTTCAACATGTTTGTACAACAAATATTGATACTGAAGAAATTAAAAAATAATATATATTTCTCCTGATAAAAAAAACATCGGAAAAAATCATGAAAAAATCATTATCTTGGTGAAAACCTAGAAAACAAGCGCCTTGACAATAATAATAAAATAAAAAAGAGAAAAAAGTATTAAAAATTTGAAAAACAAGAAATATGCATTGGTGAAAACCTAGTAAACTAGCACCTCGGTAGAAAAAATAGAAATTCTACCAAGTGGTGAAAACCTAGTAAACATACGCTACTTGTATCTGGTCACTCTTTCTATCAATGCATAGCTTGGTTATCCTGCATGTTGTGGCTTTAGTTTGTAAATATCTTTAGTCACTTTTTCAACATCCTACTATAAAGTGTTGGAATTGGTCCATGTCTTAGTGCTAGGATAATCATACATAATTGGGGGTAGGTTCATCACATTCCAATAAATTCATCGTAATCTTGTTGGTTGTAGTTTTCACCTTCATCAAATTTAATTGTCTTTCCTAGAAATTATCAAGTGTTTTTCACTAACACTATGATATTTCTCAACATCAAACCAAATCCACTCGACACACAAAGGTGTTTTTCAACACCACACACCCACACAAGCCCTTGTGTTTCTAAACATTTAAAACATATGAAAAAATCCATAAATAGAAACCAAACACTAAAACTTGTTTGAGCTATGTCGATTATGTATTCAAAGTAACTCAATGATGTCTACGGGCTAGATGAACGAGGATGAAGATATGAGGTTTATTTTTATGTTGTCTATTATCATTGGTTTTTTTTATGTCATGTATTTTGAGTAACTCAAGGATGTTTATGGACTAGAGGAGGAAGGATAGTGGACATGATAATTATCTTTGATTTTTGCTTGTGGGTGTGGTTCTGATGATCCTTAAATGTAAAATAAATTGGGTGTCTATGATAACAGCCTCCACAATTATGGTATGCCACACATATTGTGACTCTTTTTATTTGAAATCTAAGGTGAGGTTGGGGCCATCTCCTTGTTTTTTTTTAGTGATATCTTAGTACTGTACAATCCAAGGAACTATACCAAAGGATATGAACGCAAGGGTCATTATAGGTACAACATTGGTTGTCCAAGGATATAAATGATAACAGTTCATTTTAGACATGACATAATTATTTTCATAAGAACATAAGGATCTCTTACTTGTCTATACATGCAAGACACACTCAAATCATCTCAGATTTGCATGCTCTTGATGATTTTGTTACCTTGCAATATCAAAAGAAAGTATCACTCTGGTCATCGTGGTCCTTTATGCCTTGGTGTTTTTGTTCACTTTTGACATCTTATATGATAAGGAAGTATTCATATTCTCATGGTTGATTCTAACCAGTGAGGATTGTACTCACCTCAGTGTTCCAACCACTCAATGATGATAAAACAAGCTAAAAAGATCAAAAGTGACAATACAAGTGCATCATAGGTTGCATTCATGCTAGTGTTGCATTCTTTTGGCATAACTCAACAATGTATAAAATTGGAATATCCTAAATGATGGAATTCAACTTGCAAGCAGACATCTTCTCTATTAATATCTTCACATGATCTTTTGGACATTATCGAGTATTCTAGATATCAACAATGGAATGAAACCTGCCATGACATGTTAGTTACACATTGCATTCATTATAAGAATCCATTGCATAATCATTCATTCATTCCATTATTCATCTCATAAAAATTTTTCATTCAAAAAATTCATTTTATTATCATATTATATCACATATGAGTTTTCATTATATCATATTTGAAATTAACAAGGAAATGGTACCCATAGCATATAATGTTCATCATCATATAACATCATAAATAGTGAAGCATGCATACATTCATTCATAAAAGGTGCAAAGAAACAAATAAACATTCATCCATAACATAAACATCTCATAAACATCACATGAAGTCATATAGGGCTCAAAATATGCATCTCATATATCTCATAAAATTTTCAGAATCTGTAGTACAATGAGATAAAAAAAATCAATATTGTCGGGTCAAGTCATCAAGAGTATTGAGTGCATCAGTATCATCAAAATGTGTCATGTACATTATGAAAATGTCACTATATCATTAGTAAGAGGTACACCGTAAAAATAATATGGAGATCATATATATAAAGACTCACTCCCACCCTTAGGATCTAGACGAGGGGTGGGAGATGGTACATCAGCTCTAGAAGGAGCAAGAACAACACCCTCAGACTATGTAACATAAGTATAATATGAAGGATCCCTAAAAAAAATATTAGGTACAAAAAAAATGTAAACAAAATAGTAATATGATTCCCTGTGTCCCTTATGAGTCACATCTAGCTATGCTCGATCTCTCTAAGATGTAAGCTCCTAGATACGATGATCACACTCTACTAATTGTTCCTCTAGAATAGACACCTGATTCCTCAACTATCTCCTCTCCAAGAAACACTGTGCCAATGACTCACTCAAGTTAATATCTCCTCCCTAAGCTCCCTATGCTGTTTGTCTATGTGGGGTGGATCCTATATTGGTCTCTCCTACTCCAGAACATCCTGCCTTGGTACCTCTCCTTGTCCATGTCCTTGCCCTGTCTCGGCAGCAGCTACTAGTGCAACAAAGGTCCCAGATAAACACCTCTCATACAGACTAGCCTAGGACCACCACCTTGTCTAGCTCTATCTCCATCATCCCCATATTTGGAACAATCTCCACCTCCATCACCATCTCCATCTCCTCCTCCCACTGCAACTAGACCTCCACCCTCACCCATGTGCTATCCTCCACAACTTCCTCCTCATCCTTGTCCTCCACTAACAATAAGATCAAAAAATACTTTGGTCCCTCTATATAAGAAGAAACCTCATCTAGATCATAGAAACATGGAAATGGATGATCACTCAAATTCTATCTATAATCATCTGTGACTCGAGCATCAGGGACACCTAGAAGATAATCCTAGACAATTAGATTCAAAATTTTAAACTCTTGAAGAAATAACGCATAAGAGATGTTCTCTCCCCAACCTAGTCTCTCCTCACATGAAAAATGAGCATAGGTGGTCATCTCAATAGATATATCCTAAGAGTGACCGAATTGTTGCTAGAAATGAGAAATGCCAAATTTCTCTACAACACTAGTAGAGCAACCGATTAGATATCTACTATAGGATATGTATGGTAACTCTACCTGAACATCAGACCATTTTTGCTCACAATCCCTGTATGTTCACCAATCAATATCAATACAATCATTAAAAAATGGTTCCTGTAGTTGGTCTTCTCCAAATGGGTCTGATGGAGGTAACCTCGGTAATGATAAATGTATGGATGTGGCACATGATGAGCCCTCTTTTAAATTGGATGAGTGACTTGGATATGCTCCCAAGCCCAGATCTGAAGCACAAGAACTCCAATAGACATAATATCTCTATACCTATACACAACCTCATGCAACTCCCTATATGGGTGTGTCAATAAACAAGAACCCAAATAAAACTGTTGTGGTCTCCTAAACATATCCACCAAAATGTGTGTCCAACCATAGATAAATCCTTGTGCACTCCTATCCACCATGATAATACCACCTATCAAGCGAGCTAGTAAAATGGGAAGAGGGGCATAGTGAATATAAATGTGATCCCATGTAATGTATCTCCTATTAATAAGAGGATCAAAAAATACTCTCCTTAAAGAAGCAACATCAGGAGTCAGCTGAACATCATAATACACTTGGGTACCAACTATGAGAATCCTTTAAATCCTATATAGATTGTTAGGAGTCACAGTGATCTCCCTAGTCAACATATGAAAAGTGTTATGCTCACTATGCCATCTCTTGGCCAGGGTAGTAAGAAATCCATGGTTAACTCAATTATAAGGTATATCTAGCAATCATTTCAATCCACAATGATGAATGAAAGATTTGTCTTCATTGGATAATCTGGCAATAATACCCAGGGTATAAGGGCGCTGACAATGATAGAAAATGAGATCAAACTACACCTACATCAGAGAACAAGCACAAAATCCATCAATATCAAATAATAATGAATATCATTAACAACATTCAAAACATTAAATTATAGTACAACATCATAAACTAATAGGTGGAATCAAATCGACAAGTAGAACAATCAAATTGACAAAAGAGAGTCAAGAAAATCAACCACTGGTTCTCATATGAAAATTTTAGGGAAGCATATTTTCATATGAAAAAATAATTGATAAGATACAAAAATTTAATGTAATACAAATTAATATCATGTTTTGTACAAATGAATGGGAAAACAAGGGGAAGTATCATACGAACTTAGACATGATGGGAAATGAAACAAGAAGGCACAGGATACAAAAATATATTTGGCACTAGATTTTTGTATGAAAGGAAAAAATATCTCATACAAAATTTATGGGTCCATATGAAAAAGCTAAAAATTATCAACAAAACGTGCTAAAAATGCTCACATTTGGAAAATAAAAAGGTCAAAAAGATCACTCACTGGTGGCGTGTACTGTTACGGTTGTCTGTAGCGATGAGACATCTCGAATTGGTGCTTCTCCATCAGAATCACTATGGTTTCTCTCAAAGGGTAAATGATCCCCAAAAGGAAAAAGTAAAAAAGAATAGTAAAACCCCAAATTTACTATTTTTAGGTCAAATTTTGCATGTCAAACTTTGGTCATACCCTAGTCAAAGCATAGTTGACCAAGAAAAAACTCAGTCAAAATACTATAAAATCAACCAAGAATCTTCCAACATCAATTTCCTAACATTTTATCAAATCACACTAGGTCCAATCCAAGTCAACCAAGGTCAAACTTGGTCAAAATCAAGTCAAACATTGGTCAAACTTTGTCAAATCATGTTTTGATCAATATTCAATAAGCTCAAATCATCTCCTAATCATCTCCAATAAATTCCTAATGTTGGAAGTATAATATGGGAAATTAGTAACTGAGAGGGGTGGGGGTGAATCAGATCCATAAAACTTCTACAAATTCTTAACTAACTGATTCAAACATGCATTCATAGAGATAAACTAAAATGTCGTAAAGATCTAACATCTAATCATGAATACATAGCTCAAAGATTTTGGTAACCCAGAAACCCTTGAAGGTAAAACTGGGGTGGGGATGAAACCCACAAATATTCACTACTGCAGAAATAAAGTGTGCTTGTTAGGGCTACACTATTTGATCACTTATGATGATCTACCCTATGAGGGGTCTCCCTTGTTAAGATATTTTAGAATTATACAATCTACCTTGTTAAAGGATTTAAAATTACAACAAAGTAGGCACTTGGTTAAGAGATTTACAAAGGCTTGTTAGGACCACTCTATTAAGAGATTTACCCTTATTCACTTGCTAGAATGAATCAATACCTGATCCCTTAGTTTGTACTACAAACGTTGATAATGAATCTCCTCTTTCCAACTCTTAACTGATCTCTCAATCTAATTTATCTCTGTTCTTCTCTTCACTGCTCTTCTTGGTCACTCTATCAGGTCAATGCTTCAGATATGCAAAGTATGCATATACTCATGATCTTTTGTCTTCACATCCGCATACAAACATATATTCTTACACACTCCTCTCTCTTTTTTGATTAGGTTTTGAAGCATCCCATAAATAGATCATCCAGATAAAGATCAACGATCTAGATCTATCATCTTTTTCCACTTAAGAATCCCTAATTTTGATTGGTTGCATGGCTTTCATAGGGATCCATGATCACAAAAATAGTGAATAATTAATGCATTAAATCTATGTATATGATCATTAAATGATCCATAGAATTTGGCCAAAAAAATTTACCTTGGTGTTTGTCCCATTCCAAACACATATACACAATTTGTATTACTCAAAAAAACAAAATACTAGTGCTCGGTCAATACTGTGTCACTTGGCATAGTTATATGATGTCTCTCGACACTCACTTAGCAATCAATCTGCTCAACATCCATTGAGTACTCAGCAACCTCTGACTTTCTTGAGAATAACTACTGCTCAGTCTCAACCTTAGTGAGATGGCTTGGTCGCAGTGATGACTGACCCACCTACCTTAAATATGACTAAGTGTGGGACACTAATAGACAACAAAAATTAGAGATCAACAATCTCCCCCTTTGTTATTACTGGAAAAAACACTTTATCATGTCTCTTTAGTCCTTCAAAAAAATAGTACTCAAAAGAATTTAAAATTCAAATTCCCCCCTAGGATACTGACTCAGTATTTCTCCATAAAGACTTCACTATATATAAAACATATGTATATACATACTTATATTTCCCCTTTGGAATCTAACATTTCCCACTTGTTTTTTTCAATATTTTGATATTTCTTTGCTGGGTTTGTTAGGATCAAACCATACTTATCAAAAAATGGTTTATGGATCTGTAATATCATAGCTAAAGCATTATCCCAACTTTTTCTTACAGACTCCAAAACTTGAAATTTGATTTCTAGCTCTGCATCTAGACCAATCAGACTCTGGAAAATGTTTATAGGTGGATCTTTATTTGATAGTTCCTTTTCCAGTTTTACTTTTTTCTGCATAACCTCCAAGTGAGGTATCAACATTGTCTAAATTGAAATCAATTTTTCCCTTATTCTGCCATCATTATCCATAAGCTCGACTAATCTCTCCTAGGCATGTGTCAACCTACTAAAATGGAAAGATCTAGAACTTGCATCCATGCTCAATGACTATCTTTATGACCTCAAATCTAACTGTAGATTCTCTATAAGCTATTGATTCTCCTTTTTAAAGAGTTTAGTATCACATAGTTGCTTGTACAAAGAGAGAAAATTATCTATCACTTATTCTTCTTATGTGATTTATTATTGCTTGGCTTTGGGTTGATGCTACTCAGTTTAAAGATATTAGTGTCACCACTAATCAATACTAACTCCTTCTGCGTATTGAGTATTTGCTCGAAAAATGTATCATCTTTCTTAAATTCAGTAAATACCAGAGGAGCAACATTAGGTAGCTATACCAATGCTTGTATTTTATCTTCCTCCTTAGGTTCTTGTTTCTCCTATGTCCTAGAAGTCTTGATCACCACAATGAATTCTTCAAGTGATTTGGAGATGTCTAGTGCAGACTTATATACTTGTTCTTCTTTGCTTTTATCTCCCTTTGTATTGTCTTTAAGGTTTGCCTTGATAGGTGAATCTAGAATTAAGAGTGGGTCATTTACCTGTTCCTTGACATTCAAAACTTGTGTTACCTCATCAATGGTTAAATCTTCAATCAGTTCTTCCTCAACCTTATCTTTCTCCTCATCATTAACATCTTTCATCAATTCTTCTTTAGTAATGTCAATCATTTCAGCCTCAATATCATCATGTGTCATATCCTCAATATTATCTAGTTCATTGATATCTTCTTTGTTGTCAAGCTCAATTTTCTAAGATATGCCCTCATCTTTCTTCTTTTCAACTATTAATCCAAAGATGGCCTTCCACATCCTTTGGGTTTTCTGCACAACACCTTCTACATAATTCTTTAGTACAAAATAGGATCTCAACTTAGGAATGAATCTATTCCTATGTTGATCCATAAATTTTTTCTTTCTGCTTCTTTGTTAACTCTGGCATAATTTGAGCTAATGCTTCTTCTATGATTTGCCTTTCTATCATCATGGCATGCTGCCATATCTCATCAATTTTATTGGCTAGCTCATCAGGGACTAAATTCCCAATCTCCAAAGGTGTCATCTTATATGTAACTAACATATCCATCATAGCCTCTTTTATTTTGGCCTTATCATTTTTTCTTAACTTCCCATACTTAATAAGCTTAAAACCTGACAAACTTACTAAATTTCGAATGTTATGACAGATTTCATCAGGATTGGTAGTGTATTTGTGTTTTTCAACTTTGAACTTACTAATATCCTTGGTTTCTGTTAACTCTTTATCTTCATCATCTTTACACATAACATATCTTCTTCTTAGTTTCCTCTTTGGCTGACTTGACTCAGATTTTGTTTGTACTTATTTTATTTTCCCTGAGCTTTCCCCTTCATCGTCCTTTACCAATTTCTTCTTTGGTGGTTCAATAGATATAGTAACTATTGATTCCCTGGTTCTTAGTTGAGATGTGGAAAGAGGAGTAGATTTTTTCTGTGCACTCCTCTTCTTGGTTGGCTCGGCAACCATCATTTTCTTTCCCTTTGGGTCCACTTCCACAACATCATGACTTTCCTCAGAATCACTAGATTGGTCCTTTGTTTGACCTGTTGTGATCTATACCAGTGCATCATCAACATCTTCTCCTACTATCTTCTCAAGATTATTTATAATTTTATTTCTCTTCCTCTCTATTGTTGTAGCCTTCAAATTTGAAGTTATCTTTGATTTAGCTTCATCACAAGTACCAAAACTCTTGGCATTGCTATAAATGTTCTTTGAAAGTAGAGCTATGATAGCTGCAAATGTTTCATCTATGTTTACTTCATAGGGAAATGGCCTTAGCCTTGCTACCCTTGGTACTACAACTTGTACATAGGTGTTATTAGTATCAACTAGAAAGAAAACATCATTATAATGTTTGTCTACTAGTGATACTGGGATTCTTCTCCTTAGTCTCATCTTTTTCTTAAACTCCACAAAGTAATTGTCCATAATAGTATCAAAATTTTCTCCTAATTGCTGAATAAATTAATTTATCTAAACTGTTAACGGTCGATCCTGACTCCATACAACATCTCCTACAGCAGAAAAATTATTTTGTACATAGAATAATATGAAAACAAGTAAGGAATCAAACTTACACATAGAGTTATTTTCCTTCCTTATAGCTGATAGGTTCTCAAAAAGTTGAGTCATCTGCAAATTGACAAGATCAAAAGTATGACCCTTATTCACTATTTTCCATGCCCGATTGACTGCAACACATGGAAAACTATATTCTCTTCTTGATTGATAGAATTTGTGTACAATGACTTTGACTCCAAAGTCAATTTATGGATTGGTGATCGTAGACATTGTCATCCCTTGTTTGTTCCACTTGGCACAAGTGAACTTTTCAATATCTTCCTTTTTTTGACAACACATTGTGCACTTCCCTTGCATGAAGGGATAAACTTTAACTCAGTCAATAATATCTTTTGTAATATTTACCAATCCATTTTCCAGCCATAAAATCATGTCATGTGTTCTTCTCAACACAATCCTAATCCATTCGGCCTAAAAGTCATGTGGGAAGTCTAGGTCATAGAGTAACCCTTTCTCGGCAATATGTTGATGATCAATGTTTATAAATCCATTTACACATAGTTTGTCATACACTTCCCTCAATTCAAAGTTTCCAAATTCTCCAATCTTAGACATGTAACAAGCTCGTACATCATATATCATAAGTACCTTTGGTGGAATTGATGATAGGGCTCCCGTAAGATCTCCTTTAATTTTATTCTCAGGAACAACTCACAATTTTGGTAGTGCACACATTTCGCTCTTGACCAACTAAACATTCATCAATGCCTTGTCTTGTCATTTTACTCCAATGGATGAACTAACTTCCATTGCTGCAAGATAGGGTTCATGAAATAGGTTTTGTGTAGCTTGGCAAAAACTGGTCTTCAAACTTCACAATACTAGTCGATGATGCATAGGTGGAATCTTTTCAAACTTAGCTCGAATCTCTCTCGAATCACCTTAGACTGATCTAAAACTCTAAATCATTGTGTGAAATGAAGAATGAGTACCCAAATTGATTATATACCCTCAAACAGTTGGATTGGGGCTTCATTAAATTCTTTGTGTAGTGGTAGGTGGAGAATAGTTATTTTCAATTTGTGATTAAGCTGCTCGGTTATCACACACCACTCAGTCATAATAGTGACTTGATCACTACTGACACTTGGTTAACTGATGCTCAGTTGATATATCATCTTGGTTGGTATTACAAGTCAGCATATGCTAATACTAATGCTCTACATGAAATATTCATTACAATTCTTTTTCTCAGTTCTTGTCTCAGATCTATCCTAATGCATCTTAACTTATGCAGAAATGGACTTTAATACATGCTATGTTAGGAACTGGTGTAAAATATGGAATTTGACAAAATAGTTCCTTACATACCTTTTTTCTTAAGTTGAAGTAGTGTGATCACCTGATCCATTGGATTGGGTGATCTTGGCTTCACTAGATCTACTACTTCTTGCTTCTTCTTTCTTTCTCCATGTCAGACTCATTTGATTCCTTATTTGTTGAATAGTAGGTGTCGGGGCTATGGTCTTGCAATCTCTCTTGGATATGACCGATCTTCTGACAACTATAGCAGATCATACTTACATTCATCCAACATTTGGATTTACCTCCGAAGTGTGTACTTATACAATTCTCTGCAATATGACCATATTCATTGCAATAATGACAATTGTGCCTTGTATTGTAATCTCAATTGAATGTGTTACCTTTCCTTGGTGTATTTCTTTGTTTCTTTGATGTCCATTTGGATTTTGAACTAGATCTACAATCTTGGGTCCAATGACCAAATTTTTGAAAATTGTAGTAATGTCCTTAGAATCTAGGTGAAGTAGATGTATTGCTAGTCTTTGACCTACATTCATGTGCCTAATGTCCATGCTTCTTAAAGTTAAAATAATATCCATTGAATTTAGGTTTAGGATTTGACTTGCTATTCTTTCTTCGGCATATGTTTTCTGTGTGACCTAGTTTCCCACAATGATAACATGTAGGTTTTCTATTCTTCAGCTTTGCATTCCTTAGTTATCCACTCTTTGATGATTCTCTTTCTTCAGTGGAAGACTCATGCTCGATATGTCCAAGTACAGATGTGTCACTATTTCTTCTTGGTGATCTCATAAATTCCTCAAAGTATCTCAATGCTTCATTCAATTTGTTTATCCTCTCAATGAGTTCTCTTTTAGATCTCAACTCATTTTTCAGTTCATTGTTCTTAGATCTTAGATAAGCGTTTTCAATTTATTTTATGTTTATATCTTTATTTAAAAGTAACAAGTGGTTGACCATGTCCAACTGACTATTTGTGAGCTTCTGCACATCACTATTCCTTTCATCAAGTCTGGTAGCCATATGTCATTGTCTTATCTTCCTCAAATTTATTCTTCTGATCAATCACCTCGCATATTGTTATTGATTGAGTTTCTTATTCTATCTTCAGACTTTTGACTTGTTCTTTCAATGTGTTATTATTCTCGAATAGATCTACAATCGCTGAATTTATTTCTTTTTAATCACCATTGTCAAATAGACCTTCAATTTCTTCTTCCTTATATTGAGTATATTTCATCTAAGTTGCTAATTCCTTCCTAGATTTCAAGGATTTCTTTAATTCTTCTCTAGCTATCTCAAGCCGCTGTAGTGCCAACTGAATATTAATATTCTTATTCTTGATGACCTTTCCCAACTTATAAGCCTCCATTTCCAAGATCTTAACTCTCAAGTGGTTAAAATTATTGTAAGAGAACAATGCTCTGATACCAATTGTTGGAATTCTAATAAGGGAAATTAGTAACTGAGAGGGGGGGGGTGTGAATCAGATCTATAAAAATTCTAAAAATTATTAACTAAATGATTCAACCATGCATTCATAAACATAAACTAAAATTTTGTAAAGATCTAACATCTAATCATGAATACATAACACAAAGATTTTGGTAACCCAGAAACCCTTGAAGGTAAAATTGGGGTGGGGATGACACCCACAAATCTTCACTACTCGAGTAATAAAGTGTGCCTGTCAGGGCTATAAAGTTTGATCAATTCTGATGATCTACCCTGTGAGGGGTCTGCCATGTTAAGAAATTTTAGACTAATAAAATCTACCTTGTTAAAGGATTCAAACTTACAAAAAGTAAGCACTCAGTTAAGAGATTTATAAAGGCCTGTTAGGACCACTCTGTTAAGAGATTTACCTTGATTCACTTGCTAGAATGTATCAATACCTGATCCTTTGGTCTGCACTACAAATGGTAATAACGGATCTCCTCTTTCCAACTCTTAATTGATCTCTTAATTTGATTTATCTATGTTCTTCTTTTCACTGCTTTTCTCAGTCACTCTATTTGGTCAATGCTTCAGCTATGCAAATTATTCATATACTTATGATCTCTGCTCTTCACATTCACCTCCAAACATACATGCTTACACACACCTCTCTCTTTTCTAATTAGGGTTTGAATTATCCCATAAATATATCATATAGATCAAGATCAAAGATCTAGATCTATCATCTTTTTCTACTTAGGCATCCCTAATTTTGATTGGTTGCATGGCTTGCATAGGGATCCATGATCATAAAAATAGTACATAATTAATGCATTAAATTTATGTATATGATCATTAAATGCTCCATATAAGTCAGCCAAAATAGTTTACCATGGTGTTTGTTCCATTTTAAACACATATACAAAATCTATTTTACTCAGCAAAACATAATACTAGTGCTTGGTCAATATTGTGTCGCTTGGCATAGCTTTATTCTATCGCACGAAACTAACTCTTCTATGCAACTTGATAATTAATCTTCATGGTATCCATTGAGTACTCGATGAGCTTTGAATTGATCAACAGTAATTACTACTCGGTCTCAGCCTTAGTTAGATTGCTCGGTTGCAGTGATGACTGACCAACTTGCCTTGAATATGACTAAGTGTGGGACACTAATAGACAACAAAAATTAGAGATCAACACCTACTTCATTCAAATTAGTTATTAATCGATCAATTTATTATCATTTAAATTAGTAAAAATTGAGATTTTCTCAATTTTCCTTTTGATTTTTCTCCCGAGGGGACATGATCATATCAAACTTTCATCAAAATTTATCATCATATCAAGGTATATCAGATCAAGGAAATTAATCAAATCTTCTTCATCAATCATTAATCAATCAAATTAGGATATCAAATCAAGTTTTTTCATCAAATCGAATAGGATTGTACCTATAGGGGCATCTCATCTTCATTGGAATCAATATAAAATTGGGTGTCTTTGATCTATCTAACTGAACAAAAGATTTCATTACATCACATCAAATAACTTGATCAACATCAATCGTTAAACATTGTTGAATCAATAGGGGCATATCAATTTCATCGCATTAGATCAAATTGATAGTGTCTTCATCATCATATATTTGGACTCATAAAGAACCATACCAAGTTAGTTATCATGTTTAACCTTTTGGCGATAATCAGTTTCATCACTTCACATCAAACTAGTTATTCATTATTATTAACCTTAGGGTTTTGAAAATCTTTTTCACATTGATGAATTTCATTACTTCAAATCAAATTGACTATTCATCAACATCAATGACACCATTCTGAAACAAATGATCAATTTCATCACACCAAATCAAGAAGATCATTTTGGTCTCAAATTATTCATCAATCAAATCAAGTCTAGTTCCTAGAATCAACATAATCAACCAGGGGTAGTTTCATCATGACTCATATCAAACTGTTTTCTGTATCAAAAATTAGATATTCTTTGAATCAACATGTTGATCACACATCAATTCAAAGAGGGGAAAATGTAATCACCCTAAATGGCCTATTATAATCAATAGCCCCTAATCTCATTTAATTTACCCTAAACCATATTCAGAGGGTTAAATCCTAATAAAAGTCATCAAGTCAATGCCAAAATTTAATCTTGCATATTCTAGCTTAAGTACATATTATTTGCATAGTTTATCATGATATTCATCATAATTTGCATTGAATTTATATTGGTTTTTCATTGAATCTTCCATTTTAGGATTGTATTGTCACTGATCTAAGTTCCTGATCTGAGAGCAATATTCAATTTAGATCATACTCTTTCTAACTAGGAAGCAATATGTTTATTTCTATTAGTTTTAGGTGTTTTCAATTGATTTTATTTGACTAACTAGTGGATATAATGTTATATTGAAGTGTTGTGTTGCAGGTTATTTGTAGGTACAATATTTACACACAATTACAAGATCCTCACTAACAATTATCAATCTATCTCACTAACTTGATCATTTTCAACTTCTGTATATTTCTAATAAAATCATTTACTATAGAGGATAACTTTGTTTCTCTACAAATCACACTTCACTTTCAATCTGATACATTTAATATATTAAAGATCCATTCACTAGACTCTTTAAAATATCAGATATATTAGTTATACAATTTTTTTTGTATTATCACTTGTAAAACTCAAATTTCAAAAATTAAATTAAATTTCAACATGATATTCCTTCTGTAATTCACACCCAACAATAGTGTAAAGGCACTATTTAAATAAATAATCGATGTCTCAAGATATGCTACCACTTGTTATCCAATAAGATCATCAAATACACCTCTTTCAACCTAAATTCAAACATTCCATAACCAAAGACATGCTTTAGAAAAGTACAATTGTAAAGGATGAACTTAAACCTTTCAATGACGCAAAATAAACATCTTGAACTGAAAACACGCCACACCTATTTTATAGTTTCCTTTACAAATGATAGCACATCAAAAAACTATTTTTAGTATTTTAAATTGAGACTAATCGCCTTTGTTCAGAAACCCAAACTAGGGTTATGACACAGTAAACTTTTTTTTGTTATAAGAAGATCTGAACAGTAAAACATAATCAAAGTTTACACAAGGGTTTTGAAATATAAATGAGAAACAATATATTAAAACCTTAACAAATTTTACATAGGACGTAAAACGCTTCAACTAGGGTTTGGAAGAACTTTAAAAAATCTTTTTCAAATTTAAAAAAAATCTAACAAGAACATTAACTAGGGTTTAGAAAATAAAAACCTAAACATTATTAACATAAGCAAGAACCCAGACTAGGGTTTCAACAAACTCTCAACATGTTCTTTGTTAAAGAAAGAGACATTTATAGAATAAACATAGTAAATAACTCTTTATTTAACATAATGAAAGCTCTTTATGAAAACAAAACACAAAATTAAAAAACAAAACCCTTTTTTACAATTACCTGATTTGAAACAAAAAAAAACCTCAGAGATTTAGGGAACAAGTTTATCAAAAACTCTATGACTATCAAAGAACCTCTTTGATACTAAAATCCCATTCTATATCCACTGCAAAAATATCTTCAACATTGTTGAAACCGGAGTTGATGCAAAGCATCTTACAAAACCCTTCAAGAACCCCAAATCAGCTATGGAGTTCAATCATCAACACAATGTCTTCCACAAGTTAGAGGCATATTCCATCATTAAATAACATATTCCAACAATAAATCCATAGGATATTATCAACAAATTTGTACAAACATAAGCATAAATATCATCCTCATGAAATCTTATGCATAATTATCAGTAAATATTCTCATCCATTAATCAAATATTAGAATCTAATTCCCAAATACTAATCAGAAACCAATCAACATCTTTGATTCCATTTCACAAACAATGCTATCACCCATCTCCCAAATCTGTCCCAATTGTGATAGTTTTAATACTCTCTAATCTGTTATTCATAACTTTCAAAAGAAACATAATATTGACAATCCCTTCGGTGGAGTTTTTCCAAACCAGTCCTTCTAAAACATATACAAAAATCAAGGAGATCCAACGGTTAGATAAATATATGTGGTCTCTATCCCGAGACCCATTTTCACTATCTTAAAACAAGAACACTTCTCTCCCAATCCATCTAGGGCATCACGTATCTTTCACCAAACATATCCATTTTACACAAGACTAAATCCATTTGAAATATATATGAAGCTGGTTTCCAAAAATATAAGAAAAATATCTTTCCCATTGTTCTGATTAATAAAAACAGGTTTTACAAGGACCTGAAACCTTTACAAAAAAAACAGAGAGTTCAGTAGGTTTTACAAGGACCTGCAACCTAGTTTAAAAGATACACAGTTTAAAAAGCATAAACATCTTTGCCAAAGCAACATAACAGAAAGGGACAGCAACACAGCTTATCTAACAGAAAAAAGTCCCAAAGTAAAAGCATGAAACAACAGGGACAGCAAAAAGGAAACAAACAAGACAAACAGAGAGAAACAGAGAAAAGAAAATAGTTACATTTCTTTAACCATTTCTTCAGCTTCCAGGACCATTAGTTGCATGTTGTTAACAGAAGTTTTCAATTCCTTTGTTTCTTTATCATCCTTTGGGCTCTTTTTCCTCACACTAGCTCTAGTTCTCGATCCCGGTCCCATCTTTTCCACAACACTGCTATCTTTTTCCTTATTAATCATTTCCAGTTTATCCATTAGGATTTGGGCATGACTGCCATTGTTATATCATGAGATATTATGAAATTATTGACTGCAACTCCATTGAAAACTGTTTAAAACCAGTTCCTACCAAAAACACTACAACTTTCACAAATATTCATAAAACTAACTCAGACAAAATGGAAATGAAAGATTATTCCTATATCTTTCCATTTAATCCAACTATAACTTCATATTCTTCCATATGCATTCGTACCAAACATTACAACATGACTGTTCTCAGGAATCCTTGAAACTGCAAACACTGACTTTTCCCAAAACATGTATAAATTATTCATTTTTGAATGAAATTGAACCAAACCAAAAGTATGAGAAATAAAATTAATTCTAATATCTATAAATTATAAATATACAGTGTTTCTAGGCCTTACATGGCCGTACAAGTCCTGGAAACAGTGACATAATTGAAAACACCAATCAAAATGTAAGTTTAAAACAAACCAATTTGTTCTCAAAGCTTTCTCTTCCTTATCTATTCTTCTATTAATGATTTGGTTCGACCAATACAACATATTTATACATATTTTGGTAGTTATAAACTGCCCAACCACCCTTATAACCTTTCATATTCCCTTTTATAACTTTAATGCATTTTTGCATTGTTTCATTTTTGCAACTTTCTATGCATTTTGACAACTTTTGTGACACTTTATAAAAATGACTCCAAACTTTGTAAAACCACCCTAGACATGTCCAAATAATATATTTAATACTTTTTACATACTTTCTAGCCTTTTCATGGCCTTTTATGCAATTTTGACCTTTTGACCAAACTAGGTTCTAAATGGACAAGTATGAAAAAACTTTATAAAAATGGCTCATTAGCCTTACATTATGATTCAATGGACTCACAATAAAATGAATACATAATGGCTGACTTAATTGCATTTTAATTATCCTCATTTTTATATCCTTGTGCCCAGGTGCTCCTGCACCAAGAGTTCTACAAATGATAACTATGTGCATGTGGCCTAGGCACTCAAGACAACTTTAAGGGCAAGTGTATAAAAAATAAACTTTATAAGGTGTGCTAGGAAAGCCTTTTTCTCTTTTATGTATTATTCTCTTTTTAATAACATGTTAATATATCTAAAAAATGATTTTTTGACAGTAAGATTAATACCTTTTAATATCAAAGCCTTACGATATGCAAATACCTTTGGTTTTTATCACAACCTTTACAACTATGCAATGTAAAACCTTACCAAAGACTTCTTTAGGATTGTTGTTGAACATGCATATTATTACAACCATTTATCACCTTGCCATATATCTAACCAAGGACAATGAAACATTTGATGCAAGATATTACACAATATTCCAAGGTTGAGTCTATCATTTGTAATGTCATGTCAAAAAGCTATGCACATTCACTAGCCTTTCACAACCTATAAAAAATATCAGATTTAATTATGCATTTCAAAAACCAAGCAAGAAATAAACAATGTCAACATACAACTTGTTCAAAAGATTTTTTTTTCATATTCAACCAATCTATGCTATAGTTCTATCACTAAAAATATTTCAATGGATCACACGAATAACTAAAAATGTCAACCAATCTATATAGTCACTATTACTAAAAAAATTGCAATGAATCACATGAACGACCAAAAGTGTCAACCAATCTGTACTGTCACTGTCATTGAAAGAATTGCAATGGATCAAATTTCTCCCCCTTTTTACAAAAATTCCAAAGGATAAACCTAAAATGTCACAAAATAAAAATAAATGAAAGTGAATATATGATACATTAAAGTATAAGTAAGTATACAATCATGCATCACAAAATCATAGAGTTAGTGCCAACAATGCCAAGCTGAAATAGGGGTATAGAATATTCATGAACATATCCCCCTAAAGATGATCTCTACACAAAAAAAATAAAAAATTATCTATAGAATATCAAAGATCAAACATCAGTAATGAAAATCATCTCAAAGCACAACAATTTGGCCAATATACCAAAAAATGGAGATATGGAATGGTCAATTAAGTGTATAGCAATATCATTAACTTCTATCAAAGAAACACTATGTGCAGGCAAGTATAAGCATGTGTGGGGTCAAAAAACATGATGTAGTCAAGGATGGATGGAACTCAGAGAGATCTATCTGATCCTTGCAACATGAATTACACAATGGAAGTAACAAGAAAAAAAAATCATATATAATGGATCTACAACATGAAGTCATACATGCCTGATTATAATCAGAAACCCTTACAAAATCCTTAGCTACAATTACCTCAAGCTAATATTATGAAACTCTACCCCTTTAGGAACAAATCCATAATCTTATAAAGCCTTCACAAACATCAGGTCAGCCTAGAAAGTTCATATTTCCCAATAAGGAAGAAAATGTGTTACAACAATAGGTGAGGAACCAAATCATCAAGATCAACTACCATTGAATGAAATATGAAATATGATTCCTCAAGTAGGTTGGCCACAATATAACATCATCGATAAATGAGATGTTAACCTTCAGTGATCGAAAAAACCTTCACGAGATCAGAAAACATGAAGACTGGATGGAAACATGAAGAACATGATAGTCTTGCCAAGAATCTGCAAACTCTCATGTGTGACGTAACCAAAATATGTGTGAACCTAGGAGAATGTCCATAATGATGCCACAAACATGTTGTGAGGATCGCAAACATTGAAAATATACAAAGGACAATTGCAGAAAGAAACACCAAGACTAATCAAACATGAAAACAAGAAAATTAATATTTTTGGTTGATGCAAGATTGCCAAGATCCCAAGATGCTCCTACATCAGACACCTAGTGTCTTTTGAAAAGTGATCCTCACTTTGCTAGGGCCAAAGGAAAACCAAAATGGTCAACCTCATCCTGATAAATCCATGAAGACTATTCTACTTGTTTGTCCTTCCATTTAACAAGATACTCCATATAATGATTACATCTTGTACTTGTACCATCTTGGCTATCCAAAATATTCTCTATCTGGTCCATTTGCTTCTTAGGATACTTTTGTTTCATATCTGATCCATCACTGCTACTAGAATATGATTCATGATACTCATATAAATATGGAACATTGAATACATGTGATATATCCATGTCCTCTTGTAACTCTACTTCATATTCATTCCTTGAATCAAATCTCCTCAAGATATTACAAGAACCAAATTTATTCATCCTTAACTTGTTGTAAGTACCAACAATAAATATACCCTTTTTTAAGTATACCATATTTTCATCTCCTACCTGAAATGCCTTATTTTTTTTTCATGTCTTCTCTCCTTTTGTAAGCCTAATTCATTTTCTCCAAATTTTGTCTAACTCCTTCATTTAATGAGTTGATAACCTAAGAAAATTATTCTCCTTATCCACTCTTCTTAACATCATGTCTGACATCCCTCAATTATGCCACTCCCTTAGGATTAAAACTAGTAACTATCTCAAATGTTGTCTTTCCTATGCTCCTATTTATATAATTATTAGAAGAAAAATCTTCTTAAGGAAAAAATAAATCCCAATTTCCTGGCTTGTATCCAACTAAACATCTCAACAAATTCCCTAAACTCCTATTCACAACCTTTGTCTATCCATCAATTTGTGGATGCAAAGTAGAAATTTACTTCAAATCAAACTTCATCTTCCACCTTAGTGTTCTCCAAAAATAACCAACAAACCTACTATCCCTGTCTGAAACAATGATTTTAGGTAATCCATGTAATCTCACAATCTCCTTGAAAAAAAAAATCAGCTACATGCCATGTATCTATAGTCATCTTACAAGGAATGAAATGTGTCACTTTAGAAAATTTCTCTACAATCACAAAAATTGAATCATAGCCTCTTTGTGTCTTTGGCAAAGAAAGTACAAAATCCATACTGGCATCTTCCCAAGGTCTAACTAGTACTTTCAAAGGTTTATATAATCCCACATTATGTCTACTACCCTTTTTAACTTAACATACTTTATAATACTGAACAAAATTTCACACATCCTTCTAAACTTGAGGCCATAAGTAGTTCTCACTTACCAAAGCTATTGTCTTGTAAATGCCAAAATGTCTTCCAATCCTCCACTATGTTTTTCGTTAATGAGATTATCTCTCATAGACATTCTAGGTATACACAACTGAATACCTTTGAATAAAATAATCTAACCAATTACTCTTGTCTGCAACAATAGGTTCTCTACAATATTTCCAAGGTTTAGAGAAGTCTGGATCATCCTCGTACAATGTTTTTAACTCATCAAATCCCAATACTTCTATCTTCATTTCAATAAAAAAAGATCTTCTCCGATGCAAGGCATCAACAAATCTATTTGACACACCACTCTTATGTTTCAACACAAATTTATAGCTCTATATGAACTCAACCCATCTCATATGTCTAATTTAACTTTCCTTGGTTGCTCAAGTACTTCAATACTTGATGGTCAGTATATGATACCAACTCCTTGGGTAACAAATAATGTCTCCATTTCTTCAATTCTTGGATTATGGCATAAAATTCCTGATCATACACTAAATCCCTTCTTTTAGTATCATTCAACTTATCCCTGAAGTATTCAACATGCCTCCCCTCTTGACTCAAGACAACTCCAATTGCATTTCCACTAGCATCACAATCTACTTGAAATGCCCTATTAAAATCAGGTAAATCTAACACTAGTTTTTCAGCCACATTTTTCTTCTACAATTCAAAACTCCTTTGTTCTCCATGTGTCCACTTAAATTCCTTCCTATCTCCTCTCATAGTTTCAGTCATCGGTCCACATATTGAATTGAATTTTCAGATGAAATTTTGGTAAAAAATAGAAAACCCATGAAATGATCTTACCTCTCCAACATTCTTCAGTGAAGGCCACTCAAAAATAGCTTTCACTTTCTTGATGACATGTAACTGATTAAATGTTTGATAATGTTAAGTTCAAGATAATGCATAGCATTAAATCAGTTAATGGTTTGTATTGTCATTGATGTCAACTTGATATCATCTATACAGTCATGTATATAATTCCAAAGACTTCAGAGAATCTACAGAACAAATGTTATGCTTTCAGCAATGCATAAATGTCAAGTATTCACTAAGTGACAGATAACACTGACGGAGTGCACACCATCAATAAAGGCAAAGAAGAAAAGTCACAGTGATACCCGACGAGCAGAAGATAGTGTTGCCCAATGAAGAAAAACCACAAGATGCCCGACAAGCTGAAAATAGAGTTTCCCGATGAGAAAATATCAATTGATACCTGATGGACGGAGATCCGAAAGCTAACTAGAGTCATGCTGATGGAACTGTCAGTTGTCACCGACAACAAACTGAAGAATTGACCGACGGAATAGAGAGTTCAGAAAATGACAAAATATCTAGTTGGCAAGAGCTAAAGCTAGACTTAATTGGTTGTTTTATTTGTTTTATTCGACTAGAGTTAAGTAATTGATTTAAAGAAGATTTGTATAGTTGGCAAGAAGATAACTATGAGATAAATCAGAAGTTATACTTTAAATTAAATGGGCTGGATTTTTTTTCATGCCAAGAATCAAGAATCAAGAATCAAGAAACAGTGAATATCATGTCTATATAAGAGACAAGATTAATTCATTTTTTATGGGATGAAAAGGGGATTAAGGGGAGTGAATAAAAAGAGGATGCTGAAGAGAAAATGATGAAGAAGAACTTCATATAGTCCTGATCAATCAAGCTAGAGGAGAGGTAAAGAATTCTATAGACATCGACAAACAATGAAGCATAGCATCAAAAAGAAGAAAGTGTGGAGCACAAAGAATTGAATTGGTAAATTGATCAGAGAGGTAATATAGTTAAATAGATCTAAAAATCTAAAATTCAAAGTTGCATTAGAAACAGGTCATAGTGTTTCAGTTTAACCATTGAAGCATCAAGTCTCTTAACAGAGCAAGACTTAACAGTCTTCTATATATTGAGGTGCATCCCAAGGAGTGCCAAAAAGGTTGATTCATGAAAGTAGCATTGGATTTTCCTGATATCTATTGACAGTCTAAGAAGGAGGATGATTCAAGGATGGTAGCAATAGATGCCTGATACTAAGTGAAAACCTCTATGTATAAAATCCTCTAACAAGGTTGCACTTAACAATGTGTTTGTAACCTTTAACAGGGTTGGCTCCTAACAGGGCTCACTTCAGAAGAGTGAAAATTTGGGGTACCGACCCCAGTGGTTTTTCCCTTAACAGGGTTTCCACGTTAAAAATTCATGTGTTATGTGTGTATGATTCATTTCTTTATTATTTTTTATCTGACATAGTTAACACTGGGTTGATCGGTATACTCTACTTATTTACTGATTTTTAGTAAATAGTTATACTGCTTATCGGTAATCAAGGAGAATAAGGATAGACAAGGAAAACTGATAGACAGTTAATCATTATAAGTATTTCATGGCATACATCCTGTAGGGACTTAATAATCTAAGGTTTATTTGATTGGTGCTTAATGTTTAAAGGATAAATTTTTGAGGCCACTGATTCATCTCCCCCTCTCAGTTATTACTAACAATTGGTATCAGAGCTTGTGTGCTTAGAAATGAAGGTTTCAAGACCTAAGTCAAGATCACAAGATGAGATGTTCACAAGCTGAACAAAGACAACTTTGCTTCATGGTAAAGTAGGATAAGAATCCACTTATTAGGTATTGGTAATGATGTCACTCAATTCCTGGATACTAAATATGTGTTTCCTACAGGAGTATTGACAGTAGATCAATTGAGAGAGAAGCATGAACACAACTGCATGGTTATAGAACTTTCTTCCTCACTCTCTGATGCTAAATTTGAAAATGTCAAGGATTGAAAAACTGCAAAGAAGATGTGGGAAAAACTGAAGCTTATACATGGAAGTGATAAAAATGTTCTGAGAGACAAGGCACAAAGCCTTAGAGGAAAATTTGATGATCTCAGAATTAAAGAAGGAGAAAACATCACACAGTACAACACAAGAATAAAATAAGTAGTCAATTCTATACGAGGAGTTGGAGGTGTACCAAAAGAGGAGACAGTGGTAAGTAAAATCTTAAGAACCTTATTGCCTATATATGCTATTAGAGTTTCTACCATTCAAGAAATGAGAGCGGTAGCTAACAATACAGTTAGTCTTGATAGTTTAATTGGTAGACTGATTTCATTTGAGATGAATAACTTCAATAATAGTGTCTTACCAAACTTAGAGTCTGCATTTAAGTCTTCTATGAGAATAAGTAAATCAAGTCATAGACACACATCTAGAAGAGATAGTGAAAGCGAAAGTGAAGAAGAAGATCTAGATGAAATAGAAGCACTTATGGCCAGAAGAATGCAGAGAGGCAAAGGTAAATACAAAGGCAAGTTACCACTTGTATGCTTTAATTGTAAAGAGATTGGACACTTTGCTGCAAGATGTCCTAACAGAAGAATAAATGATAGATCTTTTGAGAAGAAATATGACAGAGGTGATAACAAATATTATAGAGCTTACCGACAATCAGAAAGACGAGATACCCAAGACTACAAGGACAAAGGCAAGAAGGCTAGCTACCTAGCTGCCTGTAAAGATGAAGATACCGACACGGAACTTGATGAAGACATCGAGATGGTATTTGTAGCTATGAAAGATGATTCAAATGATGATGAAGAAAGGTATGTAGAAATAGCTCTCATATCTAAAATAAGAAAAAATGATGTTTGGATCATAGATAGTGGCTGCACTCATCATATGACCGGTGATAAGAAAAAGTTTGAGACTTTTGAATACTACAAGGGTGGATCAGTAAGAATGGGAAATGATACACCTTGTCTAGTTGAAGGTAAAGGAACAATAATGTTGAATAAACAAATAAAATGTGAGAATTCTTATTGGGTAAATGGATTGAATTATAATCTATTGAGTGTTTCTCAGTTGAATAATTCAGGTCACAAAGTTGCATTTGAAAATAAGAAGGCAAAGATCTTCAACAAATCGGGAAATCTGATTGGTACTGGTAAACTGACTAAAGGTTACTTATTCTATCTGAATGGTACTAACACCACTTGCTTAATGACTAGAAATGAAGACATATGGTTGTGGCACAAAAGATTGTGTCATGTGAATTTTGACAACATGATGAAAATAAGCAGAAAGAGAAATGTAAGAGGCTTACCGATGATGACAAAGCCAGACAACATCATGTGCAAGAATTGTCAAAAAGGTAAAATGACTAAGTCTAGTTTCAAAAGTAAAACTCATACATCTGAAGACATTCTAGAACTAGTGCATACTGATTTATGTGGACCAATGAGGACAAATAGTTATTATGGATATAGATATTTTATTCTCTTTATTGATGATTACTCTAGAATGATGACAGTCATGTTTCTTAAAGATAAATCTGAAGCATTCAAGATGTTTAAATGGTATAAGGCTATGGTAGAGAAACAAAGTGGTAAGGATCTGAAATGTTTGAGATCAAATAGAGGAGGATAATTTATATCAGATGAATTCACTAATTTCTGTAATGAGCATGGTATAAAAAGATAGGTTTCTGTACCAAGAACACCACAACAAAATGGGATTGCTGAGAGAAGGAACAAATCAATAGTTGATTGTGCCAGAACAGTGATGATAGAAAAAGGAATCACCCAAATCTTCTAGAGGGAAGCTGTCAGTACTGTTGTCTACACACTTAATAGAGTACAATTAAAGAAGGACCCAAAGAAGATACCTTATGAGCTATGGTATGGTAAAAAACCCAATGTAAGTTACTTAAAAATCCTTGGTAGTCAATGTTATGTCTTAAAGGATGATAGAAATGGAAAGATTAACACCAAGAGTGATGAAGATATTTTTTTAGGGTATTCCACCAAAAGCAAAGCTTATAAATGTCTCATCAAGGCTTCTAACAAAATTGTTGAAAGTGCAAATGTAAAGATAGATGAATTTGCAGAAAAGACTGAGTTGGAAAGCACAAAATATCCAAAGGACTACAACAAGTTTTTATAATGTGAAGAACTCAACACTCTACCTGAGCAACAGTGCTTAATTATAGAACAATAGAATGTTGCAACCGACGGTCATACTGTTATTACCGACGGTTAGGATAATAATTAGAATAATGTGCAAGGTGATGAAGAACAGAATGAAGATCAAAATAATGATCAAGTTGATACACAAAGAGCTGTACCTATACTTGCAAGATATGTAAGAAGGAACCATCCAGAGATCCAGATCATAGGAGATAAGAAAGTTGGTACAAGAACAAGAAGTAAGTCTTTAAACTCAAATTGTTTAATTTGTGATTTTGAGCCAAAATCTGTCAATGCTGCACTAGATAATGAGGAATGCATAAGTGCTATGAATGATGAGATTGAACAGATTGAGAAGAACAGATTGAGAAGAAAAAGACATGGTCACTTGTGCCAAGACCAGATGACAAGAATGTCATTGGTACAAAATGGATATTCAGGAATAATCTGAATGAGAATGGAGAAGTCACAAGGAACAAAGCAAGACTAGTATACAAGGGGTATGCACAAGAAGAAGGTATAGACTATGGATAGACCTTTGCACCCATTGCTAGACTAGGAGTAAGAATAATACTTTCTTATGCTACATTCAAATGATTCAAATTATATCAAATGGATGTCAAGTCAGCATTCCTAAATGGAATACTTGAAGAAGAGGTATACATTGAGCAACCAGAAGGGTTTGTCAATCCAGACAAGAGAAACATGGTATGTAGACTTCACAAAGCCTTGTATGGATTGAAACAAGCTCCAAGAGCCTAGTATGAATGAATTCAATCCTATCTAATAAGTATTGGATTTGTAAGGACTATTGAAAATAGTAATCTTTATTTGAAGGAAGATACAAATGCTAACACTTTGATTGCCGAAATATTTGTTGATGAAATCATATTTGGAGGAAATGATATGCTATGAAAATCATTTGCTAATGAGATGAGAAAAGAGTTTGAGATGTCTATGTTTGGAGAGATCATGTTCTTTCTTGGTCTACAGATCATTCAAAAAAGTGAAGGTATTTTTATTACACAGTCCAAATACATCAAAGAGGTCCTGAAAATATTCAAGATGGAAGATTCCAAACCAGTTGGAACAATGATGGCTACTAGATGTAAGTTAACAAAGGAGGAAAAGACAATAGAGATAAATCATACTTTGTACAAATCAATGATTGGAAAACTCATGTATGTTGTACACACTAGACCAAATATTGCACATGCAGTAGGAATTGTTTCTAGATTTTCTGCTAACCCCAGGGAATCACATATGACTTCTGTGAAATAATTCTAAGATATCTAAAGAATACTGAGGAATTTGTCTTATGGTATAGAAGAGAAGGCAAATTTGAACTTAAGGTGTTTACTGACGCTGATTGGGATAGAAATATTGATGACCGAAAGAGCACAACTAGAGGAGCATTCTTTATGGGTGACAAACTTGTCACATGGATTAGCAAGAAGCAAGGATGCATCTCTCAGTCCATTACAAAAGCAAAGTATGTTGCTACTGCTCAAACATTGCATGGATCAAACAGTTTCTGGAAGGTATGCATATGAAGATCTCAGAACTAGTAATTATCTATTGTGATAACACTAGTGCAATAAACATTTCCAAGAATCCAGTCATGCATGCCAAGACTAAACACATTTCCATCAAGTATCATTATTTGAGAGAACAAGTTCAAGAAAAAGAGGTGATACTTGAGTATGTGCAATCAAAAGAACAATTAGATGATATCTTCACCAAGCCACTACCCAAGGATACATTTGAGTATTGAGAAAGAGACTAGGGGTCAAACCCTTGTCTACTAGTCAGTAATATGACTGAAGGCTGCATCAACCTACATATTATCAGAATATCATTCATGTTGATACAAGTAAAGAGATGAAGTTCAAAAGATACATATATATACAGACAGGTATATACCAGAACCGAGCACCAGAACATATTATTGTATTGCTAATGGATAAGGGAAATTCAAGGAATATATTATGGATGGGAGAAAAATGATTGCTTGACATGAATGCCAGATATTTGTAAAATATTTGTTTGGCATTGCTTTCAAAGGGAGAGAGATTATCCATATTATCACATTCTTTTGAAAAAGGGAGAAATATTATCCATTATCAGACTACTCCAATAGGGAGAGATTATATCCAAAGGGAGAGAAAGTTGTATAAAAGATTACACAAAGGGAGAGTTGCTGACAAGATTAAAAGACATCAAAGAAAGAGAACAGTCACAGGAGAGAAATTGACACAAGAAGAGGACACAACACATCAGAACAAAAGAGCTGCAAGAATCAAATCTAAGCTAAAACAAATCTTACCCACAATCAGACATTTATCAATTATAAAAAAAAAGGATTGGTAGTTTGATGAATCTCAACTGTTGTATTTCATATTGTATTAGAAATAGTATAGTGTGATAATATAGTATGTTTCCATCAATGCCGAAGGGAGAGATTGATGACATGTAACTAATTAAATGTTTGATATTGTTAAGTTGAAGATAATGCAAAGCATTAAATCAGTTAATGGTTTGTATTTTCATTGATGTCAACTTGATATCATTTGTACGGTCATGTATATAATGCCAAAGACTTCAGAGAATCTATAGAACAAAGATTATGCTTTCAGCAATGCATAAATGTCAAGTATTCACTAAGTGATAGATAAGACCAATGGAGTGCACACCATTGGTAAAGGCAAAGAAGAAAAGTCATAGTGATACTTGACAAGCATAAGATAGTGTTGCTCGACGAATAAAAACCACAAGATGCCCGACGAGCTGAAAATAGAGTTTCCCAATGAGAAAAAATCCAATGATACCCAATAGATGTAGATCTCAAAGCTAACTAGATTCATGCCAACGGAACTGTCAGTTGTCACCGACAACTAACCAAAGAATTGACCGACAAAATAGAGAGTTCAAAAAATGACAAAATATCTAGCTGGCAAGAGCTAAATGTAGACTTAACCGGTTGTTTTATTTGTTTTATTCGACCATAGTTAAGTAATTGATTTAAAGAAGATTTGTATAGTTGGCAAGAAGATAACTATGAGACAAATCAAGAGTTATTCTTTAAATCAAATTGGCTAGATTGTTTTTCACGCCAAGAATCAAGAAACAGTGAATATCATGTCTATATAAGAGACAAGCTTAATTCATTTTTGATGGGATGAAAAGGGGATTAAGGGGAGTGAATAAAAAGAGGATGCTGAAGAGAAACTGATGAAGAAGAACTTCATATAGTCCTGATCAATCAAGCTAAAGGAGAGATAAAGAATTTTGTAGACACCGACGAACAGTGAAGCACAGTATCACAAAGAAGAAAGTGTGGAGCACAAAGAATTGAATTGATACGTTGATCAGAGAGGTAATGTACTTAAATAGATCTAAAAATCTAAAATTCAAAGTTGCATTAGAAATAGGTCATAGTGTTTCAGTTTAACCATTGAAGCATCAAGTCTCTTAACAGAGCAGGACTTAACAATCTTCTATATATTGAGGTACATCCCAAGGAGTGCCAAAAAGATTGACTCATGAAAGTAGCATTGGATTTTCCTGATACCTATTGACAGTCTAAGAAGGAGGCTGATTCAAGGATGGGAGCAATTGATGCCTAATATTAAGTGACAACCTCTATGTATAAAATCATGTAACAAGGTCGCACTTAACAGTGTGTTTGTAACCTTTAACAGGGTTGGCTCCTAACAGGGCTCACTTCAAAAGAGTGAAAATTTGGGGTACCGGTCCCAGTGATTTTTCCCTTAACAGGGTTTCCACATTAAAAATTCATGTGTTATGTGTGTATGATTCATTTCTTTATTGTTTTGTATCTGACATAGTTAACACTAGGTTGATCGGTATACTCTACTTATTTACTAAGTTTTGGTAAATAGTTATACTGCTTATCGCTAATCAAGGAGAATAAGGACAGACAAGGAAAACTGACAGATATATAATCATTATAAGTATTTCATGGCATAGATCTTGTAGGGACTTAATAATCCAAGTTTTATTTGATTGGTGGTTAATATTTAAAGGATAAATTTTTGAGGCCACTGATTCACCCCCCCCTCTCAGTTATTACTAACATTTTTTAGGATCCATCTTCAACCCTTGAATATATATTACAAATCCCAATTATACTAACTCTTCTTTCATGAAAGTACACTTTTTGATGTTTATTCATAACTTCTCTTATCTTAACTTCTGCAATATTTGTCTAACATGCATCAAATTCTCTTCTTTTCTTTTACTGAAAGTCAAGATATCATCCAAATAAATAATGAAAAACTTCTCTAATAATTTCTTCATAAATTCATTCATTAACCTCATGAAAGTACAAGGTGCATTAGACAATCCAAAGGGAATTACCAACCACTCATGCAATCCTTCATTTGTCTTTATTGCAGTATTCCACTCATCACCTTCTTTGATTATAATATGATGATATCCACTCTTCTAATCTGTCATGGTGAAATATCTATCTCCACGCAAAAAATCCATCAAATCATCCATCCTTGGAATAAGAAACTGATACTTGATTATGATCTGGTTGATGGTTCTAGAATCCATACACATCCTCCATTGTCCATGTTACTTAGGTGCTAACATTGTAGATACTGCAAACAGACTCAAACTTTCTCTAGTCAATCCCCACTGCAACAAATCTTGTACTTTCCAATTGAGTTCTTTATTCTCTATTGGTATCATCTTATAATCTTCTTTGTTAGGAAACTAGCCCCTAATATCAAATCGATACAATGGCTAATACTTCTCATAGGTGGTGATCCATTAGGGACATTACCTGATATGATTTATGTATACTCATTCAATAGTCCATTGATTTATTTTGGGTGTTCTTCTCCTGATACAGTCTCCTTAGAATTCTTGTGTACTAAATAAAGATACACATTATTATGCCTCATTCCATCCAAGAAATTTATTCCATCCACTAAAAAAATCCTTTCACTATTACACACTTCACTCTTAAGGGGTTCCTCTAAAGGTAACCAATTTTTCTTTATTCCATTAGAAACAATGGTGTATACATTCTTCCTTCCATCATGTATATCTTTCCTATCATACTATTATGGTATACCCAAAAAGATATGACACACATCCATAGACCTAATGTTACACAAAACCTCATCATAATACTTCCAAATATTGAATTTAACTAGGCATTTTTCACTTACTAGTACCTTGTGTTCATATTTTATCCATGCAATTTGATAGGGTTTATGATGCTTCAACCTTTTCAACTTCAGTTTGTCAACCAATTCCTCCAGGGAAAGATTATCGTAATTTCCACTTTCTATGACAACATTGTACACCTTGTCTTCTACCTTGCATCTAGTTCTTAAGATATTCTTCCTTTGTAAATATTCCTTAGCTTTCTCTATGTGATATAGGATTCATTGAATCATCAAGGTTGATCCTTCCTCTACTTGATTGTTTTTTATTGATCCAGTGGGATCCTCATCTGCAAATGTTTT
This sequence comes from Thuja plicata, assembly GCA_018584345.1. Lineage (NCBI taxonomy): Eukaryota > Viridiplantae > Streptophyta > Pinopsida > Cupressales > Cupressaceae > Thuja > Thuja plicata. The sequence goes on along the minus strand of MU225968.1, from coordinate 1,573,554 downwards.
TTTCCTACTACCTTCTACCATCTTCTCCAATTTTCCTTGTCTTCACTCAAAGGATCGGTTCCCTACTGCATCACATTTGAAACAAGTGTTACTAAACATCCTTCTTTCACCACTATCTTGTACTTCACTGCAATAGGATCCCCTATAATGATCATTATCCTTGGTTTCTGAATCACTCTTGACTTGATCTGTAGAATATCTACCGCCTCTAGTATTAGTACTGGATTGGCCTCTCTAAAATCTTCCTCCTCTACCTCTTTTCCTTTTCTCATGCCTTTAGTTCAACTTTTCTCCAACCTTCAAAGCCCACTTGTAAGCTTCTTACACACTCCTAATTTGTATTAAATTTATTTCATCTTTTATTGACACCCTTAAATGATTAAGGTAGTGAGAAACTTGTTTAGCTTCATTATCTACATGGCCAAATCTAATATTTAGTTTGTAAAACTCCTCAGTGTAACTCTTAACACTTAAGTCCTTTTGCTTCAAGTTCTGCAACTTTTGAAACAAACTTACTTGGTAATCTCCAATAAAAAAATTAGCTTTTAATTTACTCACCAACCTATCCAAATATTTGATATTGTCTATACCTATTCTCTATCAATTTATTTGTAAATATTCACACCATAAGGATGCATGTACTTTTAACTTAGTGTAGGCATATTTTACCTTCTTCTCTTCACTATCTCCTTTAAGTTCAAAGTACATATTGTCGGTCCCACTGAGAGGAGGGGTGGTGCAGGGGAACCTAATCCAAAAGGTCAAAGAATCATGAAGAGTAAAAATTTTTTTAATGGTGTTTTAATTGATTGTGATCATTTGTATAAATGTATTGATTTATGTTGAATCCATTTGTCAAGGTAAGATCAAGAATTGTAATGAAGTTACAAAAGTTGTCAACAAGGTCCTAGATAGGTCTAGGAGGTCAAAATTTGTGAAATGACCCATAGAAGGGTAAATATATTGTAAAAATTCCTTGAATGTCCATAATTACATGTTTTTATGGTTGTCACAAAGTTGCGGGGTTGTTTATAATAAAAATGCATAGACTACATAAAAGATAGAAAAAGTGCAATGCTGCAAAATTGCAATTTTGCAAATGTTGCACCAAAAGTTGTCATAGTTAGGTGGTTGATTTTTGAATTTGGTTGTGGAAGTTATAAACCATCAAAAAACATATCAAACACTTTTAGTGTTCGAATGAGGGTATGGTATTCAAGTTGGGCTTTTGGAGAAGTCACAATCCTTTGATCTTAGGCTATCACCAATTTGCAGACATGTGGTGACAGTCAGGAGGATTTCAAAGGTTTTGTATGGAGGATCCACCATGTAATAATTCTAGGAAGGAAATGAGGAATATAATCAAAGTATTGTAATGTTTTGTAACCTTAAGAACTAATAAAGGAATTGTTCTTTGTACATATTTATTGTATTTTGCTTCCAGTCACAGTTTTGCTGTTAAAGAGTATTGTAAGGAATGGAAATGGATTGAATAAACATTTTTTATGATTTTGAAATATTTAATGATGAAATACCTTTTTATTAAATGATTTTATAAGTTTTTCCAATAAGAATCCAAGAAGATCCATGAATATTAGTCAAAACAGGTTCCAAACCCTCAATTTTGGATTGATTGTAAGGGTTTGATCATATCTTTGGAAGTAGTTTATTGTTTTTTATGCTGAGATTACTGAACAACAACCTTTCCACTTTGTAATAGATATTTAAGAGAATCCAACTCCAATTATTTCACAAAATAAAGAAAAAGGCCAACTAACAAGCATTCATACCATGCTTCTACACTATAGTTTCTGCTTAGCCAAGGGGGGACACCCTTTAATACCTTCAAATAATCTATGTGGTATTAATTAAGTGGTAATCTCTCAAAAACTCAACATAACTGGGAGATACTAGATAATTGGCTAATTACCCATTGAACATCAACCATGAAATAGAGCATGAGATAGATAGATCACAACAAACTTATAAACATATAGGACATAATGGAGTTTATGTTTGTGCTTGCAAAAACATAGCCAATATATAACTAGACAACACAACAATATGGAACTTATCAGTCTTTGATCAATTCTTTATCCATTGGGTCCTATTCTAAAGAAAATACAATGTGCAGAAGTTAATTACTATTAGAGATTCTAGGCCATAAACACAACTATGCCAAACCCATACTACTTATAAGATCCTAGTGTATGTCAAGATGAATCTATGTATTAATTAGAGTATCATTAGTTTGATCCTTGATCAAAAATCTAAAACAACTACATAAACACATATAAACTATATGCTAATGAATAAGAAAATTCATAACTCATAAGACATAACATACAAGGAGAGATTGGAATCCAAATCTTTGTATTAAGTGTAAAGAATCATACTTCTATATACAAGATGTAATCATAGATAAAATCTTCAATAATATGCAAGAGACCTTTCAAATTTATTTCTAATATTGAAACCTATCTAGTACAATTATACTATATTCGCTGACTAAAAACTTTATAAAAATGTTTACAATACTCCATTTTCTAGCCCTTTCAAATGATCTTGGGAAGCCATTTATAGAAGAGGATTGCAAAAAGCTATGAATAAATTGGATAAAGGAAAAAATATATGAATCATACAAAAGAAAAAAAACACAAGTGAGATAATAACCACTTTGTTACAAGATTTTCAAATACTTTGTCTTTTGACTGCTTGCTTGCTTGTAACTGCTTCAATCTTGTTCAGAATTCGGCAGGTGGAATTTGTTAATTTGGTTCTCTGATGTAGTGATCTTTCAATCTTATTGTCTTGTTCAAAATGAAGGTAAGACCTTCCATCTGTTATTCATCATACAACATCATTTTCTTCTTGCTTGGTTACATTGCATCTGTCCTTCCAATAAGTGAACACCTCATCACCTGGCCTAGGGAAGTTGAGGAATTAATCTTTCTTGTTGTTCAATTCATCCCAATTGGCCTTTACTATTCAATTTCTTTCTTCCAAAACCCAAAGTATGATTTGGCCTTTTCAATAGTTTCAACGGTTTGAACAAACAAAAGTGTTTTCTCTAAAGTGATAATGCTATTTGTCCTGGTTGCCAATTCTTCACCCATTTCATTCATCCACCAAGATTCCATTTTTATCTTTCCATTCTTCCTGAATAGATTTGAGAACATCTCATAACAAATTTTTAAATATTCCTTTTTTAATGTCTCTGCCTTTTTAAGGATGATATTTCTCCTTATATAAAAATCAACTAGCATTTTGAATCACTTATAAGTGACAGTTAATACAATGTCCACATTATCTTTCGTCTTAAATAAGGAATATAATGATTTCAATTCTTCCTTCTTTCCTCTCCACCTTTGCATAATCTGATCCTATTTATCATTGTTGTCATTGAAAGAATCTAGTATACTCATAATTTTCTTACCATGTAGGTAGATAGAGGATGGGTCCAAATCATCGACAAAATGAATAAGTGTGGTTCCTATCTTGTCTTCATATCTTTGTTGCACCCATGATTTTACCTCATGAAATTTTATACTTTCTTCATCCCACCTTTTTCTTATCCCTTCTAATCTGATTCTTTCAGCTACTAGCTTATCTTTTTACAATTTTAGATCTACCTCTGTAGTAGGGGAAACTGGTATGGGGGAAGGAGGAAATTCTATAATTGGGCTAGAGGAAGAGGGATGATGTGGGTTATGTGTTATCACCCTTTGTGAAGATGTTTGGGTTGTCTATTGTCCTTCTAATCTAGCAATTCTTATATCCTTCTCCAAGGATTTCATCCTTTCATCATTATAAGACTTCAAGACTATTTCTAGCTTTCTTCTCAGGCTTTGAATTTCTCCCTCTTGCTTCTCTGCTACTTTAAAACCAAATTTTGCAGACTCCAATGTTATGCCTACAACCTTTACCCCAGTAGTTTTTTTAACTCTTCTTACTAGAAGAATACCTCCCTTCTCAACCTGAGTGTCTTCATTAGTCTTTCTATGTTCCCTTCTCTTCAATGAACACATTACTAATATTTCATGGTCTTCACTAAACTTAACCCCTTTAAATTCCTGTTGAGCTTCTGCTTCAGTGGCATGCATGGGTTTTGTCTCTTTTATAATAGCATCAAACACTACAACATCAACTATATCCCATTCTGGCAGGATAAGTACTCCCTCTTTCCTGACCAAATATATGTCTTCTTTAGGAGTAATCTTGTCAAACTTGGCTATCATCTCCTATTTTACCTAATTCTCAATCTCATCCTTTTTTTACCAAGATGATCCTTTTTCCTTTGTTGAAATTTTTCTTTAAACTCATTAATGTGAACTCTCCATAGAAACTAAACAAATTCCCTTGCCTTCACAAATTTATCATCTGACAGAAACTCATCACTAGCCTATTTTGTAATAGGATCTACTTCTTTGCAAGGAAACTCGGCAATTTTTAAATTCATCTCTGTATGTTTAGGAGCCTCTGGCATCCCTTCTTGCATTTCTTGAGATGTTATAACAATCTACCCTACATCTCACATCTGTAGTAATTGTTCGACCACTGATTGTTCATCCAGGTGCAAGGGGGATTAGAAAGGGGAATATTGATTTTCCAATTGTTGTCCCTCTCCTTCTATTCTTTTCTTCTTTGGGACTAGAATCAATTCAGATTCTACCTTTATGGCCCTCTTCCCTTTGAGATAAAAACCTCATTATCATGTACTTGTATTTCCAAATGGCCCCTATAAGATGTCTCACCATTTGGCATTATCATACTGCATCTTTTTTTCTGATGTAGCATATATTTCCCAATTGGAACAATCCTACCATGTGTAGACCTACTCATGATAGCCTTAGCCCTCTCTTTCTCTTCTTTCGTCACTGCCTCTTTCTTTTGATTCAATGTCTATATGATATCCTAAAATAAAGACATTAATGAATCAATATTTTTAGCCCAGGGATGGAACTCCTTTAAAGGATCATATCCTTTATCAAAATGTTGCACAAAGTCCAAGGTCTTCTTTTAGACAAGTCACTTTTCTTTCTTAATCGCTTGCTCTTGTAAATTGAATTCATTTCTAATGATGTTCTCTAGAAATTTGAATTGATGATCCAATACTAAACAATTTGTTATTTTCCTAAACATATCACTAATGAATCCTTCTGTGTCAGCACATCTTACCACTATTGTTGTCATCTAATAAGGTTCAAGGTATTTATGTAGATGTTTCCATCCCCCTTTGGAGATAACAAATTGGTGCACAATTGTAATAGTTTGGAAGATGGCGCCTTTCCCTTTTCCTGTCAAGGCCTTCTCTTGTACCCCACCAATTTGTCTAATTATTTATGCAATGCCTACCTTAAGAGGAACCTAGTATGGGAGTATATTTGGAACTCCTCTGAAACCATAAACTCTAAAGACTGATGAAATAGGGTATAAAATAATATCACCCAATTTTGTACTATCTCAATAGTTTTAAAAAATTACTTTGGTCTTAAAAGATTAAATAAACCTCTAGGGATTCTAGGATTGTCTATGAATAACAGGGCTTTGAGCATGGAAGAAAAACACCTGTCAAAGGTGATGAAACTTGCCTCTTTCCTATCCCATGACAAATCTATACTCAATAGTTGGACAGGCATCTCCTCATCATATTTGAACCTCATTAGATCCATTTCCTTTTCAAATTAATCAACATTCTTGAACAGGATCATATGCATTAAAATGGAATACCAGTCAAATGGCTTCACTACCTTTGCATTTTTAATACTTATTAAACCCTAATGAATGAGTTCAACAATATGAGTTGCAAAATAAAAAATAATAGCCAAATGTGGATGAAGAATTTGGACCATCATGAACATATAGTGCATGTGCATCTCTGTTTCTTCATCCTCTCCAAAGATGTGACACAGGTTACTATACATACCTCTAGCGTTTGGATTGAAATAATCCAATTTGAAAGGTTTTGGTGTATTAGGGACTACCAAAGCTAAGTCTCCTATCTTTTTAAATAATTCCTTCAAGGGCTCATTTCTGAGGTAATTTATTTGAGCCTTATATATTTCCATGAATTGATCAAAATCAATATTCTCCATTTGAACAAAGGTATCATTTAATTGGAACACCTCCCTTAGTTCTTCAGCTATGATACTCACTAATAAATTTCAATTTATATTCCTCAAAACCCTGGAAAAACTGTCATACTTTTCTACAATTTGGATTAATAAATTCGTATCCATGAAAACCCAAGGCACTACTAACTTCCCCACATCAAACTGCCAGATGTTACTATTTGGGAAAAAGACATTCCTCTTGCTAAAATCCACTTTAAACAATACCAAACCAGGCATGATAATTTTGGCATCTTTTCCCCATCTTCACCTATCATACAAACCCTCCCCAATTTTGAAATAGGAATGTCTTGGCACTAATTCTTTAAGTTTGGTAGTGTCATTGCTTGACCTCTTTAATTCCTATAATAAATCCTCACATACATTTCTCTCCTGATAATTGGTTTTCCCTGAAATCTCTCTTTTGGGTGTCATTCTTAATTTAGGGTTTTTAAAACAAAAGGTAACAACTTTATATGCAAAAAATTATGCTTGCTTTGCAACACAAAACCCTACTGCCAATTCAATTCACAATTTTCATAAATGTAGTCTCTGAAAACTTACCCATTCTGCAATGTTGGAAAACAGACAGAAAAAACCACAATTCATCTCTGCTCCAATCACTTCATCAATTATGGCTTTCAAAACCTCAAAAATACAATCTTATACATAATCTCTATTATAATTAGCATTTAATTCCAACTGAGACTGCTACATGCTTCACCATTAATTTTGCCTCATTTGAATCTTTGTGTCCCAACAATTCAGAAATCTTTTCTTAACCATTTTAAAACATGACCATAGATCTCAGCAACTTCCTGTTAAATCCTACGGCTAGAAATTATTGATGAAGACCACCATCAGTTTGGACACATGTTCATTAGGCACAATCCCTTGATGAGTAGATCTTGATCATCTTTTGGCTGAGTCTTTGTGTTTTCCATCCGATTAACATCAACTTACAGTGCCTTTACATTCCTTTACAACCCACGGCCCATGGTCTCATTTATGCTATGTGTCACTTAAGTGTGATGCCTCAATGGTTAATCTTCTTACATCTAAAACTTAAGGCTTCACGGCCACCATTGGATTCTTTTAAAACTACCAATGTTTGACTTTCCTTTACCTCCACCCTGACCCCATCACTTATCCATGTGTCATGATAGTGCAATGCCTTGATGAGTAGATCAAAATCATCTTTTCTTTGAGGCTTTACATTGTTCATTCGATCAAGACCCACTTGATCATATATTAACCTTACCATTCACTTCGTAACTACAGGCCCCACAAAATTATAAAAGACACATGGCCGCGAGGTGAAATGCCTCAAAGGTTATCTGTTCTACATCTTGTGATTAAGGAATCATGCCAACTATCAGATTTGATTTAACTTGATCAAATTTTACTTAACCACTCTCTTACTGACCATAGGTTTAAACTCCCATATAGGAAATACGTCATCTAGGTACAATTCCTTAATGGTTAAAATTTTTTCATCTCCGTGCTGAAGCATTACGCCAACTTTTGGATGAACTTTAAGCGACACCATCTTTATTGTTGAATAGGGCCCGCCAAATTCCAAGTGTCACTCAGGCGTGATGCCTTGATGAATAGATCTTGATCATCTTTTTACTGAGGGTTTGTATTGACTGCACGATCAAGTCTAATGAGCTTACCTTTTACCTTGACTTTTCTGACTTCATTCGCACCCACTGGGATAGATGGCATGCGGGAACAATTTCTTGAACGGTAGATTGAACACATCTTGAGATTAAGGTAATGCGCTATCCGTTGGATCAAATAGAATCTGCATGCACTTTATAATGACCTTTTAACAAATGTGGGACCCGCCATAGAAACGTGTTGGAGATTTTCTTCTATGCAAATAATTGATTGTATGTTTTCCATTAATGACAACATATAATATACAACAGGTATCCTATATGCAATTATCAGTACAAAGGTTTTGGAGCTATGCATGTTTATTTCCATGGTGTATACATGTTCTAGTTGCTATGTGCATTCATGTAGAGTAAGATATGCAGTTTCAGTTAAGTTGTGATTAATCAGTTATGGCAGTTACAGTTTCTAAAGTTTATCTGCTAAGGAGCCGATGTAAATATAGTGTTTCTTGAGTTGTGCCTATATTTTGGATATGCATGTTTGTATTCATGTTTACTTATGAGTTAAAGATAATTATCCAAAGGTGCTAAACATGTTTCAACAGAATCATGATGTTAAATTTAATTTGGTGAAGTCAACTTTGTGAAGCATCGCATCTATTCAGTTTGAGTTGCGTGGTCGTAATATTTATTGTGTGCTTGGTTGAGCCAAAAAGGAAGTTGATGAAGTGTTTCCAGATACCATCATGACCTTATCATTGGTGAAGATATATCTAAAAATTCAGATATGTTCACTATGTGTCAAAAATGAATTGAAAAAGAAAAGACAGAGAAGAGCAGAAAGTCAGAGAGAATACGTTGAAGATCTATGTGAAGAAACAAAATTTGATTGCAATTATTTGGAACTGATCAAGGCAACAGGTCTACTCAAACAGTTCATTTACCAGATATAGTGTATATCTATTGTACTGAAGGTTGTATCCTTCACCATCTTAGCAGTGAGCTATTGGACAATGAGTCCTCACCCTTAACAGGGTTATCTATAAAAGACTCCTAAAAGGGTCTGACCTTTAACCAGGTCTCTATACTTCTTGCATTGTAAAGATCAACTCCTAACAATGTTGTAATATCTTCTAATAGGGATCATTACAAACTAGTGCGGTTATTTGTGGGTGTTGTACACACTCAAGTGGTGCACTTCTCTAAACCATTGCTTCCAAGAGGATCCATGGATTGGAAACCTTGAGAAATTGGTTTAGAGCTCCCTAGGCATGGAGTGCAACGCTATTTTGAGTATTTCTCTCAGCTAGAGCTAATTAAGCCTATGACCTTGCTAATAAACCATGCAATGGGAGATTCTAAAAGAGACAAGAGCAAGAGTGCAAATGTCCTCAAGAATCAAATTAAAATGTGAATGCAACTAAAC
>MU225968.1:1482806-1515786 GCA_018584345.1 Thuja plicata | reverse complement strand
CCCTGACCTAGGTTAGGGTTGACCTTGACCCTAACCTAGGTCAGGGTCGACCTCAACCTTGACCCAAGGTTCAAATCCGAGGGTCTTGTAGTTTCAGGAGGTCGGCCTTTGCAAAAAGTATTTCCCACTTCCGGGTCGGCTATTTCGGGTTCCAAAGTATTGATTCCTAAATTATATTTAATAGAGGTCCTCTCTAGGGGTAAAGGATTTAATGGGATTTAATTCTCCTATGTAGGCCTCCTTGGAAGATTGTGCCCTAATTTCATATAAAAGGGAAGCTTTCTCTCTCATTTTCTCTAACCATCATCAAGTAAGCTAAGTCTTCTAATCAAGCATCAAGCATTCCTAATTGAGATCAAGCATTATCAAGTGAAATTCAAGAAAGAAATCAAGCTAGATTTCAAGAAAGCATTCATCCATTCAAGTATCCATTTTCATGAAGGAGATCCATTGGAGGCCATTGAAGGATTGAAGCTACAAGGTGTCCTTTTGGTGATCTCTCCATCCACCTTCTTCCAAGCCTTTTCCAAATTCAAGAACCCATTCAAGACTTGGTGTTGGATATCCACAAGCAAGAGATTGAAGACATCCTACCTTTCTACATTCTATATTTTAAGCATACTTGTGGATTCAAGGATTTGAATCCTCCACAAGGACTTTTTCAAGCAAGGTGAATTTATGCATTTGCTTTGTCCATTTCTGCAATTTCAATTACATATATTTGAGGTTAATTCCAAAAATTGGGGTTTTACCAAGGCAAACCCCTTCCCCACAACAAAACAATCTCCTTTTTCTTGTAGGTATAGGTACAAAACAGTGGATTTGAACCCAGATCTAGATACCCTTTTCAAAAAACTTTCAGGATCCGCGAACAAAGTCACTTTGGGATTTGTGCAGGTCAGGGTCAACATTATTAGGTCAAGGTTGACATTTGTGGGTCAAGGTCAACCTTTTTCATCAGACGACATCGAAGCAGAAAATGATTTTTGGGTTTTGTTTGTCTTTGCGTTTCAGTTCGGTATCAACTGTCAGTTTCTCCAGAAATAGTCTATAGACTTCAAAAAATAGCATTCTTTGATCTGCAATATTTCAAGGTTAGTGCATTTCTCCTATCTTTTCAATTATAGTCATATATCATTTCTATACATATAATTAACAAAATTTAAGGTATCTCCTTTATTATTCTCCTTTCCAAATAGTTGATTCATTTGTGCGTTAACCCTTCTCTTGGGTTGATCAACTTGGATCTCCCATTTGTGCATTTGGGAATAAAAAAGGAACATCTTATCTTCTCCTTTATCATAATTGCAATACATAATCAATTCAATTCAATCAAGGTTAAAAGAATCAAATACAATCTAGGTAATTCAAAAAACAATCTACACATCAACACCTTACATTTCAAGATAATCAATTCACAAACAATCTATAAATCAAATCAATCATTTCTATACCTTATCTATTACATTTTAGTAACAATCCAATTCCACATGTTACAGTGATAAAATAAAGTAAATGAAAATTAGAACCATCTCTAGAACCTTATGGTTTTAGACCAACAACCCAAAGCTTGAAAACACAATTACTAGGGCTTTAAACAACACATAACTTGGTTTAAATATTTGACACACATGACCTATTAGTTGGGATAAATTGTTTTTTATAGCCCTGACAGTGGCTCTAATTGGGGATGAATGCCTCTTGTAGTTTTTGCAAGATTCAAGAATATCAGGGGGAAGCAGACCAAGCTAACCAAAAGAAACTAAGCTACTCACACAAAAGAAACTAAAACTACTCTAGAAACATAAACAACCGACTACAGAAGAAAAATCTATATACATAGTCTACTGTTCAATGTATAATTAGACATCATGAGAATTATAATTTTAATAATTATCCTTGAACTGGAAAATCTAAAATTTTTTCAGGTAGATCTTTCAATAAATAAGAGTTTTTTCCATACCTTTCATGGATGACATATGGTCCCAACTAGATTGGATCAAATTTTCCATGTTCACCCTTATCCTTGAATTTGGCATTCCACATTAACACATAGTCTCCAATACTGAATTGCCTTGGCACTTCCCTTTTGTCAAATAAGTTCTTGACTTGAAATTGAAGCTTAGAATTTTTTAGAGAAGCTTCCCTCCTGGTTTCATCTAACTCAATCAAGTCATCAATTCTTAATTGCATGTCACTATCAATGCCATCATGATATAATTGCACAAACTTGTACATTTGCATTAAATTATTTTGAGTAAACCTTGCCTGAATCCCATACACTAAGTCAAAAGGAGCACATCCTATTACCTTTTAGTAGTGACTTTGTCTACCCAAACATCCATTGTCAACATTGAGTCTCATGCCTTCTTATTTTTATCCAAGCTATTTTAATGATCTGAAGCAAACTTTTATCAGTATATTCTGCTTGACCATTTCCCTGTGGGTGGTAGGGTGCAAACTAGGATGTCTGAATACCATATTCAACACAAAAACTCATATATTCTTCAGATTTAAAGAACATTATATGACACAATTCTCTCTGGGCAACCAAACTTTGTGATAATGTGTTTTAACAAGAAATCTATCACTACTTTACTAGTTGCCTTTTGGTGGGGATTGCTTCAAACCACTTAGTAAAGTAATCAGTTGCTAAAATTATCGAATAATTCCCTCCACTGGATTTAGTTTCTATATCCCCATTGAAATCAATACCCCATTGTTGAAAAGGGGCATGTACTTCTACTAGTGTCAGAGGTACATTACCAGAGATTTTTAACTTACCAAAAAATCATTGGTAGGAATCACACCTCTTGAATAGTTGATGAGAATATTTGAAAATAGTAGGCCACAAGAATCCTACTCTCATAATCTTGTGTGCAGTGGTATTTTCCATGTACTGGCCACCATATAATCCATTGAGCATATCCTACAAGATTTTGTCTACTTGTTCCTCATCAACACATTTCAATAAAATCCGTTCAGGATTTCTTCACCATAACTCATCCCTCATTAAGGAAAAATGAATAGCTTGTAGATTTAGAGATCTCTTCTTGCTTTCATCCATTCCTGGTGGACAATTCATTCTTTTCAAAAAATAAATAATGTATTTGTACCAATCACAATGATCAAGATTGCACATGAAAGGCCTCTGCCCTTCTTCTAATGTATTTATATGATTTGCATCTAAATTTGTATTATCCATCAATTTAGCCAATCCTATCCCTCTTATTAATTTTGTGATTTGTATTTCAATGTTGAACTCTTGGATCCTATTAATCCATCTGCATCTTTTCTCAGACACCTCTTATTGTGTGAATATTTCCTTTACTATCGCTGAAGGAAGATAATCAATTACTATATCACCTACCCGATAACATATAAAATATTTCATAGCTTTTACGAGTGCATATTCTTGGTTTTCATTAATATCATACTTAATTTCTCCAGCTTGTAGTGATTTACTGAAAAAAATCATGAGGATGTTCAAACCCTTCTTCATTCTTCTGCAGTAAAACAACAACAATGGTATGGCATGATGCAAAAGAAAATATATTCATAGGCTTGGAGTAATTAGGATTTATTAAAACATGGGCGTACTTAATAGCTTACTTGATGTCTTGGAAATCCTGAGTGGCTTCTCCATTCCATTCTATCTTTGCATCTTTCTTGAACATCTTGGAAATATGTCTACTCTTTTCAGCAAAATTTGTAACAAAACATCTCAAAAAGTTTACTTGTCCAAAGAAAGACTATATACCTTTTACATTTTTTTGAAGTGGCACTTTATGTATAGAATCTAATCTTTCTGGATCAATTATAACCCCTTCTTTTGAAACAATGTTCCCTAATAGCTTAGCTTCAGTCACCCCAAAAGTACATTTCTTTGGATTCAAATAAATCCCAAATTTGAGAGCTCTTTCAATTTTTTTTTTCTAAATGTTCACAATGTTTCTCTTCCCTTTTAGAATAGGTCATGAGATCATCTTGATAAACCTCTATAAATTTTTGCAATAAATATTAAAAAGCAACATCCATAGCCCTCTGATTTATGGCCCTAGCATTTATCAGGCCAAAGGGTATTCTGACATAAACATATGTTCCCCAAGGTGTAGTGAAAGCATTTTTGAATTGTTTTGACTCTTTAACCATTATATGATTATATCTCGAGAATCCATCCATCATGGACATCATCTCAAAACTAGTAACTCTCTGCAACATGTTTTTCATATTAGGGAGATCATAATTATCTTTGAGCGAAGATATATGTAATTTTCTAAAATCCACACATAACCTTATTTCTCCATTCTTTTTCCTGACAAGAACTAAATTGGAAACCCAAGAAGAATGTCTAATAGGATTAATTATCCCTGCATCCTCCAACTTCTTTAGTTCTTGCTCCATTTTGGGCCTTAATGTGGGATTTATAGGTCTTTTCTTTTGTCTGAAAGCCTTGGCATCTTCTTTCAAAGGGATCTCATGTTGGAACAAATCCTCATTGTATACTTTGAGATCATCATATTTCCATCCAAATTCATTCTTATACTTCCTCAAGAGATTGATCAGATCCTCTTTTACTTCGGGTGACATTTTCTTTCCAATAAATAAGTTTTTAGGAACCTTAACTATTCCTACCTGCATTCACCTCCTCCAAATCCTTAGGTTTATTTACACTTTTAACAGAGTATGGCTTATCTTTGTTGTCAAAAGATCTCTCAAGCACAAATAATCCCTTTGGGACTTTGTTTGACTTTAAATGTAGAACCTCCTTACCTAAGATAGTATCCTTTCCATCCATAGTCTCTACATATCTATTGAAATTTATTTCCTTATTCCCAAATTCTGTCTCACAGTGCAAAAATCTCAAGATATCCACATCACCATGAAAAATTGCCAACTATCCACATTATATGGAATTGAAGTCCTAGATTGAACCTCTATTTCAGAGATTCCAACAAATGTAACATATTCTGACCTCAAATAAATATTAGCTAACAAGTCTGCCATTCTATTTTGGCTTCTATCCATCCAATAAATACCAAATGCATCCAAGTTTTCTAATTCATCCAAGACAAAATTTTAGTATTGTTTCAATCTATGATTTTTTGAAGTATACTTGGATCTGATTTGAGACACTACCAACTCAGAGTCTCCAATAACTCTGAAACATTTAATTCCATGTCTTGAAGCCAATCTCAATCCTAATAGTAGAGCATCATACTCTGAAACATTATTAGTACATTCAAACAATAATGTGAATGGGAAGTTGAATGTTTTACATGTGGGAGCTATTAACAAAACTCTAGCACCAGCCCCCTCCCTAGAACTAGCACCATAAAAATACCTAACTTATTTTGTTCTGATAAATTAGTTTCATCCTCAGATAACAATGTAGGTTGTAACTTTCCTTCAAACTACTTTTCTTGCACTTGGAAAGATCCCATCTCAGTGTCTAGGGAATATTTCATATCGTCATCTTATTCTTCCTCAATCTTGTGAGGAGTTCTGGTCTCTCTGGACACCTTAATTTTCTCACCAGCAATATTAAATGTAGCAAATGATAAATCGCACTAGATACTTCCTCCCATTGAAGCACTCCATTTTCTTGATAATAGCATTCCATATTGAGGAGGAATATCCACAACTAGTACACTCATTATTAGTAGTTTGTGAGGGTATGCAACTAGCATATAAGGTAAGGCCTTAATTGTGCTAATAACTTGCACTTATCTAGAATCCATGGCTTGACATCTCCCATGTGGTCTATCCACCTTTAATCCCATTTATTTCATCACCTCAGTAGGCATGACAATATTAGATGCTCCAGAGTCGATTATAGAATTCTTTAACATCTTTCCATTTATGATCAAAGTTAGGAAAAAAGGACTCACAGTTCCCAATGAAGTGCTAACAACATTTATATCTAGATATATCTGAGGAATCTTATAAACAAGCTCATCTGATTCCTTTGAATTATTTATAGGTTTTTCTTGTGGATCTAACATTTTATTGTTTGCCTCTAGTCCAAGAATATTTGTTGAACTAATACCTTTCACCTATGTTAAAGATTTCTCCTTATGTTCACCTATTCTCATCATTTCTAGTAAAGGAACCTTAACATTAATTTGGGATAGGAGTTGCCCCATATCAATAGGGGTATACTTCATATCAAATATGTCTTTCTTTTTATTAACACAGTCTTCATCCTCCACTTGAGAAGTGAATTTGGACTCATCCTCTTTTTTTTGTTTATTTTCCTTTTGAGGAGGAGGCACAAAATTTTATGGTTTTTTTTTTCTCTATACATAATATTCGAACCAGTAGGTTTATTTTCCTTTTTAACCAAAAATTTCTTGGTACCCTCAACCTGCTTTTCCTTTTCTTGTGGCTGTTTGGTATTAATTTTGGTTTCTTTAACAAAAATACTTGTAGGGTTTCCATCTGCATTGCCAACCATTCTGTTTCTTAAATTATAGTTACCCCTTTCTTGAGTAACCATATTTTCTATAATTTGAGCAATTTCCTCATTAGAGGGTCTCCTGTAGACAAGGGTTTCATCACCCTTCTCAGCATTACATCTCATATCATCAATTTCTCATTCTTGTATATCAGAATCATCTTGTTGAGGATATGTTTATTTATTTTTCAATGAGCCAGATGCAAATTATTTTTTGGTTTCATCATCAGAGACCATTTCATCCCACAAATGTGATGAAGCCATGGCACAACCATTATCATCATATAATTCCTCCTCATCATCCTCCTGATTCTCACTTGCATATATTCTTGCAACAATGACACAATAATCTAGGTTGTGAGGGGATTGACAAGCCATGCACTAGGAATTACCATTGCACATATTAACAGTGGTCTTATGTAAGGGGTCAGTGGTTTTTTCATCAGAATTGTCTTTCTGCTATGGGGGAATAGGCTTCCCATATTTCCATTGAGTAGTGTAAGGGTAATTCTGCATCCTAGGGTGTCTATTGAAATTACCATAGGATGGATTTTTATTATTTGAATTCCTATTGTTCTTATTCTCTCCAGGATTTAAATCCTTTAGAGCATTTAGAATCTGCTTTAGACTATCATCTTCTTTAGGTTTAGCACTTGAAGGTTTTTCTGATTCTTTTTTATTAAACCTTGTTGGCTTCCAATATTCCCTTCTACCTACTTTCCCTCACACTCTTCTATTTGTTTCAATTCTCACTGCTATCTTATTTTCTTCCTTAATATTCCTAGGGTTCTTGTATCTTAAGAGATATCCCATCTTTGCATCAAAATCATTCAAATAAGTTGTGAGACATACCTTATCATCTGGTCTCATCACTTGAAATAGTTTTTGCATTGCTCTTTGGAATCTGATGTTGAATTCAAAAAAATCTTCATTTGAGTTCTTCTTAATATTTTTGAACTCATTCAACATAAAAAAATTCATTGGTCTTATCAGCATATTGATCTCTAAAACATTATTTTAATTCATTCATGGATCCTAGACAATCATGGGGTAGTCCTCTAAACCAATCCCTGGCATCCTTAGTTAATGATTGAACAAACAATTTCATCATCGCATCATCATGCCCAATTTCATAGTCATCCATCATATCGATAAACTTCTTCAAGTGCTCTTTACATGTTATAACATTATTACCAGCAAATTTTGGAATCTTGTCCTTGATTTCTTTTCAAATTTCATTAGGATAACCTGGAATACCAAGGAAAATAAATTGCCTATAACTTTCTGCATAGAAAGGTGTCTTTCTGGTTGAATTGGTACCTTTGGAAGTTGATGATTCAATATTGGATGTGGTAGAATTACAAAGACCAGCTAGTGGTGGCATATTTGTTCCTGAATTTAGAGGCACTTCAACATTTGTAACAGGTGTCAAGGAAGCAGTAATAATAGGAGGAGAACCATAGGTTTTCTTGAGAAAATAAATCTTCTTTTTCATTTCTAGAGCAGAAGCTTCCAATTCTACTTTCTTCAACTCTTTGGCTATAATCCCCTTCTCCCTCTTGGCTCTTTCTAGATCAGTATCCAAATTGAACAATGGGTCCATTGGATTCCCTTTACTTATAGGCTCATTTATTTCAATTCCTAGAACTTTATGCTTACCCTTGTCCTTAAGCTTTTGTGTATCATAAAATTATCGAACAATTGGCTCATGTTCAATCTTTGCAGGTATGATAGTAGAATTGATTGCCTCTAAATCTAGCAATTGCCTCTTCAATTTTTCAGATTTGATTTGGACTTTCCTAATCCTATCCTCTTTCTCCTTTTATCTTTGTTGTCTTATGAAAATTTTCTCTTGGATTCTCCTTTCTAATTCACCAACTTCTTCAAAAATTTCCTCCAAATCTGGAAGAGTAGTTTCAGATTCAGAGGTTCCCTCAATTATGGTTCTTTCTCTTATGTGGATGTGGGCATGAGGCCTATGTGATGAGGGAGAGCTAAGAGAACTAGGGGTGTTCCTATTCTCTTCACCTCTGCTTTTACTTCTAGACCTTGTTTCATGTCCTTGAGGTTTACTATGGACTATCTTTCTAGTATACCTTGGTCCATCATCACCTCTCTCACTTTGAGAATAATAATCACCATACACTCCCAATGCAAAATCTGCACCCTATTCAACTTCTGATGCATCTCTCTCCTGATTTGGTTGAATGGGATTTTCTCTCCTAGTGTTCTTCTTTTGTCTCCATGTTTGAGAAATAATCCCATCAGAATTTTCAGTCATTGACTGACCAGCTCTGGAAGTAGATGAGATCTCACCATCCAAATTATCCTTAGGATGATTCTTCATCCTAGATCTGGTATTCTTATAACTCATATTTATATAATGTGTATAAAATTATTTATTACTTAGTGCTGATGCAGAGATTTCTTTGACTCGCCACCAACCACTTAGCTAATAAAATATACACTAAATTTGAGTAATATTAATTGTTCTACAAAGGAATTCACGAGACAAAAGATAACAACAAGGAGGTTAAGAAAATCCCAATAAATTTTGAATGATAAAACAAATCCCTGGGATAATAAAATATAAAATATGTACTATCAATGGTCAACTGACTAGTTAAAATAAGTAAGTAGGCCAAGAGTCTAGCTCAACTTGAAAAAACTTATATTACTTATTGTAAATTGATTTCAGTCCCCAGCAGAGTTGCCATTTTGTTGGTTGTTTTTATGCTGAGATTACTGAACAACAACCTTTCCACTTTGTAATAGATATTTAAGAGAAGCCAACTCCAATTATTTAACAAAAGAAAGAAAAGGACCAACTAACAAGCATTCATACCATGCTTCTACCCTTCAGGTTCTGCTAAACCAAGGGGGGACACCCTTTAATACCTTCAAATAATATATGTGGTATTAATCAAGTATTAATCTCACAAAAAGTCAACATACCTGGGAGATACTAGATAACTGGCTAATTACCCATTGAAAATCAACCATAAAATGAAGCATGAGATAGATAGACCACAAAAAAATTGTAAAAATATAGGACATAATGGAGTTTATGTTTGTTCTTGGAGAAACATAGCCAATATATAACTAGACAATGCAACAATATGGAACTTATCAGTCTTTGATTAGTGCTTTATCCATTAGGTCGTATTCATAAAGAAAAATACAATATGTAGAAGTCAATTACGATCAGAGATTCTAGGCCATAAATACAACTATCCTAAACCCATACTACTTATAAGATCCTAGTGTATGTCAATATGAATCTATGTATTAATTAGAGAATAATTTAATTTGATCCTTGATCAAAACTCTAAAACAACTACATAAACACAGATAAAGTCTATGCTAATGAATTGGAAAATTCATAACTCATAAGACATAACATACCAAGAGAGATTGGAATCCAGATCTTTGTATTAAGTGTAAAGAATCATATTTATGTATACAAGATGTAATCAGAGATAACGTCTTCAATAATATGCAAGAGACCTTTTAACTTTATTTCTAATCTTGAAACCTGTCTAGTACAATTCTGCTATATTCCCTGACTGAAAATTTTACAAAAATGTTTACAATACTCTATTTTCCAACCCTTTCCAATGATCTTCAGAATCCTTTTATAGAAGAGGATTGCAACAAGCTATAGATCAATTTGATAAAGGAAAACCGATATGACTCATACAAAAGACAAAAAAAACAAGTGAGATAATAACCACTTTGTTACAAGATTTTCAAATACTTTGTCTTCTGATTGCCTACTTGCTTGTAACTACTTCAATCTTGTTCAGAATTTGACAAGTAGAATTTGTTACTTTGGTTCTCTGATGTAGTCCTCTTTGAATTTTCTTGTCTTGTTCAAAATTAAGGGAAGACATGCCATCTGCTATTCATCATACAACATCATTTTCTTCTTGGTTGGTTGCATTGTATCTATCCATCCAAGAAGTGAAAACCTCATCACTTGGCCAAGGGAAGTTGAGGAATTCATATTTATTTTTGTTTAGTTCATCCCAATTGGCCTTTATCTTCTTAGTTTATTCTTCCAAAACCCAAAGTATGATTTGGCCTTTTCAATAGTTTCAATGGTTTGAACAAACAAAAGTGTGTTCTCCAAAGTGATAATGCTATTTGTCCTAGTTTCCAATTCTGCACCCATTTGATTCATCTACCAGGCTTCCCTTTTTATCTTTCCATTCTTCTTGAGTAGATTAGGGAACATATCATAACGGGTTTTAGAATATTCCTATCTAATTGTCTCTTCCTTTTTAAGGATGATATTTCTCCTTATATCAAAATCAACTAGCATTTTGAAGCACTTATAAGTGGCATTTAATGCAATGCCAACATTATTTTCCCTCTTAAATAAGGAATAGAAAGATTTCAATTCTACCTTCTTTCCTCTCCACCCTTGCATAATTTGATCCCATTTATCCTTGTCTTCATTGAAATGATCTAGTATACTCATAATTTTCTTACCATGTAGGTAGATAGAGGCTAGATCCATATCATCAAGTAAATGCATAAGTGTGGTTCTTATCTTATCTTCGTATCTTTGTTGCACCCATGATTGCACCTCCTAGAATTTTATACTTTCTTCATCCCACCTTTTTCTTATCCCTTCTAATCTAGTCCTTTCAGCTACTAGCTTATATTTTCCAAATTTTAGATCTTCCTCTGTAGTAGGGGCAATTGGTATGGGGGAAGGAGGAAATTCTATAATTGGGCTAGAGGAAGAGGGATGATGTGGGTCTTGTGTTACCACCCTTTGTGGAGAAGTTTGGGCTAACTATTGTCCTTCTAATCTAGTAATTATTTTATCCTCCACCAAGGATTTCATCCTTTCATCATTATAAGCCTTCAAGACTGTTTCTAGCTTGCTTCTCAGGCTTTGAATTTATTCCTCTTGCTTCTCTGCTACTTTTAAACCAAATTTTGTAGACTCCAATGTTTTTTCTGATGCCTCTAGGTCCAGTAGTTTCTCCAACTCTTCTTTCTAGCAGACTACCTGCCTTCTCAACCTGAGTGCCTTCATTGGTATTTCTATGTTCCCTCCTCTTCAATGACCACAATACTAATGCTACATGGTCTTCATTGAACTTAACCCCTTTAGATGCTTGTTGAGCTTATGCTTCAGTGGCATGCATGGTTTTTGTCTCTTTTCTAATAGCATCAAATAGTACAACATCAACTATATCCCATTCTATCAGGATAAGAACTCTCTCTTTCCTCACCAACTTTCTACTTTCTTCATGATTAATATTATCAAACTTGGCTATCATCTCCTATTTTACCTCATTCTCAATCTCATCCTTGTTTTTATCAGGCTAATCCTTTTTCCTTTTTTGAAATTTTTCTTTAAACTCTTTAATGTGAACTCTCCATAGAAACTGAACAAATTCCCTTGCCTTCACAAATTTATCATCTGACAGAAACTCATCACTGGCTTGTTTTTTAATAGGAACGAGTTCTTTGCCAACAAACTCAACAATTGTTAAATCCATCTATGTATGTTTAGGAGCCTCTGACATCCCTTCTTGCATTTATTGAGATGTTATAACAATCTGCCCTTCATCTCCCATCTATAGTAATTGTTTGGCCACAGCTTGTTCATCTAGGTGCAAGGGGAATTGGGAAGGGGAATATAGATTTTCTAATTATTGTCCCTCTTCCTGTGTTCTTTGCTTCTTTGGGACTGGCTTCAATTCATATTCTAAATTCATGGCCATCTTCCCTTTTGAGGTAGAAACCTCTTTATCATGTACTTGTGTTTCCAACTGGCCCCTATAAGATGTCTCACCCTTTTGCATTATCATACTGTATCCTTTTTTATGATATAGCACATATTTCCTAGGTGGAACAATTCTACCATGTGTAGACCTGCTCAAGATAGCCTTATCCCTCTCTGGCTATGCTTTTATCACTTTCTCTTTCTTTTGATTCAATGTCTGTATGATATCCACAAATAAAGACATCAATGAATTAATATTTTTAGCCCAGGGATGAAACTCCTTCAAAGGATCATATCCTTTATCAAAATGTTGCACAAAGTCCAAGGTCTTCTTATAGACCAGCCACTTTTCTTTCTTAATCTCTTGCTCTTGTAAATTGAATTCATTTATGATGATTTCCTTTGGAAATTTGAATTCATGATCCAATACTAAACACTTTTTTCTTTTCCTAAACATATCACTAATGAATCCTTTTTTGTCAGCACATCTTACCACTGATGTTGTCATCTAATAAGGTTCAAGGTATTTATGTAGATTTTTCCAACCCCCTTTGGTGATAACAAATTGGTGCATAATTTTAATAGTAGGGAAGATGGTTGCTTTCCCTTTTCTTGTCAAGGCCTCCTCTTGTAGCCCACCAATTTGTCTAATTATTTCTACAATGCCTACCTTAGGAGGAACCTGGTATGGGAGTATATTATGAACTCCTCTGAAACCAAAAAATTTGAAGACTGTTGAAACAAGGTATAAAATAATATTACCCCAATTGTGTAATATCTCAATAGTTTTAGAAAATTACTTTGGTCTGAAAATATTTAATAAACCTTTGGGGATTCTAGGATTGTCTATGAATAATAGGGTTCTGAGCCTGGAAGAAAAACACCTATCAAAGGTGATGAAACTAGCCTCTTTCTTGTCCCATGAAAGATCTATACTCCATAGTTGGACATGCATCTCCTCATCATCTTTGAACCTCATTAGATCCATTTCCTTTTCAAAATAATCAACATTGTTGAAAAGGATCATATGCATTAACATGGAATACAAGCCAAATGGCCTGGCTACCTTTGCATTTTTAATACCTATTAAATCCCGATGAATCCATTCATCAATATGAGTGGCACAATAAAAAATAATAGCCAAATATGGATGAATAATTTGGACCATCATGAACATATAGTGAGTGGGCATATCTATTTCTTCATCCTCTCCAAAGATGTGACACAGGGCACTGTACATACCTCTAGCATTTGGATTCAAAGAATCCAATTTGAAATTTTCTAGTATACTAGGGCCTACCACAACCAAGTCTCCTATCTTCTTAAAGAATTCCTTCAAGGGCGCACTTATAAGGTAATTTATTTGAGTCTTCTATATTTCTCTGAATTAATCAAAATAAATATTCTCCATTTGAACAAAGCTATCATTTAATTGGAACACCTCCCTTAGTTCCTTAGCTGTGATACTCACTAATACATTTCCATTTATATCCCTCAAAACCATGGAAACACTGTCATACTTTTCTATAATTTGGATTAATAAATCCGTATCCATGAAAACCCCAGGGACTACTAAGTTCCCCACATCAAACTGCCAAATGTTACTATTTGGGGAAAATGAATTCCTCTGGATAAATGCCACTTTAAACAATCCCAAACTAGGAATGCTTATTTTGGCATCTCTTTCCCATCTGCCCCTACCATACAAACCCTCCCCAATTTTCAAACGGGAATGTCTTGGCACTAAATCTTTAAATTGCGTAGTGTCATTGGTTGACCTATTTAATTTTTGTAAGAAATCCTCACATACATTTCTCTCCTAATATCATTTTTCTCTTAAATCTCTCTTTTATGTGTCATTCTTAATTTAGGGTTTTTAAAGCAAAAGATAACAACTTTATATGAAAAAAAGTCTACTTTCTTTGCAACACCAAACCCTACTTCCAATTCAATTCACAATGTTAAAAAATGTAGCCTCAAAAAAATTACCTGTTCTACAAAGTTGGAAAATAGACAGCAAAAACCTCAATTCAGCTCTACTCCAATAATTTCATCAATTATAAATTTTGAAAAATTGACAAGATAATCTTATACATACTCTCAATTATACTTAACATTTAATTCCAACTGGGACTGCCACACGCTTCTCCATTACTTTTTCCTCATTTGAATCTCCGTGACCCAACTGTTCAGAAAGTTTTTCTTTACCAGTTTAAAACATGACCGTAGATCTCAGCAACTTCCTATTAAATCCTACAGCTATAAATGATTGTTGAAGACCACCATCAGTTTGGACATGTATTCATTAGGTGCAATGCCTTGATGAGTAGATCTCGATCATATTTTGGCTGAGGCTTTGCATTATTCATGCGACTAATATTAACTTACAGTGCCTTTACATTCCCTTAGAACCCACGGCCCATGATCTCATTTATGCTACGTGTCCCTTAAGCGTGATGCCTCAATGGTTAATATTCTTACATCTATGGCTTAAGGCTTCATAGTCACCTTTGGATTCTTTTAAAACTATCACTGTTTTACTTTCCTTTACCTTAGGCTGGGCCCCATCACTTATCCATGTGTCATGCTAGCACAATGCCTTGATGAGTAGATCACTATCATCTTTTCTTTGAGGCTTTATATTGTTTGTCCTATCAAAACCCACTTGATCATATATTAACCTTACTATTCACTTCGTAATTGCAAGCCCCACAAACTTATGAAAGACACATGGAAGTGAGGCGCAATGCCTCAAAGGTTATCTGTTCTACATCTTGTGATTAAGGAATCATGCTAACCATCGGATTTTATTTAACTTGATCATAGGTTACTTAACCACCATCTTAGTGACTATAGGTTTAAACTCCCAGATAGGACACACGTCATCTAGGCACAATGCCTTAATGGTTAAAAAAATTTCATCTCTCGGCCGAGGCATTACGCCAATAGTTGGATGAACTTTAAGTTACATCATCTTTACTTTATTCTTTATAACATGAATTGGTCCTGCCAAATTCCAAGCATCACCCAGGTGTGATGCCTAGATGAATAGATCTTGATGATCTTTTTACTGAGGGTTTGCACCGACCGCATGATCAATTCTAATGAGCTTACCTTTTACCTTAACTTTTCTGGCTTCATCTAGACCCAGTGGGATAGATGTCACATGGGCACAATGCCTTGAATGGTAGATCGAATACATCTTGAGATTAAGGCAATTCATTGTATGTTGGATCAAATAGAATCTACATGCACTTTATAATAACCTTTTAACAAATGTTGGACCTACCATAGACACATGGCCTTCAGGCGCAATGCCTTGATAGGTAGATGTTGATCATCTTTCATCTGATGCAACATGCTATCCATTGGATCAAGTTGGAGTTGCATGATGCATTATGTAAAATTAAGAAGGCCCGCGGGGCATCTAGACTTAGGATAAATGACTAAAGCATTATTTCTATTAGGATAAACAAAATTATGGCCCTGCCCGATGATAAAATAAAAACATGGGTTCGTAAGAATTTAAGTGATAAAATAAATTAACTCAAAATCAAAACCAGTCCTAGAACCTTAGGGTTTTAGACCAATGACCCAAAGATTGGAAACAAAATTAATAGCATTTTGAACAACACAAAACCTGGTTTAAATCTTTGACACACATGACTTATCAGTTGGGCATAGCCCTAACAAAAGTATCCTTTGCAAAATTATATAACTATGGTATTTTTTAGTTCACCCTCCATTCTTTAAAAGGAATCCATTTTGGGTTGAACTTGATTTGTGTAACATGAGGAAAGTGATGCCCTAGCCGAATGTGATAGTCAAATTCCAGAGTTTTGATAGTAGTTCTAAAATATTTGAGTATTTGTGATCTTTATGAGATTTGTGGTTGTGTTTGATAGACCCAAATAATGTTGTATACCCCAAGGGCATGTTTATAAAGAATGGATATTTGGTAATGAAGAATGTGTAAGGAAATAGTGTGGAAACAATTTCATTCTCAAACCCAAAAACTAGTGATAAGGTAAGTTTCAGATTAAAGGACTAGCCTATTGGATTTTTATGGTTTGTGTTAGTCAAAGGAATATTTGGAATGTACCAAATAAATTTGTTAAACCATGTGTAAAGAATGAAGTGACCAGTGTCAAGGTTGATATTGAATTTGTGTTGGGACTGTCCTAACAATGTTGACAATTTTTTATGTTTGTGTTAGAGACTTGTGAGAAGGTAATTTGAGAGCATGCAAGCTTGAGTACAAAATATATGAAGTATATTGAATCTACAAATAAGAGTGTTTGATTGTACAGACATTATAGAAAAAGTTATGATTGATTTACTAGAGACACTGTAAGCTGACATAGAATTTGTTATGAAGTTGTAAATGTTGTCATATATGGTGCATTGTTTAGAGATGTTATTTGCCTCTGATAAAGTTATTAATTTGTTGAAAGGTGATTGGATCATCAAGATCCTAGGGACTAATGAGTTTCTAGTTATCTTCCTGCATTGAGATTGGATCATCAGGATCCTAGGAATTGATGAGTTTCCAGTTATCTCTTTGCACCAAGGGATAAATACGGCAAATCAAAACTTAAACACTTAAAATTGTACTCATCGATTCACTCAGTAAGTACTAAATATAGTAAATAACCAATTCACCAAATAATATAAGCAACAGTCAATCATATAAACTTAGCAACATCATATTAACTCATTCACACATGATATAACTCATAAACATGTGATTTAACAAGGAACCCCAATTTGGGAAAAAACTTTGTGGGAATTTTAACCCACAATAAAATTGTACCCTTATGAAGTATGTTCAGTTAAGAACTTGTCATGTTAAATATTAAAAACACTTTTTCTAAATGTGAGCCTATTAGGGGATTTACCTTAGAACTGTTAAGATCTTCACCCTATTAAGAGTGTCCTTGTTAGAGGTATTCAAACACTCATTGGGAATGTCACCTAACTCTAAGTTTTACAATTAGGAATGTCAAATCCACTCAGTTAAGAGATTTCTCTGTTACAAATATTAATAAGAAACAATAAAATTTGATTTGTAAAAAATATAAAATCACTATTCTTGAATCAGATCCTTTATGCTCAATCGAATCTTGGCATCATATACTCCATTGATCTCTTTCTGAATCTGTAGATTCTTTGATTTGTCTTTCTCTATTCTTTTTGGTAAATGATGTTCTTCAACTTCTTGTTAGTAATAACTAAGAGGGGGGGGGGGGGTGAATCAGTGGCCTTAAAATATTATAATTAATCAACCCAAAAACTTAGTACCATAGTATTAAGCCTCTAGTTATCTTCAGTCCTACAAGATGTATGCCTTCAAATATAATTATTAAATAACTACTGCTTGGAATGGTATGTTAAACCTTATTCTTTATTTTTATTGAATAGAAGTCTTTCAATTTACTGAAAAATAGTAAATAGCTTAGTGTATACCAATCAATCTAGATTAGTTATGTGTAATGAAAAACACAAAAGTAATGACTCATGAACACATTGATAGATGGATTTTTAACGTGGAAACCTTGTTAAGGGAAAAACTACTTGGGACCGGTAACCCAAAATTTTTTACTCTTCTGAAGTGATCTCATTGAAGAGCCAACCCTTTTAAAGGTTACAAACACATTGTTAGGTGTGACCTTGTTAGAGGATTTAAAAGATTATTTTTTCACTTGATATTAGGCATATCTATACTACCTTCTATGACAAAACCCTAGTTTGTCAAATTGTATCTGGCATCTCATGCTATCTTCATGATCAAAATTTTTTATACTCCTTGGGATGTGTCTCAATATAGAAAGGATATTTAAATCCGGCTCGGTTAAGAGACTTTCTGAATCAATGGTTAAACTGAAACATTATGATCTGTTCACATATACAACTTATACTTGCAGATTTTTAGATCTATTGTAAGCTCATTAAACCATTATAATCAATATATCTTTTCTATACCTTTGCTCCACTTTTGTTTCTGCTCGGTGATGTTGTTCTCTATTGCTTGATGTTAGCAGAAATATTTAGCTCTTTCCTCAGCTTGATTGATCAGGACGCTATGAAGTTGTTCTTCATCAATTTCTCTTCAGCGTCCTCTTTTTCATTCACTCCCCTTCTTTCATAATAAATTAAGTTGTCTCTTTATAGACATGATATCACCATTTCTTTCTTCTTGATTTTCTTGATCTTGGTGTGATCTGCAATCTTAGCCAATCCTGATTTAAAGAATAACTCATGCTTTATCTCGTAGAGATATTCTTGCCAATTGGACAAAACAACTTTAAATTGTTTACTTATCTCTGGATTTATCTTGTTGATGAAAACAATGATAACTACCAGTTAAGTCTCTTTTTAGCTTCACCAGCTATATATTTTGTCATTTATGAAATCTAGTTAACTTTGGTGTTTTAACTCTTTTATAGCTTCAATCAACACTTTAGTTCTCCTCGGGCTACTCCATTGGGGTTGTCTATCCGTCGAGGTTATCTATCCTTTGGGATTCATTGCAAAGTTCTTCTCATCAGTTAACACTGTAATTATCATCATTGGGAATGCTTGTGATTCTGCTCTTCGATAATTCTTGTCAGTTTCTTTTCTTGGTCATCACTGTGACTTAACTTTTGGTTATGTCTATCCGTTGGGTTCCACTATCCATTGGTGTTTGAAGTCACTTAGTGAATGCTTGGCTTTTATGCATTATTGGAAGCATAATCTTTATCTCTCTAATTATCTGAAGTCTTTGGCACTTTGATTATAATCATTTAGATTATATCAAGTTGACATTAATGAAAATACAATCGTTTAACTAATTTAATGTCTCGCATTATCTTTCTGCATTTCGGTGGTTAACGTAACATCTTCAAACATTCAATCAGTTACATGTCATCAATCTCTCCCTTTGGAATTTATGGAAAAACAATACATTATCATACTATACTATTACTAATACAATATGAAATATAATGGTTTCATCAATCTCTTCTATTGTAACTATTACAAATGTGTGGCTGTCGGTAAGCTCATATAGCTTAGATTTGTTTCTTGCAGAGTGGATTTCTTCCTTCAATCCCTTCACTAGATAGATGTAGCATCTTCTATCTCTATTTTGATATGTGCTCTGCCTTGAGTGTTCCTATTCTTGATAATCTCTTTTTCCTTTGACAACAATATCTCCCTTTATATGTACTCTCTCCCTTTGTTACTTCTCTCCCTTAGATGAATATTTCATATGTAATATCTCCTTATGGATAAAGATTTAAATTTTCCTTTTGATTCTTAGGAAATTCTCTTCATGGATAATAATATAATATTTTTTGATAATAAGATCACCTATCCCTTATGATAATGATAATATATCCCCCTTTCTGATAATGAGATAATATCTCCCTTTGACAACAATGGAAAACAATTATTTTATATCATCTTCCATCCCTTTATATAATATATTCATTGAATTTCCCTATCCATCAGCAATACATTGTTTGTGGTGTTTGGTGCAGCTTTGTACCTTATTATGTACAGATGTATCTATTGCTTTTCATTTTGGTGCATGCATCAACATGAACGGTATTCTGATTGTATGTAGGCTGATGCAACCTCCTACTAATCTTAATGACCAATAGACAAGGGTTGTATCCCTAGTCTCTGTCTCAAGTACTCAAATGTATCTTTTAGTAATGGCTTGGTGAATATATCTAAAGGCATTATATTTTTCAATTAGTATACTTAAGGAAAAACATGATTTGCACTATCGGTTTACTCCACACCGACAGACAGGGCACAACACCACTCGACGCTAAGGTTAGAGGAAACCCAACGAGTAACAACAGTGCAACCTGATAGAATAGCATAGAGAGGAACCCGATAGACAAAGGGAACCTGAAAAATAGTTCAAACAAAGGAACGTCGATAGACTTCAAGTTCAACCTGATGACCAAGAACCGACAGCCAGTTACATCCCGCAAAAAGTGGATCTGACTTTCCACGTCAGATAAATCACTGAAGTTATATTTATAGCTTCTTGATTTAATTTTAAATCCATTATGTGTGAAGGAAGAAATGTATTTATTATTGTTTTAATTAGTTTTATTGATTTAAAATATGCAAACTAAAGATCAAGGTCAAGTTGTAAACCTTGGATCTAAGAGTTAACATTGTAATGTGTGATTCCAAGATAGGTCAAATACTTGTATAAATAGGTGCTCAATCCATTAAGAATAGTTGTTGTTCAATGAAGATAGTAGCCACAAAGAGAAACTAGAGACCAGACAAATAATTTATGCAGAAGGACAAAAATAGAATCAAGTCAATTTCAAGAAAAAAATAGAGGCTACCGACAAGCAGAGAAAAGGTATTCATCAATAACTTAAGGTGATATTATAATTCTGAGAGATTTAATAGATCTGTAATCAGCAATTATAGATTGTATGTAGTTAGGTCAACATTTTTACTCATTCTAACAAGTGTAGTAAACTAATGAAATCCTTTCAAGAAAGGTGGGCTTAACTGTCCTATTGTAAATTCTCATAACTGAGTGCACACTTAAATCAGTGTTGCTAAAACTCTTAACATAGTAGATGTTAACAAGTGTCCACCTTAATACTCCTAATAGGGTAGATCATCATAAGTGATCAAATTTTAAGCCTTAACCGTCTCCCTTCCATTCTATAGATAGTGAAGTTTTGTGGGTGCCATCGCCACCGTAGTTTTTCCTTCCTAACAGGAGTTTTCTGCAATACCATATCTTGTGTTATGTGTTTATCATTTTCATGAATATTTCTATGAATGTGGAAAACCATTAAAGATTATGAATGAAAAATACATACGTAAGAAAAAACAATAGTAATGGTTGGTAATACAGTAATGTATGATTACTAATGATGAGTTAAGAAAGGTGTTAAAAGTTTTAGAGGTAACAATTCACCCCTCCCCTCTCAGTAGTACTTCCCATTAATTCCAACAATTGGTATCAGAGCTAAGTCTCTTCTTGGAAAGCTTAAAGGATTAAGAGAAAAGATCATACAATGGAGAAGTACAAAATTGATAAGAACATTGAGAACAAAAAGCTTGAGATACATATGTTCTATGAAAAGTATAAAGAAGCTAGAATCAAGATGACAGAGTTGTTGGATGAGAGGAAATGTATGGCTACCTGGAACAATGAAAAAGATTATCAAGAAGAAGAGATTCCAAATTTCTTTAAATCTTCAGGATCAAATACAAGTAATATATCAGATACATTAGAAGAGAACATCACAAATCTAAAAGAGATCAATCAACATCTGACAGAGAAAATAAAGATGCTGCAAATCAGTCAAGAGAGCCAAATGGTAAGAATGATTGATGTGACGAGTTCTGCTAGACAAGCTAAAACAGAAAGAACACTTGCTATTGATGATATAAGGAAGATTATAGAGAAACTACAAGAAAATTTATTGGAAATTCAAAGACATGTTACGCATCACCATGATCTCACAAATCAGATTATTCTTATGATTCAAGAAGAAAATAGAATAAATGTGAAACTCATTGAAATAATACAGATTATCGGTGAACTAAGAGAAGAAAATAAAAAGCTAAAACATGAGGTTAGAATTTAGAAACATCATAACGAGATTATCAGAAAGGATGAAGAGATAAATAAAATAATGGATGACTTTCTTGAAGGACAACGAAGAGACAAAAACAACAATGGTAGAGGCTTTACCAAAAATGGAGAATCATCCAATCAAGAAAACTCAAAGAATGTCTATGAAAATCCAAGACAAAGAAAGCTAACGTGCAAGCACTATGGAAAGCAAGGGCACACATCAAATATATGCCAAGGTAAAATGAAAGGTATTCCTAAATCTACACCTACATTCATAGGATTTATATTATAAATATAACAAGAAAGGACATAAGGCTTATGAATGCAAGAGTAAGATAGAACAACCAAAGAAGGAAACCTAAATGGATAAATACTATCCTACATACAAGATGAATGGGCACACATCTGAAGAATGCTGGAAAAAGAAAAAGAAAGCATGGAAGCCTAAAGGTCAAAAGATTCCTTATCAACCAAAGAGAATAGGTAATCAATATACGTGGGATTACAATACATGGACAAACTATACATCATGTGGTAGATATGGTCACATTGCTGCAAACTACATGAGAGCATGGACCAAAAGGTCTAGAGGCTGGTCAAACCCCAGAATGGCATGCTTGCACTGTCATAAAGTTAGTCACCTCAAGAAAGATTGCAAGGACCGATTGACAGAAAAAAGCACATATCCCAATGGAAACACCATTGAAGATATCCAGAGGGAAAGAGACAAAATGTGGATAAAAGATTCAAACAATGATGAAGCTGGGACAAGCAATCCAAATGATGACACCCCATCCAATGGATCTAGTGACATCATCACCACCACTTAAGCTGAACAAGTATGGAATTGCACTATTCAAAGTCATATTTTACATCAGTTCCATTATAAAATTGATAGAAATTCAAAATCTGCATGAATAAAGATGCATATTATGTTACTTGTTACAATTCTAAGAAATCAACCCCATCGATATATGCATACAAAAAATCAACGGTGAACAAAGAAGATAAGTTGTTCTACACTTACTGGAGATTGTCGGTCAAACACACAAAGTGACTAAGTTGCCAATATAACCTGACACCCGTTGGTAAGAAAGGAAAG
The DNA here is from genome assembly GCA_018584345.1 of Thuja plicata. NCBI lineage: Eukaryota > Viridiplantae > Streptophyta > Pinopsida > Cupressales > Cupressaceae > Thuja > Thuja plicata. The sequence continues at coordinate 1,492,868 of MU225968.1, read as the reverse complement.
TTAAAAGTTGTCACTATAGAATACCGATATCCATCGGTACAAGAAACATTGTTAACAACTGTCCTAGGCAACTCAACTTCACTGATGATGTTTTGTAAAGTCTTCCCGATGAAACCCATCTTCATATCCTGATGATTCATTGAGCATTTATTACAAAGACTTAGGGAAAAAAGTCTATAAAAGGTCGACGGGACAACTTCATTTTTCACCTGTGATTCGAAGAGAAAGAAAAGTAAAAGATAGAGAAATTAAAGAGAAAAAATTAGAGTGTCCTCAGATCAATCTAAGCACACAACAAATAGATCTTTCACCACCATTGTGAATTGAAGTAAGTATCAAAGGCACCAAAAGATCTTTGTTGTCATTTTTCAAGAAAGCCCTAAATTTCCAGAATACCCTAAAACTTGAAAAATGATGGCGACCACCTCAAGAACTACTAAAATAAAGAATGATAAGAGGAATGTGGTTAAGCTAATCAAGAAAAGTACATGTGTAGAGACCAAGTATAAGATCTTCCCAAAAATTGCATTGAAACCCAATGAAACCGGTGCATTTTTGAAAATCTCACCTAGGGTTTTGCTCATAGAAGATGTTATGTCTTATATTCACTACAAGATCATAGAGATATATGATCTTGAAATGGATGGAGCTTTTAAAAATCTTTATGATGCCAAAGGTAAATTGAATGAAGAGCACAAACACTTGGAAGTCAAAGGGTTAACTAATGCCCTACATTTCCTGAGGGAATTCAAAACATAATGGATAAGGTTAGTCTTGAGAAGAATGCATGACAAGAAGCTATGGATAGACCAACCCAAGCAAATAACCAAGGATGTTCTTCACACTATCACTGGTTATCTAATAATTGACAAACCTAGGGAACATAAGCATCCATCCATGAAAGAAGTTGAAAAAATCACCAATGCAGAAGTAGACAATAGAGGTCTCAAAGTGAACACAATCACCGATGAAGAACTAAAATTTGGTGCATGTGTAGTTGGGTATAAAAATTTTCAAGCTAGTAGATTGAACAAAATTTCTGCAACAACAGTAAGCACAAATTACAAGATAGTGACCAAAGGAATTCAGATGGATCTATGTGAGATCCTATTAAAACAACTTGATGAGAACATGATCAAAATCAGGTCTACAAAGACCAACACATGTAAGTTCATCTCACTTATCATGTGTATCTTTTTATATTTTCAAGAGTACTTTCCTTCATTAGGAAAAGTAAAATGGGACTCTACCAAACCGGTAACCCAATAGATTAGTGAACTAATTAAGTCTCTAGGAGACAATTTTGAGTCTGTTATGTCTTCTTACTTCTTTGAGTTCAAGGAAAAGATGATGGAGAGGACTAGGATTCCCAAACAACTTGTAGAAAAACATAAAGATGAAATATGTTTTATGGTAGACATATTTCACCCATATTAAACCAGTTGTACCAAGGACAACTTGGTTAGCACAAATGGATTATGAGATCAATATTGATGAAGCTACAAGTGCAATTGAGGCATTAATAATTGAGCCCATTGATAGAAAACAACCAAGGTTTGGAACATATGAAGAGGCCAAATAAAAGATAAAACAAGGCCTAGAAATCAAGAAGACTGTAAACAAAAAGGATAAAATGGTTAAGAATCTCAAGAAGATTATATAGGTAACAGATGATGAATAAGAACAACCAGAGACTACCGATGAACTTGGCACCATCAGTGAGGAACAAGAAGAAAAGAAATAAGATTCTGAGGAGACTGAATCTGATACACTTCCACCTCCACCTCCACCTCCTATAAAGAAGTAGAGGACAAGGATTCAAACTACTGCAACCAAAACAACACCCCTTAAGAAAGGTCAAGTAAGGACCTACATAAGGAAGTAGCCAACTAAGAGAACAAGGCAACAAACTATGAAAAATACACCACCAAAGAAGAGGAAAAGGTTGGTTAGGACAAAGGCTGACATAGAAGACACTCAAGATGATGAGCTTGATGTAGCAAAGCAGAACTATAGGAATCAAACAATTGATGAAGCTGTCAAAACCAATGCTACACATGGTACAATGAGTGATAAGAAAATAAGACAATGGGATACACTAAACCCAGAGGACCAGAATAAGATACAAGAGGCAGTTATAAAGTCAATGATCAAGAACAAATATGTACCTATAGAATTTTTTAGTCAAATACCTAAAGAGCTAGGTAAAAGAATTTACCAACAATGTTCATATTCTCTGCAAACCTAAAGAGAAACAAGGGAGAGGGTACTAGTGACACTAATGCCTTCCAAATCCAAATTTGAAGAGATCAAAGAAATACTCAAGAAGCATTCAAGTAAATTTGTAGCCAAAATAAGGGCATACAAAGTATTAGAGAGAAAATTCATAGAGCTGGACAAAATGACTGAAACTAAATGGAGACAACTTCTAGATCTACCGGCAGAGTCAACAAGTGGTGAGAATCAATTACTTCTCACCAACAAACCTCATAGAGAGGAGGAGCCAGACAATGCAAGTCCTCAACACATTGCTCTAGACAATACTGAAAGTGATAATGAGCCTATAAATGTAGACATAGTCATGGATGATATCATCCAAGGTATCACTAACTATGACTCTGACAAAGATCTGCAGAAGAAAGATGATGTCATATTTATCACACTTAAGGATCAAAAAAAGTAGAAATAATTGCAGACATCAGGTGGTACAATAATTAATGTTGCTGATGAATAAGTGCAGGACACTTCAATCATGGAATCCAAAGAACCAAACCCTATAGAACAAGTGCAAAAAGATGAGGATGTCAATGCTCCAAAAGATACAACTGACGAGCAGGACACCACTCTGAATACATCCCAAGCAACCAATCAAAGCAATATGCATGTACTAATGAAGGCAATAAATATTCTAGAGGGTAATGATGGACCTGTAGTGGAGGAAACAAGCACACCCAAGGACAAGGGTGATGCTGAAGCAAAAGATAAAAGAGAAGGATAAAATCGATAATCAGAAAGATACATCTACTGATCAAAATAAGGAGGAAACTCCAAAGCAAAAAAAGGGGATACACAAACAGAGAAAGGTGAAGAAGCAAAGCAAGATGATAAGGAGAAACAATCAAAATAAAAATCTACAGAGACACCCAAGGTTGAAGGAGAGACGTCTTCACAAAACTGATAGGTTCCACCCGAGTAGAAAACACAAGAAGCATCTTCCACAAGGCCTTCACCAACCACTTCAGAAAGAAAAAATGAACTAGCTATGGTAGTTCATACATCTACATCCCCACAAATATCAAAGAAGAAGAATGGAAAGAATAAGAATCCAGTAACTCTAGATGAATTCATTGGGATTCTAGTTTGTGGTCCAAGGACATTGGATCCAATTGCATTTACAAAGTATGCCAAGCTCTATGAGAGAAAATCTATTCAAGAAAAATTGAAGAGAGTAGAAAAAGAGGCCAAGGTACTGGAAGTAGCAAGAGAAATACTTCAATAGATTGTACCTGATATAGATATTGATCAAAAAGATACAATTCTTGATCAACTGGTAATACTCACAGATGCAATAACATCTCAGAATATTGACACTGAGAAGGTTATGGAAGAGAGACTTGAACAAAAGGATGAGTTCAAGCTAGCCGAGAAAATAAGCTAGGAAGTGACATTGAAAAAGGTTAAGCTATCTAAATTGGTAAGTACAATTGATCCAATCATATTAGAAGCTATTACCTTAATACAAAAAATGTGCACTTTAGATCAACTCACTTAGGATTATACCGACAAGATAGCGAAAATTGATGTTGATCTTAATTCCAGTGCACAAATTCTCACCAACACTAAAGAAGCACTTAAATTGCATGATGAACAAATCATATAGGCTAGGAAATAGAGACAGAACATATAGTTTATAGAGATGAAGTACAAAGATGAGGTAAATGAGCTCCAAGCTAAGCTCTTACCGACACTTACACTCCTGCAACAACATGTGACACATGAAAATACACTAATTGCCACCCTGGAAATGTTTGTCCTAGACAACATTTATGATATGCATGCAAGGCTAGAGCTACACCACATGGCTCTAGAACAACTGAAAGAAAATTGGGAAAAAATGCTCAAAGATATCAAGGAAACCCACTCAAATGTATTTGACACATTGTAAGTTACACATTTTTGTCACAATTTTAACATATTATAAGTTGTACATTTTTTCCATAAGTATCAAAGAAAGGGGAAATTGATATGTTTACTCACCTCAATTAAAAGGAGGAAACAATATGTATAGTAAAAGGAAAATACAAGGAGAAACTAATATGTACATACATAGAAAAGAACAGAGAATGTACAGTAAACATGTACATATACTTATACTATACTGATGCATACAGTTAGGGGGAGTCATATGATGACAAGGATACAAACATGGTGTTCATACTAAACACTTTAGTGTTATGCACATATTAGTTTTTGATACTAATGTCAAAGGGGGAGATTGAAGGCATTATATTTTTTCATTAGTATACTTAAGGAAAAACATGATCTACACTATCGGATTACTCCACACCGACAGACAGGGCACAACATCACTCGACGCTAAGGTTACCTGATAAACACTATTAAGTGTTATCCAATGACAAAAAGGTTAAAGGAAACCTGATGAGTAACAATAGTGAAACCTGATAGAACAACATAGAGAGGAACCCAATAGACAAAGGGAACCCAAAAAATAGTTCAAACAAAGGAACGATGATAGACTTCAAGTTCAACCCGACGACCAAGAACTGACAGTCAGTTACATCCCGCAAAAAGTGGATCTGACTTTCCACGTCAGATAAATCATTGAAGTAGTATTTATAGCTTCTTGATTTAATTTTAAATCCATTATGTGTGGAGGAAGAAATGTATTTATTAGTGTTTTAATTAGTTTTACTAATTTAAAACATGCAAACTAAAGATCAAGGTCAAGTTGTAAACCTTGCATCTAAGAGTTAACATTGTAATGCGTGATTACAAGATAGGTCAAATACTTGTATAAATAGGTGCTTAATCCATTGAGAATAGTTATTGTTCAATGAAGATAGTAGCCACAGAGAGAAACTAGAGACCAGATAGAGAATTTATGCAGAAGTACAGAAATAGAATCAAGTCAGTTTTAAGAATAGAATAGAGGCTACTGACAAGCAGAGAAAAGGTATTCATCGATCACTTAAGGTGATATTATAATTATGAGAGCTTTAATGGATCTATAATCAGAAATTATAGATTTTATGTAGTCATGTCAACATTTGTACTCATTCTAAAAAGTGTAGTACAATAATGAAATCCTTTCAAGAAAGTTGGGCTTAACCGTCCAATTGTAAAATATCATAAGTGAGTGCACACTTAAATTAGTGTTGCTAAAGCTCTTAACAGAGTATATCTTAATAGGTCTCCACCTTAATACTCCTAATAGGGTAGATCATTAGAAGTGATCAAATTGTAAGCCTTAACTGGCTCCCTTCCATTCTGCAGATAGTGAAGTCTTGTGGGTGCCATCCACACCGCAGTTTTTACTTCCTAACATGAGTTTTCTGTGATACCATATCTTTTGTTATGTGTTTATCATTTTCATGAATGTTTCTCTGAATGCTGCAAACCATTAAAGATTATGAATTAACAATACATACTTAAGAAAGAACAACAGTAATGGTTGGTTGGTAATATAGTAATGTATGATTACTAATGATGAATTAAGAAAGGTGTTAAAAATTTTAGAGGTACTGATTCACCCCTCCCCTCTCAGTACTACTTCCCATTAATTCCAACAATATCATCTAATTGTTCCTTTGATTGAACATATTCCAGTATTACCCCCTTTGCTTGCACTTGTTCCCTCAGATAGTGATACTTGATAGCAACATGCTTAGTCTTAGCATGCATTACTAGATTCTTAGAAATGTTAATTGCACTGGTATTATCACAATAGATAATCATTGGTTCAAGAATCTTCATATTCATACCTTCCAACAATTGTTTGGTCCATGCAATATTGGAACAATTTGCAGCAGCAACCACATACTCTAATTTTGCAGTAGACTAAGAGATGCATCCTTGCTTCTTGTTGATCCATGTGACAATTTTGTCACCCATGAAGAATGCTCCTCCAGTTGTGCTCTTTTGGTCATCAATGTTTCCAGCCCAATTAGCATTTGTAAAGACTTGTACCTCAAAGTTTCCTTCTCTTTTATAACATAAGCCATAATCCTGGGTTTTCTTTAGATATCTCATAATTATCTTGACAACAGTCATATGTGACTCTTTGGGATTAGCAGAGAATCTTGCAACTATTCCAAATGCATGTGCTATATCTAGTCTAGTTTCAAAAAAATACATTAGTTTTCCAATCATTAATCTATAAAAGGTCTGATTTACCTCATTTGATTTGTCTTCTTTTGTCATCTTACATCTGGTAGCCATAGGTGTTCCAACTAGTTTGGAATATTCTATCTTGAATATCTTCTACACTTACTTGATGTATTTGGACTGAGTGATATATATGCATGCTTCTTGTTGAAGAATCTGTAGATTAAGAAAGAATTTTATTTCCCCAAACATAGACATTTCAAATTCTTTGCTCATTCCATTTGAAAAGTATTTTCATAACATTTCATTTCCCCCAAAAATGATATCATCAACAAATAATTCAGAAATCATAATATTACCATCGGTATCCTCTTTTAAGTACTGATTGCTATTTTCACTTGATCTTACAAATTCAATGCTAATGAGATAGGAGTGAATTCTTTCATACCAGGCTCTAGGTGCTTGTTTCAATCCATACAAGGCTTTATTTAGTCTACATACCATGTTCCTCTTGTCTGGATCAACAAACCCTTCTGGGTGTTCAATGTATACCTCTTCTTCTAGTATTCCATTTAGGAATATAGATTTGACATCCATCTGGTATACCTTGAATCTTTGAATGCAACATAAGAAAGTAAGATTCTAAATCCTTCTATTCTAGCAATGGGTGCAAAGGTTTCTCAATAATCAATACCTTATTCTTATGCATAACCCCTGCATACTAACCTTGCTTTATTTCTTGTGACTTCTCCATTCGCATTCAGCTTGTTTCTCAATATCCATATGGTTCTAATGACATTCTTGTCATTAGGTCTTGGTACTTGTGTCCATGTACTGTTCTTCTCAATCTTTTCTATTTCTTCATTCATAGCACTGACCCATTCTTCATTTTCAAGTGCATTATTAACAAATTTAGGGTCAAAATCATAAAGTAAACATCTAGTGTTTAGTGACTTACTTCTTGTTCTCATTCCAACCTTCTTGTCTCCTATGATTTTATTTTGTGGATGATTTATTCTGACATACTTAGCAAGTTTTGGTTCATCTATTTGTCCATGATTCTGATCATCTTCTTGACCTTCGTTCTGATCTCCATCACTTGGTACATCATCTTGAGTATTATCCATATTTTTGGTAATTGCAGCCTGATGCTCGGGTGCAATGTTATGTTTCTTAGGAGTGATACACTTTTGTTTGAGTAGAGTGTCAGGTTATTCATTATAAACAAACCTGTTGTAGTCCTATGGTTCTTTTCTGCCTTCCTTATCATTATTTTCTTCAAATTTATCTATCTTTACATTTTCACTTTCAATGATCTTGTTAGATGACTTGTTAAGACATTTATAAGCCTTGCTTTTGGTGGAATACCTTAGAAAGATACCTTCATCACTTTTGGAGTCAATTTTTCCATTTCTATCATCCTTCAAAATATAAAATTGACTACCAAAGATTTTGAAGTAACTTACATTGGGTGTGTAACCATACCAAAGATCATAGGGTGTCTTCTTCGTGTCCTTCAATTGTATTCTATTCAATGTGTAGACAATAGTACTGACAACTTCCCTCTAGAAAGTTTGAGTGATTCTTTTCTCAATCATAAATTTTCTTTAATAGTCAATAATTGATTTGTTTCTCCTCTTGGCAATTCCATTTTTCCGTGGTGTTCTTGGTGTAGAAACCTATCTTTTAATTCCATGCTCATTATAAAAATTAGTGAATTCATCTGAAATAAATTCCCCTCCTCTATCTGACTTTAAGCATTTCAATTTCTTATCACTTTGTTTTTCTACCATAGCCTTATACCATTTAAACATCTTGAATGCTTTTGATTTATCTTTTAAGAATATAACTATCATCATTCTAGAAGAATCATCAACAAAGAGAATGAAATACCTATCTCCATAGTAACTCTTTTTCCTCATGGGTCCACATAGATTAGTATGGACTAATTCTATAATTTCATTAGATGTATGGGTTTTACTCTTGAAACTAGACTTTGTAATCTTACCTTTTTGATAGTTCTTGAACATTATATGTAATCTAATATTCCTTTTATTTCTTATCTTTATCATGTTGTCAAAATTCATATGACACAATCTTTTGTGCCACAACCATATGTCTTCATTTCTAGCCATTAAACAAGTGGTGTTAATGTCATCGAGATAGAAAAGGTTACCTTTTTTCTTTTCACCAGTTCTAATCAACCTTCCTCTTTCATTGAAGATCTTTGCCTTCTTATTCTCAAATGCTACTCGGTGACCTGTATTATTTAGCTTTGAAACACTTAATAGATTATAATTCAGTCCTTTTACCTAGTAATAATTTTCACATTTGATCAGGTTATTCAACATTATGGTTCCTTTACCTTCAACTAGACAAGGTGTGTCATTACCCATTCTTACTGAACCACCATTATAGTATTCAAAAGTTTCAAACTTTTATTTATCACCGGTCATGTGGTGAGTGTAGCCACTATCTATGACCTAGACATCATTCTTACTAACCATAGATATGAGTGCAGTTTCTACATACCTTTCTTCTTCTTCATTTGAATCATCCTTCATGGCTACAAATACTATCTCAATGTCCTCTTCAGATTTGGTGTCAGTATCATCAGCTCTATTTTCATCTAGGTAACAAGCTTTCTTTCCTTTGTCATTGTAGTCTCAGGTATCTCTGTTATCACCTCTATCAAACTTATTTTCATATGTTCTATCATTACTTCTTTTAGGACATCTTGTAACAAAGTGTCCAACCTTTTTAAAATTAAAACATACAAGAGGTAATTTACCTTTGTATCTACCTTTGCCTCTCTGCAATATTCTTTCCATTAGTCCTTCAATCTCATCAAGTCCTTGATCCTCATTATCACTTTCACTATCATTCCTCATAGTGTGTCTATGAATTGAATTACTTATTTTCAAAGAAGATTTAAATGTAGATTCTATAGATGGTAAGACACTATTATCAAAGTTATTCATTCCAAATGAAATCAGTCTACCAATCAGACTATCTAGAGTAACTGTATTGTTTGCAACTGCTCTCATTTCTTGAATAGTAGAAACTCTAATAGCATATATCAATAGTAAGGTTCTTAACATTTTACTTACCATTGTCTCCTCTTCAAGTACACCTCCAACTCCTTGTATAGCATTGAATACCTCTTTGATTTTGTAGCTATACTGAGTGATATTTTCTCCTTCTTTCATACTTAGGTCATCAAACCTCCCTCTTAGGATTTCTTCCTTGTCTCTTAGTACATTAGAATCTCCTCCACGTATCAGCTTCAACTTATCCCATATTTTCTTTTTAGAGGTGCATGTTTTGACATCTTCAAACTCAGCATCAGAGAGTGATGAGACAATTTCTATCATCTGTTGGAAATATTCAGGACTAACAGAGTTACTGAGAGGGGAGGGGTGAATCAGTAACACTTAAAACTTTAAAACATTTATGCACTTTTATATTCTTTAGCCATTCATTCATCTAATCTACTGCAAGCATGAAAATGTAATCATTCATAACACATAACACAAAGATTGGTAACCCAGAAACCTTCCAAATAGAAAGTAAAACTGGGGTGGGGATGGTACCCACAAAACTTTGGTACTGTAGTATAAAGTTGGCCAGTTAAGGCTTACAATGATCACTTCTGATGATCTGCCCTGTTAAAAGCAATTTGGACTGCTAGGTCCACCTTGTTAGAGGATTTACAAA
>MU225968.1:1406779-1443945 GCA_018584345.1 Thuja plicata | reverse complement strand
TATATATATATATATATCTGTGTGTGTGTGTGTAGTTACATAATCAATTTTCATTATATTGATCTCATAATAATGAATAGACATGTCCCATGAAGGGACATGTCTCTCCTATCCTCATTCTCAATATAAATGAAAGAGAGAATGGTGCCTTTGGAAAATGCATACAACATAGAGTGCTATTACATTTTCAGCTATTCTAAAACTTAAATTATATAATATTATAGTTCTGATTTGACAAACTATAATAACTTTTATCACTAGTCCATCCAAAAGTATTTCTTGTAAGAATTCTACAATCTCTTTCTCTATGTCCATAAATATGACAAAGATAACAATAACCATGAAATTAGGAATAATAATACCTTGTAGACCTTTTTTTATTTTATCTTTTTTGGTGCTTTTATGTTGTCTTTTATTAGTAACCTTGTCTTCCATCCTAGGAGAAACAATAACATTATAATTCAATTCTATCTTCTTTCTTGGTGTATTTATGACTTGCAAACTCTGACCTTTTCCATTTATCTTTATAGATACAAATATTATATCTTTTTTACCCTTCTTCAATAGTGGAGATTTTCCCTATCTCATATCCTAAGCCAATATGATCTTTATCTTAATTTTGTTTTATAAGCATCTCATAATTTTTTTTGTGCCCTCATCAAACTTCTAATTGGTTTCTAATTGCTTCCTAACATTCTCAAGATCTTTCATTAGAGAGAGAATTTCTCCTTCAAATTCTTGACATTCACTAGTTTTGACTTAAGACCATATTTTATAAAATAAACTACCCTTTTTTCTTGTTCTATTTATGCCTTTAGACTAATAATTAATTTTTTACAATTTTTGAGGTTTAGAGAAACTTTTGCAAAATCCAAAAGTACCTTTTCCTTGGAGTCTTTTTCTCGGTGAGTTTGACCTTATAGTTTTTTGGAAATACACACTAATGGAGAGATTTTATGTTATCATTGATGGAAAATACACATCTTTCAGATGATTGTCTAGCACAATTTTGTGATACCGAAGGATATAATGTGAAATTGGCTAAGTCTAAAATTACTAGCACATTGACAAAGTTTTGGGATTTAGATTGGTACAGACACATAAGACATAATTTTAATGTGTGATTGCAGGAGATGATTCATAGATGATATTAATATCTATTTTTATGTTCAAAGTTTTTGATTTTGATATTTGATGGAGTTATGATTTGTTGAGTAGCAGGTTGACAGATCAGTGACAAAGACATATACAATTTATCACTAGATCGAGCAACGATCATATTAAATAGATAATATAATTAGTTTGATTAATGGAGGAGTTAAAGATGACATGGTACATGATGTACATATTATGATTGGGTTGTCATGGAGATTTGATAAGGTATTTGGCCGACACACTACACGCTACTCATTTTGTTTTTGTTGCCAACAATGTTAAGAAATAGTTGATATATAAGATTGAGTTTTTTAGATGATCAGATATGAGATTGTGATGTGAATGTTGGATATGATAGAGGAATGCAATAAAATAGTAAAGGAACATCATTCATAATTTCACTTTTCATTTGATCAGTTACACTTCACTAGAAATGTATTAGCATGCTTGATTTTGTTTATCAGTTCATGAATGGGATAGTGAGTCTTATCTCTTTTGTAATCAAATTGATAAGGAAGTGAGCCTTATTGGTGGTTTTTTTTATAGAGAAGTGATCTCTAGGATGTACGTCTAAAATGCATGTGCATTCTCCTCTTATTTACTTTCACCCTTAACAAAGCATTTTATTTTTGCTGAAGTAAAACAAGTTTGGGTTCCATACCCACCATGGTTTTTCCCCTAAATGGTTTCCATGATAAAAATATGGTGTTATGATTTTATGGTTTAATTTTATTTGTGTTAATTTAATTGATATCAAAATTGTGGTTGAATGTTAAATATGTTGGAATACTGATTCACTCCTCCTCTCTGTGTTCTTTAATCCTAACAATTGGTATAAGATCTTTGGTCATTGGAAGAAGTCTAACTGCTTAAGGAATATCTCGATGGAAGATTTGAGAGTTTCTAGCAGTGCATAGAAGTAGATTTTGGTTACACTTTATGATATTGTAAAAGCAAACAATCATAATTCAATATTGGAGAAAAAGATTAAGGATGTTGAAAGTTTCATTGAAAAAAAAAATATCAATTAAAAAAATTTAGAGATAAGAGGAAAGATCTTGTTGACCAATTGCAGCAGAAAGGAATCTCTAATGGTTATCAATCCCTAAAATAAAAATTAGATAAACATGAATAGATCACCAAGGAAAGAGACAATTTGAAACATGAATTGGAAGCTGTAGTAATGAAGTTGACTAAAGAGATTGAATAAAATAAGAATATTTATAAAACCCTAAAGGAGAAGATAAAAGAATGTTATAGACTGAATGGTGAAGTTGGAAAATTGTATATCTACCTTGAGGAGTCTAATCACAATGAGAAGGAATTTGAAAGGGTTAATGAAGTTCTTAGGATTGAAATTGCTACTACTAATGAATTCAAAGAAAAATTCATATCAGGTACTACAAATCTTGATGAGGAATTGAAAAGGAAAAGACCATTTGGAGATACACAAGGACTTGGATTTGATAAAGGAGAAATTATGGATTGATAAAGAAAAGTAATGCATAAAAAAAAATAGAAGAACCTATGAAGACACATATGAAAGAACTTAAATTTAATGGGAAACATTTTTCATGTAACAAGATTTTGATAATCCTAAAGGATCATATTTGTCATCAGTATAAAAGGAAACAATTTTTGGACTATCGGTAAAAGGATCACCAAGTGACAACATACATCTAAGTGCAATGGTCACCAAAACAATTAAGTGCAGAGGTCACCGAAACAGACAAGCACAGTGAACAACAAAACTAGTCTATCACGGATAGACAATTTACAGTGTAAACCGAGAGAACAGTTTATAGATTAAACCAACAGATAGTTTAGAGACATCACCAAGCACAGACTACAGAGGAGACTCTACCAAGAGATAGTTTTATTTCTAAGAAAAGTGGATCTGAGATACACATCAGATAAAACACTTCAGTTTTATAATTAGCTTTATGCTTAGCTGTAAAACCATTTCTTGAAGAACAAGTAAAGCATATGTAATTGTTTTAATTAGTCTAACTGATTGTAAACATGCAAACTAGGAGATTAAGGTCAAGTTGTAAACCTTTCATTATAGAGTTTTATTGTAAAGTGTGAAACCCGATCAGGTTAATACATTGTATAAATAGATGTAGCAATCAATCAAAACAAGATGATTGTAGCCGCAATAGACATCTATGGATAAGATAGATAGTTTAATGTAGAATGACACAAAACACAAAATTCTGTTATGAAGAACAAGATTCAAGGCTACCGAGCATAACAAAATTATTAATCAATCACTATAGGTGATACATATACATTGTGAACTTAAAGGATCTATATTCAGCAATTCACGATTGCATACTATCAGGTCAACAAGTATTTTTAACTACTCTCTAACAATTGTAGAAAATAGAAGAAATCCTTTAAGAAGGTGGAATTAATAGTCTTATTATAAATCTCTTAATTGAGTTCACACTTAACAGTGGTGTTAAATCTCTTAACTGAGTATACCTAACCAGTCTAAAATGTTACTCCTAATAGGGTAAGATCATCAGAAATGATCACACTTGTAGCCTTAACCAACACCTTCCATTCTGTAGATAGTGAAGCTTTGTGGGTTTCATCCCCACCATAGTTTTTACATTCTAACAGGGGTTTTTTGCATTACCAATTCTTGTGTCATGTGTAACTACTTTTAATGAATGATTCTACCAATTTTTACATGCAATTAAGTTTATGTTTTGATATTAAATGCATAAGGAAGAAAACCAATATGGTCGGTAATGCAAGAATAGAATACTAAAGGTTAATTGATAAAAGAATTTAAGGGTACTGATTCAACCCTCCCCTCTCACTACACACCATTCCATTATTACAAAAATTGGTATCAGAGCTAGATCTCTTAATTGGAAAAGTTTAAATCACTTAAGACATAAGATCATATAATGGAAAGGTATAATATTGATAAGAAAATTTAGAATCAGAAGTTGCAGATAGAAATATTCTATGAGCAATACAAATAAGAAAGAATTAAGATGAGAGAGCTACTGGATGAAAGAAAAGTTATGGCATCTCGCAACAATGAAATAGACTATCATGAAGAAGAGATACCTGATTTATTTGAGTCATCAGGATCTATATCTAGAAATACATCAGACACATCTTAAGGAAGCATTACAAGTCTGAATGAAATCAATCAATATCTGCAAGAACAAGTAAAGGTACTGCAAATAGGTCAAGAGACACATATGGTAAGGATGATTGAAGTTATGAATAATGCTAGACAAGATGAACAAGAAAGAACATTAGCTATTGATGATGGGAGGAAGATCACTAAAAAGATAAAAGAGAGAGAAACTAAAATACAAAGACTTCCTGAAAATCGTCATGAGATCGCCAATCAAATAGTTCTTATGAGTCATGAGGAAAATTGAGTGAACATAGAACTCAATGGGAAATTAGAAGCTATTGGTGAACTAAAAGAAGAAAATGAGAAACTGAAGCATGAAGTAAGGATTTAGCAACAACATAATGATATGATCAATAAATCTGAAGAGAGTAAAAAAATAATGGATGATTTTTTGAATGGTTAAAGAAGACTCAACAAAAATACCAGTCTAGGGTATACCGAGCATAGAGAATCATCAAACAAAGATAATAAAAAAGTTGTCTACACAAATCCAAGAGAAAAGAAGTAGTCATGCAATCACTATGGAAAACCAGGCCACACATCAAATATTTGCAGGAGCAAAGATAAAGGTATTCCTAAATCCACTTACACATCCATAGGTAATTGGTATAACTGTAACAAGCATGGACACAAAGCACATGAATGCAGATCTAAGGTGAACCAACCAAAGAAGGAATCCTACATGGAAAAATATTGTTCTACTTGAAAAATACATGGGCACACATCTCATGAATGTAGGAAAAAGAAAAAGCAAGAATGGAAGCAAAAAGAATAAGAAAATGCTTATTAATCGAGAAGAGTCGATAAATCATATGTTTGGGATGAAAACACATGGGAAAATTGCACACCATGTGGTAGATATGGACACATAGCTACAAAATCCATGAGGAAATGGATATGAATGTCTAGGAACTAGACTAACTCTGGAATGCCATGCTTACACTATCACAAGATCAGTCATCTAAGCAAGGACTACAAAGACCAAGTGACAGAGTCAAGCACTTTTGCTAATGGGAACACCATTGAAGATATTAGGAGAATGATAAATCAAATGTGGAGGAAAGCTTTGAGCATAGATGATGCTAGACTGAGCACCACAGTTTGTGACACCTCATCCAATGGATCTGGTGATTTCCCCAACCCCACCTAAGCATACAAGTAAGTATGGAACTGCACTATACAAAGCTATATTTTACATCAGTTCTAATATTCATTGATAATATGCCAACTTAGCATGAGTGGAGATGCACTATGGTATTACTTGTTATGAATTTGTGAATCCCATCTCATCAGTCAATACATACCGAGCATTGTCAGTATACATATTAAAATCAAGTTGTCAATGTAAACCGAGCTTCGTCGGTAATCATGTAAAAGACAATCAAGTCTTCGCTATATATCGAGCATCGTCGGTGAACATGTGAAAAGTGCAACTAAGTTGACACTTTCCCTGAGTGTTGTATTATCACCGAGGATGAAGTTGGTATAATTCTTGATTGTCATTGTTACCAAGTGGTAGCTAAAGCATTTATTTCACCACTTAGGTCATTTTATATAAATAGGGCATCGAAGAGCTCATTCACTCACAAAGTGAAAACAAGAAAACAACAGAGTGAAGTAGAGCGACCAAAAGTGACAAGTTTGTAGATTGATCAACAACATATTCAAAGGTGATTCTTAACAAATTTCAACATTTACAACAAAGATCACATGAGCATATGGACTCATCGAGCTCATAGTTTTTGTTCACAAGAAGCCCTAATTTCACAAAAATGGAAACCACATCACAAGTCTCCAAGATCAAGAATGTGAAGGACAAGAAGGTCAACCTGATCAAGAACTCTACTTGTGAAGATCCCAAGTATAAATTTTTCCCTGAGGTTGCTTCACAACCCAATGACCAAGGAGCGTTCTCAAGTATACCTCCTAGGGTTTTTCTAGTTGAAGAAATTCAAGCATATATCCACTACAAGATTTTAGAGATCAAAGATCTTGAGGTCAAAGAAGCTTAAAAGAAGATTTGCATAGATGGAAACCTTAAAGGTGAACATAAACACATTGAGGTGAAAGGGTTAACTAATGCCCTAATGTTTCCAAAAGAGCTCAAGACCGAAAGGATTCAGATAGTAATCAGTCAAGTACATGATAGGAAAATGTGGTTGGATGAATGAAAACCAATCACTAAGGATGTGATTCATGCAGTAATAGGTTGTCTAGTAACTGACAAGGATAAAGCCCTAAAATATCCTTCTCACCCTGAGATTGAAAAGATGACAGGTGTAGTATGAGATGACAGAGGTTTAAAATTTAATTCCATCATCGATCTTGAGATGAAGTTTGGTGCATGTGTACTTGGGTACAAGGTATTCCAAGCTATCCAATTGAATAGCATAGCATGCAGAGTAGTTGACACTACCTATAAGATTGTGAAGAAAGGACAACAAATGGACTTATCTGAGCTTCTACTAAAGCAACTAGAGGAGAACATGAGGACTATTAGGCAATGTAGAGAACCTCCTATTTTGGTTGGATTTGTGTGTTTAGGGTTGTGTTAAGAGTATTTTTTTGGATTGTAATAAGATCCATTAGTTTTTGGATCCCAACTTGTTCATTTCATGTTTGTAAGAGCAAAGTGCTCCTAGGTGACAATGTTGTCATTTTGGCCTAGAATGGTAAAATTTAATATTTTTGAGTAACTAAGGGTTTTGGTCTTGTATAGGATATTGAGTGTCCTAAATAGGGTCCTAGGATGAGTCAACATGCATCGAGTTGACGAATTTGGTCAAAGAGCAAGAAATGCTCAAAAGTTGCTAGCAACTTTCAAAATTTGCTCGAGCAAGTTTTGCAACCTTTTGAAAAATTTTGAAAATGGAGGTTTGGACAATTGTAAACACCAATGCTTAGGTATTTTATCATTTATTGATGATTTTTTCAATTTTAATGGAGTTTTTATTATACACCACACATGAGACTAATCTATACAAATGATTTCCTAAGTTTTCTTATGTTTTAAAGTGTTTTTGCATCTGTGTACAGCTGTGTATGGATTGAATTGAGAAATATGACTCCATGGGAGTGTAGATATTTGTGTTATATTTATTTTTCATATATTATTTATTTTTCAAGTTAAAGTTTTGTAAAGTTATCTTTTGTTTTAGGCCACTGTGTCTGTAATTCCATTTGCAGAGCTGCAGGAGCAAAAATGACTCTAACCTAAGCATCCATGGTGGAAAATGTATGAAACATTTTGGAATGTTAGGTTAGGGTCTATATATAGTGTTTTTGTTCTCATTTTTGTTCCTGCAATGAAACTCCTAGGCTTGGAGTGATTCTGTATGGCTAACTTCTTGGAGGAGGTGAGCCTGGATAGGGTAAAGATTGGATTAAAGCATAGTGCCCATCATCTTGGATGGAGGATTTAGTGGCATCTGTAGAATCCCTAATGTGTATCTTTGAAGGATAAAAAGGTTATAGATTGTGAAGTTAAGTTTGAAGAATATATTGAATACAATTTTCACTGACTGGTCCAGAGGCCTAAAAGATAGGCTGAAAACTAGGGCCTGGTAGTAATTAGGGTTGTGGGTGCCTTGAGAAACTATAGCTTTGGATTATTGAAGGGATAGTGGATATATTTTAGATTCCTAAAGTCTTTTGTGAGGTTGTTTAGGAGAATTTGAAGCATTTGGCTCAAAACAGTGAAAATAGACCTACTAGAAATAGGCCTAATTAGGCCTACTAGTGCATAGTGACAACAATTGGATTGTTGGAGTATCCAGAAGTGATGGAAATTTTTCCATTGGAATTTTAATGAGTTAATAAAATAGGAAAGATTCTATGGAGAGTATGTGGAAGATCCTAAGGAAGGGTTTGGGGTTCTAGAGGAAGATCTAGTGAAGAATCAAGAAGATTGAAGAACTAGTTGGACTAGTTAAAATTGTGTGAGCTTTGTTTCTTTATAAAATAAAATATACCTAGGAGGAGATTTGATTGGGAGGGGTTTAGGAGATCCATTTTTGTGAATAAAACATAGGAGATTAGACCATTGGATGGTTAGGAGAAGTATTAAGAACTTTGGGAGAAGAAAACACTAGAACTCTAGACCCTCTACATCAGAGTGGTATCAGAGCCATAATTTATTTAATTTTAGTGCATGTCTGAAGGGGAGGATAGCCATGAGGTTGAAAACATTCCACCCAAGGAAATGAGAAAAGATAACATAGTGGACTTGGTCCAAAATCTATTGGCAAAGGCCAATCTAACAAAGATAAATGGTAATAGGAAAGTCACTAAATGGGGAGATGAAAGTGATGAAGAGGATGAAAGCTAGACATGAGAGACAACTGGAAAAGGAAAAGAAGTGGAGATGAATAAAGATCAAAAGGTGTTCTTGGATGCCTTTAATTCCATCAACAAACATATTATGGAACACATACCTTACTATTGTGGTAGTTTGAATGGTGAGGAGTTATTGGATTGGCTAGAGGCCATAGACAACCATTTTGACTACAAAGAAGTGTCAGAGGAGAAGAGAGTCAGTTATGCACAGGATAGACTCAAAGGATATGCATTGGTGTGGTGGAACATGATGTAGGATGGAAGGGTAACCACTAGTAAGAAGAAGATATCTTCTTGGGATAGAATGAAGATTAGGTTGAGGGCACAATTCCTGCCCACTGATTATGAGATTCAAATATATCAAAAGTTCTAGAACTTGAGACAAAAAGAGTTTTTAGTAAGTGCCTACACCGAGGAATTCCACAAATTGATCCTAAGGGAAAAAGACAAGAAGAAGAGGTAGAAATGGTAGCCAGGTTCCTCAATGGGTTGAGATAAGGAATCCAAGATGAAATCAGTATGATGGCTCCTAAAAGTATGCACAAATGTTTTCAGCTATCCTTGAGAGTAGAGGAGAAGGCTAGAAGGAGGAATGATTTCCAACAAAGAGGTAGGAGTAATAATAATTGAGGATTCAGAGGCAGAGGTAACTTTAGCAGAGGAAAAATCCCAAGTAGACTAGAAGAGACACAGTCTACAGATAATAGTGGGAATAACCAGTATAGAGGGTCATTTCAAAGAGGAGTATATAGAGGAAGAAGGCCACCAAGGGGTAGATTCCAGTCACAAGGAAGGGCCAATTCTGTCTTCACTAGAAAATGTTACAATTGTAATTAAGTGGGCCATACAATGGGCAGATGTCCTGACAAAACTTCCACATCATCTATGGGAGAAACAAGAAATCAGTTAGTGCAAGAGGATGACACACAAAATGTCACTTCACCAATCTCCAAGGTAGGGCCAGTATTGGATGGAGAAAATCTTATGTTGAGAAGGACTTGATTGAAAGTTCCTAGTACTATAGAACCACATTAAAGAAATAAATTGTTTAAAACTGCTTGTAGGTCACATGGGAAGATCTGCAAGGTGATAGTAGACTCTAGATCGACTAAGAACATAGTGTCAATAGAGATGGTGGAAAAACTAAAACTTAGAAGGATACCTCACACTTCCCCCTACAAAGTGTCATGGCTAAACAAATGACAGAAGATAGTGGTGGATGAACAAACTATGGTGGATTTTGAAATAGGAGAGTATAAGGACAAGGTCCTATGTGACATATTTCCCATGGATGCATGTCATCTCCTTCTAGGACATCCATGGAAATATGATGTGAAGGCCATTCATGACGGTGAAAATAATAACTATGTGATTACTAAACAAGGAAAGAAGTTCCAAATGGATCCCTTACAAGAACCTAATGAGGATAAGCATGTGGAAACCAGTGTGATGCTTTTGAGTGGAAAGGAGTTCCTAAAGGTTATGAAGAAGGAAAGAGGGGTCTGTTGTGTAGTGATAGTGAAGCCAAAGGAGGAGACTAAGGAGAAAGCTAGTATGCCACAAGAGGTACAAGAATTGTTGGAAAGGTACCATGAAATAATGGATAATGGATTGCCTAGTGCATTTTCACCCATGAGGGATGTGATTTTTCAAATAGACCTCATACTTGGAGCTAATATACCTAACAAGGCAGCATATAAGATGACACCAAGTCAGAATTTAGAGATAGAAAAATAGATTCAAGATTTGTTGGAGAAAGGGCTAATAAGGAAGAGTTTGACTCCTTGTGATGTGCCAACTGTCCTTACACCCAAGAAGGATGGAAAGTGGAGGATGTGTAGTGACTCTAGGGATATTAACAAGATCACAGTCAGATATAGATTTCCCATTCCCCAAATTGAGGATTTTCTAGACAACTTGGGAGGTTCTTGTTATTTCTCCAAGGTGGATTTGAAGTTGGGATATCATCATATCAGATTCAGTCCTAGTGATGAATGGAAGAGAGCCTTCAAGAAAAATGAAGGGATGTATGAGTGGCTTGTAATGCCTTTTGGCCTAACAAATTCACCTAGCACATTCATGAGGCTCATGAATAAATTGCTAGCAGATTTTATAGATAAGTTTGTAATAGTTTATATTAATGACATTTTGATATTTAGAAGGTCTAAGGAGGAGCACATGAATAATTTGGAAATGGTATTGAGGAGGCTACACCAAGAGAAATTGATGGTCAATTAGGAAAAATGAGAGTTCTTGAAGACTAAATTAGTATATCTTGGTTTTGTTGTTGCTAATAAATGTATGAAGATGGATCTTGATAAGGTCAACTCTATTTTGGAATGGCCAACACCTAGATCCATAGGATATGTTAGAATTTTTCATGGATTAGCCTCCTACTATAGGAAGTTTGTGAGAAACTTTAGCCATGTATGTGCACCTATCTTAAACACTATAAACGGAGGAGTCAAATGTCATTTCAAATGGACAGCAGTAGCAGATCAAGGTTTTGGAATGTTGAAGAAAAGGATAGAAGAAATACCTACTCTTAGGTTCTCCAACTTCAATCAGTTATTTGTGGTGGAGTGTGATACTAGTAAGATAGCCATTGGGGCAGTGTTAAGTCAAGAGGGACACCCTATGGCATTCTTCTATGAGAAGTTGAATGAGGCCAAACAAAAGTACTCCACCTATGATTTGGAGTTGTATGCAATGGTGCAGGCACTCAAAAAATGGAGACATTATCTCCTACCAAGGGAATTTTTGGTTTACATAGATAACCATGCCCTTAGTTTCTTGCATGGACAAGATAAATTGAACCAAAGGAACCTTAAATGGGTAGAATCTTTGCGAGCATACACATTTCTCATCAAAAACAAGAAAGGTGTTAGCAACAAGGTTACTGATGCTCTAAGTAGAAGAGTACTAGCTATATAGGAGATACAATTGCAAAGTGTGGGAATGAATGACTTGAAAGATCTCTACAAAGAGGATAGAGATTTCAAGGATGCCTATGAGGCATGTGAGAAGTTCCAACAGGGATTTAAAGTGGATTTTACTGATTTTATGTTGCAGGAGGGGTTATTGTTCAAAGGACACCTAATGTGTATACCTTAGTGCTTAATGAGGGAGAACATAGTCAAGGAGAAACACCAAGGAAGCTTTGGAGGCCACTTTGGAGTGGAGAAGACACTTGATCAAGTGAATAGGCATTACTATTTGCTTAGGTTATATTTAGATGTTAGGAAGTTTGTGGAGCAATGTTAGATATGTCAAAGGGCCAAAGGAAAAAGCAGAAACACTAGGTTGTATCAACCCCTATCCATATCTCAGAGACCTTGGGAGTGCTTGAGTATGGACTTAATTTTAGGATTTCCTAAGACACCAAAGGGACATGACAGTGTATTTTTAGTGGTGGAAAGGTTTAGCAAGATGGCACACTTCATCCCTTGCAAACAAACCAATGATGCTTCACATATTGCAGGCTTATTCTTCTGGTACATAGTGAGAATCCATGGATTGCCATTGAACAAAGTAAGTGATAGGGACATTAAATTTGTGGGTCACTTTGGAGGACTCTTTGGAAGATGTTAGGGACAAACTTGACTTTCTCTTTTGTCTATCAACCTCAGTTAGATGGGAAAACTAAGGTAGTTAATAGGTCTTTAGGAAACCTATTGAGATGCTTAACTAAGAAGCATGGATAGTTATGGGATCATATTATTGGACAGGCAGAATATGCCTATAATGAATCCATTAATAGGAGTACTAGTAAAATCCCCTTTGAGATAGTTTATGGGACTAATCATAAAGGGATCTTGGAGTTCATGGATCTCAGTCTATAGGACAAAAGGAGTGCACAAAGTGAATCATTTACAGAGCAGATGAAAGAGTTGCATGATCAAGTCAAGAATACTTTACAATAGAAAGGGGACAAGTATAAGGCCAAGGAAGATAAGACAAGGAGGGATTTACAATTCAAGGTGGGGGATCTAGTACTTCCTTACCTTAGGAAGGAAAGATTACTTAAGGGTAAGCCAACTAAGCTACTGATGAAGAAGATAGGACCATTGAAGATATTGCACAAGTATGGTAAGAATGCATATGAGGTAGAGTTTCCTCCAGACTTGGGAATCTCACCCATTTTTAATGTATGTGGTTTGTATCCCTATAAGGGTCTACCCTCAGACACTAGCCAACTAACTCTTTCAGATTTTGGGGAAGAAGATTGGGTTAGAGATTTTCCTACCCCACACCCTCTGTAGTTGGACAGTATAATGGAATCCAAGGTGATTAAGAAGACAATGAAGGGTACTTACAAGGAGTATATGGTGAAATGGCAGGGAATACCTAAATCTGAGGCCACTTGGATGACTGAAGAAGACATTCTTAAGCATGGATTCACCTTTGAAGACCTCGTAACTCAAGGGACTTGAGTTATTTGTCCTAGGGGAGTATGGTGCAGAGAACCTCCCATTTTGGTTGCATCTATGTTTAGGGTTGTTGGATTGTAATAAGATCCATTATTTTTTGGATCCCAACCTTTTCATTTCATGTTTGTAAGAGCAAAGTGCTCCTAGGTGACAATGTTGTCATTTTGGCCTATAATTGTAAAAATTGCTATTTTTTCGTAAATAAGGGTTTTGGTCTTGTCTAGGATCTTGAGTGTCCTAACTAGGGTCCTAGGATGAGTCAAAATGCATCAAGTTGACCAATTTGGTCAAAGATCAAGAAATGCTCAGAAGTTGCTTGAGCAGCTTTTGCAACTTTTTGCAAAAAAGTGCAAATGGAGGTTTGGACACTTGTAACCACCCATGCTCAGGTATTTCAGAATGGATTGATGATTTTGGAAGGTTAATGGATTTTTGATTATAGACCACATGTGAAACTGATCTATACAGATGATTTCCTCAGTTTTCTCATGTTTTATAGTGTTTCTACATCTGTGTACATATTGAATTGAGAAATATGACTCGATGGGAGTGTAGAGATTTGTGTTAGCTTTCTTTTTTATCTATTAGTTTGGTTTCAAGTTAAATTTTTGTAAAGTTATCTTTTGTTTTAGGTCACTATGTTTGCAATTCTATTTGTAGAGCTACAGGAGGAAAAATGAATCTAACCTAAGCATCCATGGTGGAAAATGTATGAAACCTTGTGGAATGTTAGGTTAGGGTCTGTATATAGTGTTTATATTTTCATTTTTGTTGTTGCAATGAAACTCCTAGGCTTGGAGTGATGCCCTATGGCTGACTGCTTGGAGTAGGTGAGCCTCAATGGGGTAGAGATTGGATTAAAGCAGAGTGCCCATGATCTTGGATGGAGGATTTAGTGGCATGTGTAAAATCCCTAATGTGTCTCCTTGAAGGATGAAAAGGTTATAGAAGGTGAAGTGAAGTTCAGAGAACAAATTAAAGACAATTTGCACTGACTGGTCTAGAGGCCTAAAAGATATGCTAAAAACTAGGGCTTGGTAGTAATTAGGGTTATGGGTGCCTTGAGAAACTATAGATTTGGATTATTGAAGGTATCATGGATAGATTTTAGATTCCTAAAGTCTTCTATGAGTTTTTTTGGGATAATTTTGAGCATTTGGCTCAAAACAATGAAAATAGACCTACTAGAAATAGGCCTAATTAGGCCTACTAGTGCATAGTAACAACAATTGAATTGTTGGAGTATCCAGAAGTGTTTATGGAGAGTATGGGGAAGATCCTAAGAAAGGGTTTGGGGTTCTAGAGGAAGATCTAGTGAACAATCAAGAAGATTGAAGAACTAGTTGGATTAGTTGAAATTGTGTCAACTTTGTTTCTTTATCAAATCAAATATACCTAGGAGGAAATTTGATTGCGAGGGGTCTAGGAGATCCATGTTGGTGAATAACACATATAAGAGTAGACCATTGGATGGTTAGGAGAATTATTAAGCACTTTAGGAGAATAAAACACTAGAAATATAGACCCTCTACATCATTTGGTCAGTTAGATATAATTCATGTAAGTTTGGTTCACTCCTCGTGTGCACAATTTTCTACTTTGAGAATTTATTCTCATCTATCGGTAATGTCAATTGGGACACAACCTGAACAGTAAATATACAAATTAATGAATATATTAAGTCACTAGGGGATAATTTCACATCAGTCATGGATGCATACTTCACTACCTTCAAGGACAGAATGTAGAAGAGAATGAGGATACCTGCACAAATGGTGGAACAATATAAAGATGACATATGTTTCATAGTGGACACCGATACCATTTTAATAAAACCAGCTATACCAAGAACAACATGTTTTCCACCACTGTATTATGTGATCAACATTGATCAAGCTATAAAGGCTAGTGAAGCCTTGCTAAATGAAGTAGTGGACAAATCAATAAGTAGGTTTGGAACTTATGAGGAAGCTAAGGCTAGAATCAAAACTGGCCTAGTAGTGAAGAAGATAGACCAAAAGAAGTATAAAATGGTAGAAATGCTAGAAAACAAAATTTTGGTAGATGATAAAGATTCAGAACAAGATGTCACCAAGGGACAGTCCCCCATCGGTGAAGATGAAAAATTCAGTGATTCTGAATCTAGTGAGTCAGATGCACCACTGGCCAAGAAGGCAAAGGTTGCAAATGTGACAGTTGCATCAAGAACCAGAAGTAAAACTAAAAATGATGCAGATTCACCATTGATTAAGAAAGCTATAGTGAGGAATTATAAGAGAAAGCCTCAAATGGGGAAAACAACACCGAGATAAAGAAGGATACATATTAGAGGTAAAGGGGATAAGAAAGATACTGAGTAAGATGAGAAAGGACAAGGAGTTCAAATAGAAAAACTCAAAGTTCCTCACATCGTTGATGAAGTTACACAATCAATCATCGACACCAAGAGCATATCACACAGAAAGATTAGATAATGGCTAACCTTGTCTCCGTTAGATCATCTTAAGATTGAAGAAGCCATAATTAAGGAAATGGTTATGTATAAGTATGTACCAGTACAATTAAAAAAAAAAAATCCACAAGATCTAAGTGACCAAATATCAGTAGGGTGGACTTATGCACTGCATACCGAGAAATAGATAAGGGAAAGATCCCTAGTCATACTTGTGCCACCTGAGTAAATAGTGGAAGATATTGATGAAACAATGAAAGAGAATTCAAAGAAATTCTTAGCAAAGATGAGATTCTACAAAGTACTAGAGGGCCGATTACAAGATTGACAAATGATGGGGAGCTCCTCTCCTAGAGCATTCTATCTCTCTCTAAAACCTCTCTTGGTCCTCTTTTAGGGTATCTATTACTACCCTAACTGGAGGATGTCTTTTTGATCCCCTAACAAACTAGGAGCTCTCCACCAACTTCAAACACTTCATTAAACCCTTCTCTCCACTCCTTCATGGCTTCCCTGATCACCTAAACCTCCAATGGTGTCAAATTCCTATGGATTAGTTTCCTGAATCCTCTTAGGTCTAGCCCAACCCCTATGGATCCAATTTTGTGGAACTTTCATTCATTTCCCAATCAATTTCTGAATTAATAGCCTTTTAAGCCTTGTAGCCTTTTTAGGCCTATTAGCCCTCCTAGATACTGAAAAACTAGATTTTATCTTAAAACCCCTTAACAACCCTAGAAAAAAATTACATATTCCTTGTGGGTTTTTCCTTCCCTTAAATATTTTCTAGGTCTCAGATGTCTACCCTATCCATACAGTGGACTTTCACCAAACCCCTAAAAATAAGGGTTTCTAGGGCATGAAGACTGGTTTGGTTTCTTAGGCTTCTTTAACTAATCAATTGAGTTCCTTAGAACTTATCCTTCCATCAAAAGGTCTCAACTTCATTCCCCTACACTCCTCTATCCTTGATTGGAACATACCAATCACTCTGCAACCTTCATTGCATCTGCACTGTTCAGTCACCCTAGCCAGAATAACTATTACTCGCCTAGGGCCTAAATGTTCTCCAGCTTCCCCTGCACACACACACTCCACAGGCCATATCTACAAAGTATATAAAATTCTATAATGGATTCCAAGTGGTCATGGATTTTTAACCACGGGAACACCAAGAAAAGCCATTCTTTACATGACTCGACCAAAACTGGCCAGTGAACTTACAAAATGCAAGAAATTAAACATAACCTAACCAAAAAGAACAATCAAATAAACTAATGCAAAAAAGAGCTTAGGAATTACATTTCATACACTATCCATGCTTTCATTCAATCCAATAAAGTGATGGATGATGGCTCTGTAGCTTAATTAGACTGCAAATCGGTTGCTCTCAAACACCAGTCTGTACAATATAAAATCTAACTGTCAGATTAGGGTTAAAATAACATTATATACTTCTATCGCATATGTTTAGACCCTTTGGTTAGGATTTGGGCATCATAAGATCTGATTCCTAAAATATAGGAAATGTTGTCATGACAACTTTAAAAGTTGTCATGACAACTTTTGTCAAAATGTCACTTTCTCAACTTTGAGGGTCCTAATTGGTTCCAAACCTTACCAATTGACCCCGAATGACTTAATAACATTAAAAAATTAAAAATCTTCCCACTTTGGAACTTTTTTCAACCCTGTGACTTTTGAGTTGACTTCTAGGTTCTAGACCCCTAGAATCAACTAGACTCCACAACATACAAACCCTAATCTTTCTTAACACTAATCAAACCTCAAAACACACTAGGGATTTTATAGGTTAGTCCTTATTCATGGATGGTTGGCCAAACCAACCTACAAGCCAAAATGTCTAAAGATCTATCTAAAGACCTTAGGGTGCTCCTACACCATCCTCTCCCTTTAACAAGAAAGTTAAGGTACCTATGGTATCAGGAACTCCTCACTAATTCCATGCTTCTTGAAGTCACTCTTAGCTATCCAAGTGGATTCTAACTCTGGTTGATGTATCCACTTCACTAGATGCTCCATATAGACTGTGTCTTGTCTTCTTCTTTACCCTTGAATCCAACATCTTTTCCGCTTGTGGCTTGATTTGTTACAGAGTCTTGAACTCTCCCATATCCTTATGCACCTCTGTACTATACTACAACTCATCCATATATGGCCCCTTATACTTGATCAAATCCTTCACATTGAATATTTGAGAGATTGACATCTCCTTGGGAAACTCCACCTTATAAGCATTAGGTCCATACTTAGCCAATATCTTGCAAGGTCTAATTATTTTCATTTTTAGCTTACTAGGTATCCCCTTTTGTAGTATTTTCTTATTCAGGAACACCATTACTAACTCTCCCACTTCAAACTACAAATATCTTCTTCCCTCATCTCTTTTTTTCTTCAACTTCTGATTGCCCTCCATTAAGGTCTTTTGCACTTGTTCATGAACTTTCTTCATTGATTGTGTGAAGTCATCAGCATGCCCACTAACTCCCTCATATCCTTTGAGGTCTCAGAGATCCATCACACCCCTTGGATGTGCCCCATACACAATCTCAAATGGAATTATTCCTATAGTCCGATTTGTGTTGTCATTATAGGCAAATTCTGCCCGTGGAATAACTTGCTCCCATCCTTGTCCATATTCCTTTGTCAGACATCTTAGAAAGTTTCCAAGAACTCTATTGATTAATTCAGTCTACCCATCCATTTGAGGATGATAGGTAGATCCATGAGATAATTTTATACCTATTCTCTTCCATAGGGTCTTCCAAAAGTGACCCATGAACTTCACATCCTTGTCTACAACAATGCTCATTGGTAGGCCATGAATCCTCATTATTTCCTTGAAGAACAAGTAGGAAATATGGCTGACATAATGTGTTTTGTTACATGGTATGAAGTGGTTCATTTTACTAAACCTATCTACCACTACAAACACACTGTCTCAACCAGTTGGAGTCCTAGGTAACCCCACTATGAAGTCCATACTTATGCACTCCCAAGGTCTACTTGGGATGGGTAATGGCTGGTAAAATTCTACATTTGATGAAGTTCCTTTAGCCTTCTGGCATATGCCACACTGCTCCACATATCTTCTCACTTCCTTCTGCATCTTTGGCCACCAATACAACCTTTCCACTAAGTCCAATGTCTTATTTAGTCCAAAGTGTCCACTTAGGCTCCCATTATGTTTCTCCTAAATGAGGTTCTCCCTCATTGAACCTTTTGGAACACAAATTTGATTGCCTTTGAATAACAACCAATTCTGCAATGTATACTTTAGAAACTCACTATGAAAGTGATTCTCAAAGTCTTTGCAGACTTTGTAAATCTCTGAGAAATCTAAAACTCCCTCATATAGGTCTTTAAAACCTTCAACTCATTTACTTTGCAACTGAATCTCTTGGATGGTAAGTAGTATCCTACTAATGGCATCTACAACTTTGTTTTGTACCCCCTCCTTATGTTTTATAGTGAAATTATATGACTTTAGGAATTCCATCCACTTTATGTGCCTCAATCTAAGCTTGTCTTGAGTGTTTATGTAATTAAATGCTTGGTTATCTATAAAGACAACAAACTCTTTAGGAAATAGATAATGTCTCCACTTCTTTAAGGATTTCACAAGAGCATATAGCTCCAAGTCATAGGAAGAGTACCTAGACTTATCCTCATTTAGTATTTCACTAAAAAAGGCCACAGGCCTACCTTCTTGGCTTAGGAAAACTCCTACTACATTGCTGCTTGCATCACACTCCACAATGAATAGTTTTTCAAAGCTAGGTAACAAAATGGTAGGTTGAGTGGCTGCTTCCCTTTTCAACCTTTCAAACCCCTCATTATCTACCTTATTCCATATGAATTTGGTCTTCAATCCTCCTTTGATAGTCTCTAGAATTGGAGCACATATCTCACTAAATCTCCTAACGAACTTCCTATAGAATTGGGCTAACCCATGGAAGCTCCTAACTTTTTTCCCTATCTTAGGAGTACGCTAGTTCAATATAGCCTCTAATTTCTCTTTATCCATCTTCAAATCACCCTTGGAAACTACAAATCCAAGGTAGACTAAATATTCCTTCATGAACTCACTCTTCTCAAGGTTTATGGTGAGTTTCTCCTCCTGCAACTTCTTCAACACTAACTCCAAGTGTTTCTTATGATCCTCTTTGGTTTTACTAAATATGAGGATGTCATCTAAATAGACAACTAAAAAAACTCCTATATAGTCCTTCAAGACCTCATTCATCACCCTCATAAAGGTGCTTGGTGCATTGGTAAGACAAAAGGGCATAATAACCATTCATACAACCCCTTTGTAGTCTTAAATGTAGACTTCCACTCATCACCTTCCTTCATCCTAATTTTATAGTACCCACTCTTCGAGTCAATTTTAGAGAAGTACTTAGCACCCCCCAAGTAATCCATCAAGTCTTCTATTATAGGGATTGGAAATCTGTACCTGATAGTTATCTTATTGATTTCCCTAGAATCAGTACACATCCTCTACTTACCTCCCTTCTTAGGAGCCAACACCACTGGGATAGCACAAGGGTTGATGCTTTTCCTAATAAATCCTTGATCTAAAAAATCTTGCATCTTCCTGGCTATTTCCTTTTTTTTTCTCTGGTGTCATCTTGTATGAAGCTTTGTTTGGCAAGGATGCTCCTGGTATGAAGTCAATTTGATGACTTATCTCCCTATTTGGTGGTAGTGAAGCTGGTGTACCTTCACAAATTATATCCTTGAACTAATCCAATATTTCTCTCACCTCTTTTGTATAGGTTCTTTCTTATGAGTCTCCTCCTCCTTTGGCTTTAACAAAATTGCATAGCCAACTTCTTCATCTTTCATATCCCTTAGGAATTATTTTCCATTCATCAACATGGCACTGGATTCTGCCATCTCCACTATGTCCTCTTCTATTAAAGACTTTATTTTTAAATTTACCCCATTTTTCTTGAAGGATTACTTGTTATCTTTCCCATTATGGACAACTTCTTTATCATACTACCATGTTCTTCCAAGAAATAGATGGAAAACATCCATTGGAAACACATCAAATAGTATCCTATCTTGATACTTTCCAATGGAAAATTCTACCCACACTTGTTCATTCACCAAGATGTTTTGGCCCTTATTCAACCATGTAACTTTATAAGGACACATATGTGGGATTTTGGTGAGCTTCAACTTCTATACTGCCTCCTCATATATGACATTATCTGTTGACCCTAAATCAATGCTCACCTTGCACACTTTCCCCAATATCATGTACTTCACTCTAAAAAGATCCCTCCTCTTCTTGTGCTCATCTTTGGTGGGTGTCTTGATTAGGATTCTTCTCAAAATAAGGTGTTCTCCTTTCTCTGAATCTAGACTCACCTCTGATTGTTTAGAGAAATCTTCTTCTTGGACATAAGCTATCTTCTTCTCCCCTTGTGAGGATGTTGGTTTATCTAGACACCTATATGCAGGATGCCCCATCTATCCACAATTGTAGCATTTCATGGAAGAAAACTCAGAGCTTCTCCCAAAACCTCCTGATCTTCCACTGCTACTATTGTAAGAAATTCTTCCTTTGTTATTGTATCCACCCCTACTGCTTGTTTCTTGTCCTTTCTCTAAGTATATGGAGTCACTTTGTCCTCTACTATAACAACCTCTTCCACTTGAACCTCCTCTATGGCCACCTCTATTGTCTCTACCCCTTCATCTACCTTTGGAGCTAGAATCCAGCCTCTTCTTGAGTTTCTCTTCCACTTTCAAAGCCATTTGAAAACAACTATGAATGGAAGTCAAGGTAAAGAAACTAAGCTCTTCTTGAATGTTCCACCTTAATCCATTAAGGTATCTTGCAACTTTGATGCTTTCTGTCTCCTGGATTCTTGATCTAAGACAAAGTTTTTGAAATTCTTCGGTATAGGCTAGCACATCTAGGTCTTTTTTCCTAAGTTTTTGCCTCTTCTTATGTAGTTGAATATCATAGTCTTCTGGAAGGTAATTCTCCTTCACCTTTGCAACCATTGTCTTCCAATTTTATATGGGATTCTTTCCCTCTTTCTCTCTTTCTTATTGCAAGAACTTCCACCATGTGAGTACTTTCCCTCTTAGCCTTGATTTGGCTATCTTCACCTTTTGTGCTTCTATAATCCCATCACACTCAAAGTGATTATCCATTCCTTCAAGCCATTCCATAACCATTTTAGTGTCCATCTTACCAGAGAATACTGGTATTCCCTCTAGAGACTTTCCACTCAATGCCTTGAGTGCTTTGAGGAATGGTTCCTTAGGTAGAAGAGGATCAGGCTCTGGTTCTACTTCCTCTTCTACTGGTTTCTTTCCTTTATCTATCCCTTCATGCATTTCTTCTCTCAACTTGTTGGCAGTCTCTACCACTTATGCCATCTTGATCTTCATTTCCTCCATTGCTTCTTCAAGAATTCTATTCTTGATTTGTTACTCTAACAAATCCTTGGCCAACTCTGCATTGGTCACCATGATGTTCTCAACTATGGATTCACTCCACTCCGACATGCAATAATTCACTCCCAAGCCTTTCAATTGCTTTGATACAAATTTGATGAGGAGCTCCTCTCCTAGAGCCTTCTAGCTCTCTCTAAGACCTTTCTCTTGGTCTTCTTTTAGGGTGTCTATCACTTCCCTAACTAGAGGATGCCTCTTTGATCCCCTAACACACTAGGAGCTCTCCACCAACTTCAAACACTTCATTAAACCCTTCTCCATGGCTCCACTCTTTCATGGCTTCCCTAATCACCTAAACCTCCAATGGTGTCAAATTCCTATGGATTAGTTTCCTGAATCCTCTTAGGTCTAGCCCAACCCCTATGGATCCAATTTTGTGGAACTTTCATCCATTTCCCAATTGAGTTTCAAATTACTAGCCTTTTAGGCATTGTAGCCTTTTTAGGCCTATTAGCCCTCCTAGATACTAAAAAAATGGATTTTCTCTTAAAATCCCTTAACACCCCTAGAAAAAAAATTACATATTCCTTGTGGGTTTTTCCTTCCCTTAAATATTTTCTAGGTCTTAGTTGTCTACCCTGTTTGTACAGTGGACTTTCACCAAACCCTTAAAAATAAGGGTTTCTAGGGCATGAAGACTAGTTTGGTTTCTTATGCTTCTTTAAATAATCAATGGAGTTCCTCATAACTTCTCCTTCCATCACAAGGTCTGCACTTCATGCCCCTACACTCCTTTATCCTTGATTGGCACATACTAATCACTCTGCAACCTTCATTGCATCTGCACTGTTCAGTCACCCTAGCCAGAATAACCAGTACTCGCCTAGGGATTGAATGTTCTCTAGCTTCCTCTACACACACACACTCCAAAATCCATATATAAAAATTATATACAAGGATCTAATGGATTCCAAGTGTTCATGGAGTTTGAACCATGTGAACACCAAGAAAAGCCATTCTTTACATGACTGGACCAAAACTGGCTAGTGAACTTAGAAAATGCAAGAAATTAAACAAAACCTAACCAAAACAAAAAATCAAATAAAATAATGCCACAAAGAGATTATTAATTTAATTTTAGACACTATCCATGCTTTCATACAATCCATTCAATCCAATAAAATGATGGATGATGGCTCTATAGCTTAATTACACTGCAAATTGGTTGTTCTCAAACGCCAGTCAGTACAATATGAAATATAACTATCAGATTAGGGTTTAAATAACCTTATATACTTCTATGCCACATGTTTAGACCCTCTTTTCAGGATTTGGGCATCATAAGAGCCAATTTCTAAAATCTAGGAAATGTTGTCATGACAACTTTAAAAGTTGTCATGACAACTTTGACAACTTTTTGTCAAAATGTCACTTTCTCAACTTTGAGGGTCCTAATTGGATCCAAACCTTACCAATTGACCCCAAATGACTTAATAACGTTAAAAACTTAAAAATCTTCCCACTTTAGAACTTTGGTCAACCCTTTGACTTTTGAGTTGACTTCTAGGTTCTAGACCCTTCGAATCAACTAGACTCTACAACATACAAACCCTAATATTTCCTAATACTAATCACACCTCAAAACACACTAGGGACTTTATAGATTATTCCTTATTCATGGATGTTTGGCCAAACCAACCTACAAGCCAAAATTTCTAAAGATCTATCTAAAGACCTTAGATTGCTCCTGCACCAACAAAGAAAGTGATGAGACTTGGAATGAAATATTCAATGCCCCCAAGAAGGTACTAGCTCTTACCGAGAAACCTTACTATGAAGAGAAAGAGGCCACAACAAGTCCCAAACACATCATGATAAATGATATCGAGGATGTTACTCCAGTAGATCTGACAACACAAGAAAGTAAGGCTATGAAAGACATACCTCAGATATTACAATCATTAGGGGATACAACAGAGATCACAATCAAAGCTATAACAATTATTTATTCTAATGATGATCCCAAGAAGGATGAAGATGTACCTGATGCCACCAAGCAAGAAAGGGCAAAGGATACAATGGATATTGCATAGGTAAATGTACCAGATCACATGCCATTAGTGATACACAATATCAATATTCTTACTGGAGAAAAAGAGAAGACACCTGATGCAAACACACTGATGGACACAGGTGATGAACACGGGAAGAAGACAGATACAAATGAAGAGAAAAAAGAAACAAGTAGAGAGGAAAAACAGAGTGATACCATTGATAAGAACAACAAGGAAAACAATCTGCATATATAGACAAGGTTGATGTAGAGACATCTACTACCAACCAGCAGGTCAATACTGAGTAGCATACAAAAGGTGCCATGCCTCCCACACAATCACCCAAAGAAAAAGAGACAGAGAAAGAACTTGCTATATTTCTACATTCCCTTGCTTCCAGTCAAATTTCAAAGAAGAAGAAGAAAAACAAAGCACCAGTCACAATTGATGAAATCATTGACATACCTGACTATGATCCTAGAACACTGGATCCCGAGTCTCTAACCAATTATGGTGAACTTTGCAAAAGGAAGGCTATATAGGAAAAGCTCAAAAAGGAGGATAAGAACTCACAATTCCTAGAAAGCACAAAATAAATATTATTGCAGATTGTTCCTGACACCTACATTGATTAAAATGCTTCTATACTTGATTAATTAGCAGTTTTGACCGATGTCATTACATCATAGAATGTATATGTAGACAAGGTCATTAAGGAACATGCTGAGAAAAAGTGTCAATACAAGCCTACAGAGAAAATCAGCCAAGAAGTGGCATAAAATAAGGTAAAAACTTCTAAATTAGTAACTAAAATGGAACCTATATTATCAGAAGTAGTTAAACTAGTTCAAAAGCTATGCACAATAGAACATTTCACTATCCTTAAGAGCATAGTTAAAAGATCTTAAGGATAGTGCACAAAGTATCACAACCGATGAAAATGCATTCTAATTTCATTATGCAAAGATTATAGAGTCAAAAAGGTTGAGACTAGAACTACAAAAGGTTGAAAGCAAAATCCGAGATGAGGTAACTGAGCTCCAAGCTATGTTACTCCCAAATCTCACACCACTGTTGAAACATATGACTTAGGCAAAAGCATTGATTTCCACCCTAGAGATGTTTGTTACTGAGAGTATATATGACATGCATGCAAGACTCGCATTGGAATACATGACCCTGAAACACCTCAAAGAGAAATGGGAGAAGATAATAGAAGACATTTAAAAATCCCATGCCCACATCCTTGATAAGCTGAGTATTACACCTTTGTCATTATTTTCAAAAAAGGGGGAAACTATATATATAAGGGGGATATTATGTATGCATGTAAAGGGGGGAAATGTACAAAAGGGGAAAACATGTCAAAGGCCAAAGAGGGAAATACATAAAGGAGAAATATGTACATACCGAGGCATGCACATAGGGGAATTCATTGACAAGGTATACACTTGGTGTAGATACTGAACATTTCAGTTTTCACATATCAGTTTTTGATACTAATGCTAAAGGTGGAGATTGATAATCCTAAAGGATCATACTTTTCATTAGTATACAAGGAAACATTTTTTGGTCTCTCGATAACATGATCACCGAGCGACAACATACAACTAAGTGCAATGGTCAACAAAACAATTATGTGCAGAGGTCACTGAAATAGACCAACACAGTGAACACCAAAACCAATCTATCACCAACAGAGAGTTTATAGTGTAAACCAAGAGCATAGTTTATAAATTAAATCAACAGACAATTCAAAGACATCACCAAGTATAGACTATAGAGTAGACCGAGTACCATTCTATCGAGAGACAGTTTTATTTATGAGAAAAGTGGATCTGAGATACACGTCACATAAAACACTTTAGTTTTATTATTAGCTTTATGCTTAGTTGTAAAACCATTCATTGAGGAACATGTAAAGCATATGTAATTATTTTAATCAGTCTAACTTATTGTAAAAATGCAAACTAGGAGATCAAGGTCAAGTTGTAAACCTTTGATCACAGAGTTTTTATTGTGAAGTGTGAAACCTAATTAGGTCAATACATTGTATAAATAGTGTATCATCTTAAAATGGAAGCACTTCCATGTTAAGACAATTTCTCCCTCCTTAGGGGTGTTTTGGGCTATCATCATGTCGTCCTCTCATTTCTACCCTTCTGCATCTTCTGTGCCTATTTAGGACCTTGATTGGGCCTCTCTGGGCATTGTTTATCCCACATGACACATTTTCTAGGGGTCCTAACCCTTGGGTCAAGGTCAACCTCAACCTTGACCTAGGTCATGGTTGAGCTTGACCTCAACCTAGGTCCACCTTTTCAATTGGAAAGTTTGTCGACTTCCAGGGGACATTCAAATGTTCATTTCCCACTTCTGGGTCGGTTGTTTCGGGTTCCAAAGTAACGAATATTAAATTATATTTAATATATGTCCAGTTTTAGGGGTATAGGTCTAATTGTAATTTAATTCTCCTATGTAGGCCTCTCTAGAAGGTTGTGCCCTAGATTTGTATATAAGGAAGCTTTTTCTCCTCTCATTCTCTCAAAAAAGTGAACAAAAGGCTAAGTAATTCAAGCATCCATTATTCTACATATTTTCAAGCTTCCAAGTATTCAATC
Organism: Thuja plicata; assembly: GCA_018584345.1. Taxonomy (NCBI): domain Eukaryota; kingdom Viridiplantae; phylum Streptophyta; class Pinopsida; order Cupressales; family Cupressaceae; genus Thuja; species Thuja plicata. The sequence continues at coordinate 1,417,288 of MU225968.1, read as the reverse complement.
AAGGTTTTCAAGTATTCCTCTCAAGGATTAAAGTTCTCCATTGAAGATCAAGTATTCAAGTGTTCAAGCCTTTGAAGGGATTTGGTTCAAGCATTCAAGATTCATCATTCAAACCCTAAATCTATTCATCGTGGTGGTGTGATCTTCCTTCAAGATCCTTTGTGCATCCTCAAGATTCATTCATTCTTCCTTCAAGGTGGATTCCAAGAATACAATCATGGAGGTTTATGGCTTCTAATATTGAGTGCAAGATTTCAAATTAACATACTTGTTTACATTCGAAATACAATTTCATATCTATTGAATATCATAGCTTCATTGTTAAATTTACTTCTACTACTGGCTAGAATTCTCTATTTCAATTATTGATTTCAAGACTAAGGAAAACCCCTCCCCCCACACAAAAAAAAACCATTTTTCTTGTAGGTACAGGTACATGACGATGAATTTAAGAGCAGATTCAGATACCCTTTTTGGCCAACTTTTGGGATCCGCAAAAAGAATTTGTATTAGAGCAGTGTAGGTCAAGGTTGACATTTTGGGGTTTATGCCCCTACATTTAGGTCAAGGTCGACCTATCTCAGAAAAGGAAAATATTTCTAGGTTTTTTTTCGTCTCTACATTTCTGTTCTAGATCCATTTGCAAAATTTATAGAAACTCAACACAGACACTAGATAATAGACTTTTCAAGATCTGCTATATTCCAAGGTAAATGTTTCATTTCAATTAAGGTATAAAATAATTCAGATCTATTATTTCACTTTATAATTAAGAAATTAGATCCTCTTCCACTCTTTATCCATAGCTAGTCAATTCCTTTTTGCATTGATAGTCTCCTTTTGATTAATCAATTGGGATCTCCTTGTCTTGGATTAGGAGGCCACACATTTCAATCAACATACACCCCCCACACTTTTACATTTTGGTGAACCCGCGATGAAAAAATCTTTATTTTTGGTATTAGATGCTTTGCCTCTTTTCCTTAGAGACTATCTTTTGCATACATGTTAAATTAGTTTTCTTTTATGATCTTTCATTTTAAAATACAAAAAATCTACATACTCATAAAAATACAAAAATATTTCTTGCATTTCATTCACCATGAAGATCTTTAAGATGCTTTGGGGTATGGTTATTTTCCTCATTATTCTTCTCTTAGCATCTCTTTATAGTACTTATGATTTTTATGAGAGTATCATCCATTTCATCATGTTTTTTACTCTTCATTTTTTACTTTCTTATGCTATTTTGAGATTAACTAATACTATCCTTCCTACTTTCAAAACTTTCATCAAGAATTTGTGTAGCAGAATTATTTCTCTTTTGGATCATGTGAATAATTTGGTAGATGATACCCCATTTCCTAATCTTCCTAATCCTAATCCTATCATTCCTAATCTATTTTCTAATCTTCCTAATGCTAATCCTATCCTTCCTAATACGATTCCTCATATTCCCACTCCTATTTCTCCATCTTCTATCCCTAGTTCTTCCCACACTCATGATGGGGCTCAAACTATGGTTCATGATGTAGATGTGCGAGACTTCTTTGATTTACCTTCCCCTTCTTATCTGATCCATGATGATATTAAAGGGAAGGGAAAAGAAAATTATTCTAAACCTATCATTCTGCCTTACACAACATTTTCTCAGGATCACCGTAAACAATCACCTCCTTTAGAAGCTTTAAAAGATATGTACACTACCGTATACAACATGGTGGCTAAACAAGGCTATAAGGGTTTAGGGCTTGGTGTTAATGAACATGGTATTAAATATCTAGTTCATCTATCTCCTAAACAAGATAAGAATGGTCTAGTATTTCTACTATCTAAACTTAAGGTGGTTGATTTTGATTGTCACCCTCCTCTTCATGTTCTTCTTCCAACACCTTCTTTAGATTACCCTGATACCCCTCAGGATGTGGCTAAGAAGGTCTATGTTCAGGTAATGAGTTCTAAGAAATAAATCTTTAAACCGATGCCGAAAGATGATCTCTCCAAGTACAAATGTCCTTTTCATTATAGTAATACACATTTACTTACTGATTTTTTGCATTTCAAGATGTATGTTAGGGAAAGAGTTGCATTAGGAATTATATCTCAATCTCATGCGGTAGTACAATTTGTTCATAATTTTGATATGGGGAATACCCATCGTTCTTCAATAATATAGATATTTTTTTCCCTCTTGTCTCTTCACTGGGGGGCAAGAGGTACTTCTTCCATTTTTCTAGGATCCATTATTCTCTTAGCATGTATCTTGTTTTGATTTTAATTTTTAATTTTTTCTATATTCTATCCCTATGATTTTGTATTATGACACATTGATTCCTTTGCTCATAACAATCCATAGCTCTCTCCTAGTATTCATGATATCTTTTCTAAGACATTTGTTTTGAAAAGATATCTCTTTGTCACAACATCTCTTGAACTGATTGGTATATCCCTTGATTTCATCCCTGGGGGGAAATGTTTTTCTTCTTTCTCTCTATCTAAGGATCTACTTTCCTTAGCTTAGTGGCACTTGTTTATTCCGTAACATTATTTCCTTATAAAGAATTATGTTTTGGCTATGGATACCCTCTTATATGAGAGTTGATTTTCCTAGGTCATCACCTCTTCTTTATTTTTCAAATTATGTTCTTATAAACTCTTTCCCTTTCTTTGGTTTAGATTTTTCTTTCTTCATTCTAAGATTCCTCTTCCTCTTTATCGCAGGGGGCTTGATGATTGAATCTTTGATCCCTCTTTACTTTTCTTTGAAAGATGATATTTTACCCAAAGCACTCCTCTACAGTGGGGGCCTTGTTGATAAGATCTCTTCCTCTTTGACGATCCTTTTTCCATAAGTGACATATTCTTTTCACAATTGTCTATGCTCTTAGATGTAAGGGCCAATACTCTTCGCTAAGACTATAGTGTACATTGTTGCTAACAAGATATCTCCTTACTTTTTGAACTAGGTATCCTCCTTCTCTTCCTTATCCTATCTATTAGGTAGCCATGATAAGGAGGGGGTTATATATAGGGTCTCCCTTATACTATAGTTTACATTTTATGACATGCTAAATCCTCAGAAGGTAACGCACATAAGTTGCTAAATCCTAAAGAGACACACATTTTTATTTTTATTTTTATTTTTGCTAAATCCTCAGAAGGTAACGCACATAAGTTGCTAAATCCTGAAGAGATACACATTTTCAATTTCAAATATGATAAATCCTTGGAAGTTAATGCATATAAGTTGCTAAATCCTGAAGAGACATGCATTTTATATTTCACAATGATATAAGAATGTGGATCTATGGGTATTCCAAAAGCTGTCAGAAGATGCATTACAATACAAAGCATAGTTTATGGATGAACCTATTGGGCTCTCCCTCCTTGGTGATTCAGGATAAGGTGGGCATCTTACTTGGCAAGGTAATCACTCTCTCTTTTCTCTCTTTCATTTTAATGCTAGTAGGATTAGATCATGAAGCTATGTTATTTATAATATTTCTCTTGTCTTTCTTATGTAGTCATTTATACTTTTTATGATAGTTTTCCAAATATGATATTACTATAGGAAGCATTTCTTAGTAAGGTTTCCTTTACTAGTTGATTTGGGATTTATTTTCTCTTTTATTTCATACCCTTGTGCATGTATGTGGAGTTAGAATCCTTGACCTGGGGGCTCATGTCCTTGACTAAGTGATGTTCTACCTTGTTGCGATCCACCAGAGTCTTTCTTCTAACTTTATCATGAGTATGTTCTATTTATGTACTCCCGCTAAAGTAGGGGCTTAATGTATCATCTTAAAATGGAATCACTTCCATGTTAAGATAGTTTATCCCTATTAGGGGGTGTTTTGGGCTATCATCATGTTGTCCTCTCATTTATGCCCCTTTTGCATCTTTGGTGCTTGTTTAGGACCTTGATTCTCTTCAGGCACTGTTTATCCCACCTGGCACATTTTCCAAGGGTCTTGATCCCCTAGGTCAGGGTCAAACTCAACCTTGGCCTATGTTAGGGTAAAACTAAACCTTGACCCAAGTCCCCCTTTTCAATTGGAAAGTTTGTCGGTTGTCGGGGGACATTCAAAAGTTCATTTTCCCGCTTCTGAGTCGGCTATTTTGGGTTTTGAAGTAACAACTCTTAAATTATATTTAATATAGGTCCAATTCTAGGGGTATAGGTCTAATTGGAATTTAATTCTCCTATTTAGGCCTCTCTAGAAGATCATGCCCTATATTTTTATATAACGAATCTTTTCTCCTCTCATTTTCTCAAAAAGTGAACAAAAGGCTAAGTAATTCAAGAATCCATTATTCTACATGTTTTCAAGCTTCCAAGTGTTCAATAAAGGTTTTCAAGTCTTCCTCTCAAGAATTCAAGTTCTCCATTGAAGATCAAGGATTCAATTATTCAATACTTTGAAGGGATTTGGTTCAAGCATTCAAGATTCATCATTCAAACCCTAGATCTATCCATCATGGTGGTGTGATCTTCCTTCAAGATCCTTTGTGCATCCTCAAGATTCATTCATTATTCCTTCAAGGTGGATTCCAAGCATACAATAATGGAGATTTATTGCTTCTAATATTGAGTCCAATCTTTCATATTAACATACTTGTTTACATTCAAAATACAATTTCATATCTAATGAATATCATAGCTTCATTGTTGAATTTACTTCTACTACTTTCTAGAATTCTCTATTTCAATTATTTATTTCAAGGTTAGTTCCTAAATTGGGGTTTTACTAAGGAAAACCCATCCCCCCAACAAAAAAAACCATTTTTCTTGTAGGTACAGGTACATGATGCCAAATTTAAGAGGAGATTTGAATACCCTTTTCGGCCAACTTTCATGATCCGTGAACAAAATTTCTGTCAGAGCAGTGTAGGTCAAGGTCAACATTTTGGGGTACAATTGTGCCCCCACATTTGGGTCAAGGTCGACCTAACTTAGAAAAGGAAAATATTTATGGTTTTTGTCCATCTCTGCATTTTTTTTCTAGATTCACTTGCAGAATTTCTCGAAACTCAACACAGATACCAGAAAATAGAATTTTCCAGATCTACTATATTCCAAGGTAAATGTTTCATTTCAATTAAGGTTTAAAACAATTCAGATCTATTGTTTCACTTTATAATTAATAAGTTTGATCATCTTCCACTCTTTATCCATAACTGAATGATTCATTTTTGCATTGATCATCTCCTTTCGATTAATCAATTGGGATCTCCTTGTCTTGGATTAGGAGGCCACATATTTCTGTCAACATACACCCCCCCACACTCATACATAAATAAATAAATAAATATATATATATATATATATATATATATATATATATCTTACAAATAGATGTAGTAATCAATCAGAACAAGATGATTGTAGCCGTAGCTGACATCTATGGATCAGACATAGAGTTTCATGCAGAAGGACACAAAAGACAAAATTCAGTTATGAAGAACAAGATTCAAGGCTACCGATCAGAATAGAGGTATTAATCAATCACTATAGGTGATACATATACATTCTTAACTTAAAGAATTTGTATTCAGAAATTCAATATTGCATACTATCAAGTCAACAAGTATTTTTGACTACTCTCTAACAATTGTAGAAAATAGAAGAAATCCTTTGAGAAGGTGGACTTAACAGTCTTATTGTAAATCTCTTAACTGAGTGTACACTTAACAATGTTGTTAAATATCTTAATCGAGTAGACCTAACAAGTGTAAAATGTTACTCCTAACAGGGTAAGATCATCAGAAGTGATCACACTTGTAGCCTTAACTAACACCTTCCATTATATAGATAGTGAAGCTTTGTGGGTTTCATCCCCACCGTAGTTTTTACCTTCTAACAGGGGTTTTTTGCGTCACCAATTCTTGTGTCATGTGTAACTACTTTTCATGAATGTTTCTATGAATGTTTAGATGCAATTAAGTTTATGTTTTGATATTACATGCATAAGGAAGAAAATCAATATGGTCATTAATGCAAGAATAGATTACTAAAGGTTAATTAATAAAAAGTTTTAAGGGTACTGATTCACCCCTCCCCTCTCAGTACACACCATTCCATCATTCTAACAGATTTTGTATAAATAAAAGGAGTGCAGAAGAAGACCTAATATTGCTACATTTTCTAGCTACTATTATACATGTAAGAATTATGGACACAAGGAAAGTAAGTGAAGATCAAGGATGAACAAATTAATGAACCAAAGGAATATAAAATGTGAAAAATGAAACAACTTTGGTCATATTGTGAAGCAATGTAGAATGAAAAAAACTCTACGAACACAAGGTATGGTAATGTGACATGTTTTAATTGCAAGAATCATGGTCATATTGCTAGGAATTGTAGAATGAACAATGTAGGAGGATCGATAAAAGGTAACAATGTGAAAAATGATAAAGGAAAGAAATTTTTTGATGTGAATGAGGTTAGGAAGGAAATGAATAAGGTATGGGTTAGAAAATATATTATTGATGCTACTCAAAAGATCACACCAGCTTATGGTGTGACTATTTCTTCTGAGACTTAATTAGATCATTGATCTAAGGGGGAGTTGTTTATGATTTATTTTGACCTTTGAATTCAAAAAATAAATCTATGTGAAGGCATAGTGAGTTACATAAATGCAATTTACATCTTCTATATCAATCACAAAATGTTTTGAGTAGTTAGAAAGGATCACAAAAGAGTTTTACATAATCTATTCTGAGATAGTTTTGATGAAGTAGAATGAAATTAATGTTGAGATATTTTCATGGCATACAAAGATACAAAAGGATTTTAATAATTTAATTATACACCTTTCATACTAGTGAAGGAGCTTGTAGCTTATTTGAGGTGATTTAGTAGTAGTTAAAGGTGATTTTATCCACATCTTTCATGCGTGACCTAGAATTCGACGAAAGAGTTGTTTTTCTTGAAAACTTACATTTACAGATATTTTAGTATGGATACTCTTAGAGTTGTTGATATTACAGAGAGACCTAAACTATTATTTAAGAAACACCCAATTAAATCAAGATCTAATGATCTAGAATAATCTTTTTATTCCATTTATTCTTCACGTTGCAGATGTGCGAGCGTACATTGTACTTTGGAAGAATTGGGAGAGAGAGAGAGAGAGAAATAGCTAACAAATGGAAAGTAGTTACCGCATATATTTTTTTAAAATATGAGCATAAATATTTGAGGGAGAAGAACTTTACTATGTTGGGATTAATGGGAAGTAGTACTGAGAGGGGAGGGGTGAGTCAGTACTTCTAAAACATTTAACAATTTTCACCATTCATCATTAGTAATCATTCTTTATTGTATTACCGACCATATTTGATATTCTTTCTTATGCATGTAATATTAATTCATGATTTTTAATTGTTTGCAACATTCATAGAAACATTCATGAAAGTAATAAACACATAACACAAGATATGATATCACAGAAAACTCCTTTTAGGAAGTAAAAACTGTGGTGGTGATGGCACCCACAAAACATCACTTTCTGAAGAATGTAAGGGAGCCGATAAAGGCTTACAATTGATCAATTCTGATGATCTACCCTATTAGGAGTATTAAAGAGGAGACCTATTAATATCTACTATGTTAAGAGCTTTAGAAACACTAATTTAAGTGTGCACTTGGTTAAGAAATTTACAATAGGACTGTTAGGTCCACCTTTCTTGAAAGGATTTCTTAAGTGTACTACACTTGTTAGAATGAGTACAATATGTTTGACTTGACTATATGTAATCTATAATTTCTAATCACAGATCCATTAAAGCTCTCATAATATAAATATCATGTATAGTGATTGATTAATACCTTTTCTCTGCTCATCAGTAGCTTGTGTTATATTCTTGAAACTAAATTGATTAGTTTCTATTCTTCTGCATGAATTATCTTGTCTGATCCTTAGATGATCTCAATGGATACAATCATCATCAAACAACATTTTCACAATAGATTGAGCATCTATTTAAACAAGTATTTGACCTATTCTAGAATCACACATTACAAAGTTAACTCTAGATCCAAGGCATACAACTTCACCTTGATCTTTTAGTTTGCATATTTTAAAATAGTTAAAATGATTAAAACAATAATTATTACATTTCTTCCTCCACACATAATGGATTTAAAACAAAACAAGAAGCTAAATATACAACTTCAGTGTTTTATCTGACGTGGAAAGTTAGATACACTTTTTGCGGGATGTAACTAACTGTCGGTTCTTGGTTGTCAGGTTGAACTGAAAGTCTATCAACATTCCTTCATTGAACTGATCATCGGGTTCCCTTCATATGTCAGGTTCCTCTCTTTGTTTTTTTTTTGGGTTGCACTATTGTTACTCGTCAGGTTCCTTTATCCTTTTTGTCATCGGGTAACACTGAATAGTGTTTGTCGGGATGCTTTGTACTTGGCAGTATCGGGTAATCTTGGTATCAGGTAGTGGTGTGCCCTGTCTGTCAGTGTATTTTAAACCGATGGTGTAGATCATGTTTTTCCTTATATATACTAATGGAAAAATATAATTTCTTCAATCTCCCCCTTTGACATTAGTATCAAAAATTGATATGTGCATAATACTAAATTGTTTAGTATGTGCACCATGTATATATATTTCTCATTATATGACACCCCCTAACTATATGCATCAGTATAGTATAAGTATATGTACATGTATACTCGCCTCTGTACTATACATTCCTTGTTCTTTTCTCTTTCAAATGTTTGACTGTACACATCATTTCCCCATTTATACTAACTGAACTGTATGTACATATCACTTCCCCCTTTATTTGATACTCATGACAAAAATGTACAACTTATAAGATGCCAAAAATGTGTAACTTACAATGTGTCAAGAATATGTGAGTGGGTGTTCTTGATATCTTCGAGCAATTTCTCCCATTTTTCTTTCAGTAGTTCTAGTGCAATATGCTCTAGCTCTAGCTATGCATGCATATCATAAATGTTGTCTAGAACATACATTTTTGGGGTGGAGATTAGTGCTTTTGCCTCTCTCATATGTTGTTGCAATAGTGAGAGTTTTAGTAAGAGTTGTGCTTGAAGCTCATTTACCTCATTTATAAACTTGGAATCTACAATATAAGTGTCTTGTCTCAATTTTCAAGCTTGCTTTAGTTGCTCATTGTGTAATTTTATTGCCTCTTCACTATTCGTGAGACTTTGTCCACTTGTTTGAAGGTCAACATCTATTTGTGCTATCTTGTTGGTACACTCCTTCATGAGTTGATCTAGCGTGCATAAGTTTTTTATCAAGGTTATAGCTTCTGAGATTATTGAATCTATTATGCTAACCAATTCAGAAAGCTTTACCTTTTGCAATGCTACTTCTTAGCTTATCTTTTCTGCCAACTTGAACTCATATTTCTGTTCAAGTCTTTCTTCCATGACCTTCTCAACATCTATGTTCTGAGATGTGATTGCATGTGTGAGAACCACTAATTGATCAAGGATTGGGGTTGTATGATCAAAATCTACATCTGGTACATTTTGTTGAAGTATGCCTCATTCTATTTCAAGTACCTTAGCTTACTTTGTGTCTTTTCTCAATTTGTCCTGAATTGCTTTTCTCTCACAAAGTCTTGCATATTTTGTCAATTCAGTTGGATCCAATGTCCTATGATCACAGACCAGAATCTCAATGATTTCATCCAGAGTGTTTGGATTCTTATACTTTCTCTTCTTCTTCTTTGAGATTTGTGTCGACACAGATGTATGAACTACCATTTCTAGTTCATTTGTCCTCTCTGAAGTGCTTGGTGAAGGCTTTGTTGAAGATGCTTCTTGTGTTTTTTTCTCAGGGTGCACCTGTCAATTTTGTGAAGACGTCTGTCCATCAACCTTGGGTGTCTCTACAGATTTTTCTTCTGTTTTCTTCTCTAGCTCATCTTTCTTTGCTTCTTCACTCTTTTATTTCTGCGTGTTCTCTTCTACCTTTTGTGTTTCCTCTTTACTTTGATCAGTAGACTTATCTTTCTGATCATCGGTTGCATCTTGTTCTATAGTTGTGTCCTTTGTGTCATCTATGGTGTCTTTTGCTTCTGCATCACCCTTCTGCTCAGGTGTACTTGTATCTTCTACAGTGGATCTGTCATTACCTTCTAGTATATTGATGGCCTTCATCAATATTGGCATATTGCTTTGTGTGCTAGCTTGTGCTGTATCTAGAGTGTTGTCCTGCTTGTCGGTTTGGTCTTTTTGAGCAGTAACATCTTCATCTTTTTGTATTTTCTATGCAGGGTCTGGTTCTATTATGTCAATGACTAAAGTGTCCTGCCATGTCTCATTAGCAACATTCATTTCTTTATGCCCTATTGTCTTCAATTCTTGTTTCTTTTCCTGATCCTTAAGAGATATAAATATTACATCATCTTCTTTTTGTGGATCCTTATTAGAGTCATAATGTGTGATGTCTTGAATGTCAAGATCATCCATGACTTTGTCCAAATCTATTGGCTCCATATCTT
>MU225968.1:1372220-1396542 GCA_018584345.1 Thuja plicata | reverse complement strand
GCTAGTGGATAGGTAGGCTTAAAGGCTATTGTTATAGGTAGTTTATTATAATTATAGGTTTAATTACATAGTTAATTTAGTTTAGTATCCTATTTTCTTAAAAGTATTATATTCTCTTCATTATAGACATTATTATAAATGGAGTATTATTTGAAATTAGATTAAGTTTGTAATAAATTTAAATTTGATTTATCTAATTCAAATTAAGTGGTCCCATTTAATAGAGGTAATTCTTTTACTTAATTTTAAATTATGTTAATTAATTCTAGATTGGAACCTTCGTTATGTGTGAATAATATAAAGAATGACTTTACGTTGCAGATGTAAATTACTCATTATTTAATTATAATCATGAAAATTTGTTAGACATAGTTATTTATTGGTATAGTTAATTATTGAAAATGGATGTAGTTTTTATGTAAAAGAGAATTATATTTAGATGTTAATTTTGACAAATTAAAGTATGTTGCCTATGCGTGTTGAAAGATTAGAGGTCAATGTAAATCTTCTAATTGAGATCAATTTACTATTCTATCAAGAAATTTAAGGACTATATTTTTATGAGAAATTGTATAGCAGATTTTAATTGTGTTAGGAGGATAAGGGTTAGATTAGGTTTGATTATTGTATTTAAATCTAGTGGTTAATGGTCGAAAGTAAATGGGGACTAGAATTTAAAGGAATAAGTTGTAACTAAGGTTAGAAAATTAAGCGATTACTAGAACAATCTAATTCAACTTATGCATATACCTTGCAAATCGAAGACAAACCTTACCGTGATAATACATTACTTCCAAAACATCCCTGTTAGTGGTTTGCACTTGCGTAGTTAAAAATAAAAAATAAAAAATTGTATGTGTGTTTTGCCCTAGTTTTGGGCATGACAAAGTGTTTGTTCTCTTCCTTCAGGTTCCCTTTTGCATCACAAAGCTTCTTGTAAGTTTCATCCATCTCCAGATCACCTATTTCACAGATCTTACAGTGAATGTAGGACCTTACGTCCTCCATTAGCAAAACCCTAGGTGGAATCTTAGAAAATGCTCTAGATTCATCAGGTTGCAATGCAATCTCCAGGCATATCTTGTACTTTGGTTCCACACAGGTGCTGTTCTTTATCAGCCTAACCATATTCTTCTTATCATTCTTGATCTTTACAGTTGTTGAAGTGGTTTCCATCATTTTTCAAATTTAGGGCTTTCTTGAAAATAAAAACAGAGTTCTTCAAAGCCCTTAGTACTTACTTCGATCCATGAAACTGGTGAGAAATCTATTTGGAGTTTTCTAGATCAATTCAAGGTCACTCTATTATCTAATATTTTATCACTCTAGTTTCACTCTGCTTTTTCTCTTCAAATCGCGGGTGCAAAATGAAGTGCTCCCATTGAGTATTTATAGACTTTTTCCCTAAGTCTGTCATAAATGCTCAACGACTCATCGGGTCATGGAGATGAAGTTCATTGGGAAGACTCTCAAATATCATCATCAGTATTGACACGATGCTCAGGATGGATATTAAGAATTTTTCTTTTACCGACGGATATTAGTGTTGTGTCACGACAACTTTATAACTTTGTTTCCTTACCGATGGGTGTCAAGTTACATTAGCAACTTAGCTATTTTATTTGTTGACCGATAATTCTCGGTAAGTGTAGACAACTCATCCTTTATATTCACTGATGATTTTTGGTATGTGTTTACCGACGGGGTTGATTTCTTAGAATTTTAACAAGTAACATAATATGCATCTTTACTCATGCAAATTTTGACTATCTATCAATTGTATAATGGAACTGATGCAAAATATGAATTGGTGTAGTACAGTTCCATACTTACTTTTTCAACTTAAGTGGGGGTGGTGATGTCACTGGATCCTTTGGATGGGGTGTCACCATTTGCATTGCTTGGTCCAGCTTCATCATTTCTTGAAGCTTTTCTCCATGTTTTATCTCTAGCCCTCTGGATATCTTCAATGATGTTTCCATTGGGATATATGCTTGTCTCTGTCATTCGGTCTTTGTAGTCTTTCTTGAGATGACCAACTTTGTGATAGTGTAAGCATGCCATTTCGGGGTTTATCTAGCCTCTAGACCTTTTGGTCCATGCTCTCATGCAGTTTGAAGCAATGTGACCATATTTACCACATGTTGTACTATTTGTCCAAGTACTGTAGTCCCATACATATTGATTATTGATTCTCTTGGGTTGATAGGGAGTTTCTTGACCTTTAGTCTTCCATGCTTGCCTTTTCTTTTTCCAACATTCAAGACTTGTGTGCCCATTCATTTTGTATGTAGGAAAATATTTTTCCATGTAGGTTTCCTTCTTTGTTTGATCCATCTTAGACTTACATTCATATTTTTATGTCATTTCCTGTTACATTTATAACATAATCCTATGAATGAAGATGTAGATTTAGGAATACCTTTCATTTTTCCTCTACACACATTTGATGTGTGGCCTTTCTTTCCATAGTGTTTGCATGTCAGCTTTCTTGGTCTTCGATTTTCATAGACATTCTTTGGATTGGCTTGATTTGATGATTCTCCATTTTCGGTAAAGCCTAGACTATTGCTATTTATGTTGACTCTTCATTTTCCTTCAATAAAATCATCCATTCTTTTACTGATTTCTTCAACCTTTCTGATAATTTCATTATGTTGTTGCTGAACTCTAACCTCATGCTTTAGTTCTTCATTCTCTTCTCTTAGTTCACCGATAGCATGTACTCTTTCAATGAGTTCTATATTTTTTTTTTTTGCTTCTTGACTCATAAGAATAATATGATTTGTAATCTCATGGTGATGCTCACCATGTCTTTGAATTTCTAACTATTTTTCTTGTAGCTTCTTTGTAATATTCCTCCTGTCATCAATAGCTAGTGTTCTTTCTATTTCAGCTTGTCTATCCAAACTCATCACATCAATCATTCTTACTATCTAGGTCTCTTGACCGATTTGTACCATCTTTATTTTCTCTGTCAGATGTTGATTGATCTCCTTTATATTTGTGTTGTTCTCTTCTAATGTGTCTGATGCAATACTTGTATTTGATCCTAAAGATTCAAAGAAATCTGGAATCTCTTCTTGTTGATAATATTTTTCATTTCTCTAAGTTTCCATACCTTTTCTCTCATCCAACAACTCTCTCATCTTGACTCTTGCTTCTTTATACTATTCATAGAACATTTGTATTTCAAGATTTTTGTTCTCAATATTTTTATCAAGTTTTTACTTCTCCATTGTATGATCTTTGCTCTTAAGCCTTTAAGATTTACAAGAAGAGACTTAGCTCTGATACCAATTGTTGGGATTAATGGGAAGTAGTACTGAGAGGGGAGGGGTGAATTAATACCTCTAAAACTTTTAACACTTTTCACCATTCATCATTAGTAATCATTCTTTATTGTATTACCAACCATATCTAATGTTCTTTCTTATGCATGTATTTTATTTCATAATCTTTAATTGTTTTCAACATTCATAGAAACATTCATGAAACTAATAAACACACAACACAAGATATGATATCATAGAAAACTCCTGTTAGGAAGTAAAAACTACAGTGGGGATGGCACCCACAAAAATTCACTATTGACAGAACGGAAGGGAGCCGGTAAAGGCTTACAATTGACCACTTCTAATAATTTACCCTATTAGGAGTATTAAAGTGGAGACCTGTTAAGATCTACTTTGTTAAGAGCTTTAGCAACACTGATTTAAGTGTGCACTTGGTTAAGAGATTTACAATAGGACTGTTATGTCCACCTTTCTTGAAAGGATTTCTTAAGTGTACTAAACTTGTTAGAATGAGTACAATATGTTTGACCTGACTATATGAAATATATAATTTCTGATCATAGATACATTAAAGCTCTCATAATATAAATATCACCTATAGTGATTGATTAATACCTTTTCTCTGCTTGTTAGTAGCCTATGTTCTATTCTTGAAACTGAATTGATCCATTTATGTTCTTTTGCAAGAATTCTCTTGTCTGATCCTTAGATGCTCTCAGTGGAAACAATCATCATCAAACAACATGTTCACAATAGATTAAGCATCTATTTATACAAGTATTTGACCTATTCTAGAATCACTCATTACAAAGTTAACTCTAGATCCAAGGTATACAACTTGACCTTGATCTTTTAGTTTGCATGTTTTAAAATAGTTAAACTAATTAAAACAATAATAATTACATTTCTTCCTCCACACATAATAGATTTTAAAAAAAACAAGAAGCTAAATATACAACTTCAGTGTTTTATCTGACGTGGAAAGTTAGATCCACTTTTTGCGGGACGTAACTGACTGTCGGTTCTTGGTCATTGGGTTGAACTAAAAGTCTGTCGGTGTTCCTTCATTGAACTGATCGTTGGGTTCCCTTCATCTATTGGGTTCCTCTCTTTTCTATTTCATCGAGTTGCACTATTGTTACTTTTTGGGTTCCTTTATCCTTTTTGTCATCAGGTAACATTGAATAGTGTTTGTCAGGATGCTTTGTACTTGGCAGTATCGGGTAATCTTGGTGTTGGGTTGTGTTGTGCCCTGTCTATCGGTGTAGTGTAAAATGATGGTGTAGATCATATTTTTCCTTGTACATACTAATGGAAAAATATAATTTCTTCATACTCAGGTCATAGAGTTTGCATATTTCTTGAAACAGAGAGGATACAACTTATTCTAAGTAATGTCCATGACCAGTTGATGTGGTTGGATTCAATGCACAAAATCACAAAAGAGGTCATGAAGGCATTAACTAGATTTTATGATATTGCTGATGTACCTGCACTTAGGTCTATTTAGAAGGACCTTGTTACTCAACTCATAGATTCACAGTGGGATAAACATGTGATGATTGTAAAAAACATAAGACAACCACATGTAAAATTTTCTTCTATGGTTTTAGGGTATAAGGTCTATCATTCAAGAAGAGAGAATTCAATGTCAAGAACAATCATCTATGTGGCCTACAAAATGGTGAAGGAAAATATTGACTGACATATACAAAGTGTTGATGGATCAATTGATGAATAATATTGAGAATATAAAGAAGGATAAAAGACAAATCTTCAAATATCGGTAGTTATTGGTATGCATATTTTTCTATTTCTCAAATTTCTTTCCTAGTGTTGGCAATATTTTTTGGAAGAAAGATATTGATGAGGAGCTCCCAATCCTAGAGATTTATTTCTCTCTACTAGACCTTCTCTTGGTCATTCTTAGGGTTCCTATCACCACCCTAACTAGAGGATTCCAATCTGATCCTCCAACTCACTAGGAGCTCTCCAACAAGTTCAATTCCTCACTAGATCCTTCTCCATAACCCTTCACATTCATGGCTTTCCTTGGTCATCTACTCTCCCCACTATCTCATATTATTTTGGATTGGATTCCTGACTTCTTTTAGGTCTCTTTCAACTCATCTAGATCCAATCTTGTGGATATTTCACTTTAGTTCCAATCAGATTCAAGATTTCTAGTGTTATAGGCCTTGTAGCCTTTTTAGGCCTATTAGCCCTCCTAAACAATGAAAAAGTGGATTTCCTCTCAAAATCCCTTAACACCCTTGGAATCTAAATACATTTTCCTTGTGGGTTTTTCCTAGGCTTCAATATTTTCTAGGTCTTAGTTTCCCACCTTGTTCGTACAATGGACGTTCACCAAACCCCTAAATTGAGGGTTTCTAGGGCTTGACCACTGGTTTGGTTTCTTGGCTTTCTTTAACTACACTAACAACCTCCTCCGCTCTTCTCATTACATCAAAATTTCTATATTTCATGCCCCTACACTCCTCTACCAATGATTGGCACACACCAAGTACCAAGCAATATTTATTTCCTCTATTCAGTTCAGTTCCCTTAGCCAGAATAACCAGTACTTTCCTAGGGCCTGAGTGTTCTCATGTCTTCCCTGCACATACACACTCCACACACCATATGTACATTATATATACAAGTATTTACTTTATTCCAAGTGGTCATAGGACTTTGGACCACGGGAACTCCAAGGAAAATCATTATCTACATGACTGGTCCAAAACTAGATAGTGAACCAGTAAAACCTAAGTAATTTACAAAATGCTAACTAGTATGATTAAATGATCAAACCAATGCCACAAAGACTAAGAAAATAACACAAAAAGAACTCTCAATGTATTAATTCAACCCATTCAATCCCATAAGATAGTATTTAGATATTAAATACACTCTTTTAAAATGAAATTTCTCTTAACAAAAGATCAAAGATATAAGTAGGACATATAAAACAAGGTGAATAAGAGTAGTTAGATATTCACACTAAACCAAAAAATGCCATTAATATGAAACCCTAAGCATATTAGTAGAAAAAGTGTAGATTTTAACCCAAAACAATCATTAAAATGTGCCAAACTCTAGCATAATTGTACATTTCATTCATGTCATTGATATTCTTCTTCATCCATCTCATCATCAAGATCATCGTCATTGACGACATCATCACCACCACCACCATCATCATCATCATCATCGTCGTCTTCATCATCATCATCATCATCATCATCATCATCATCATCATCATCATCATCATCATCATCATCATTGTCATCAACCTCACCATCGTCATCATCATCATCATCATCATCATCA
This sequence comes from Thuja plicata, assembly GCA_018584345.1. NCBI lineage: Eukaryota > Viridiplantae > Streptophyta > Pinopsida > Cupressales > Cupressaceae > Thuja > Thuja plicata. The sequence continues at coordinate 1,389,913 of MU225968.1, read as the reverse complement.
TCATCATCATCATCATCATCATCATCATCATTGTCATCAACCTCCTCCTCCTCATCATCCTCCTCATCATCATCATGATCATTAGCATCATCATCATCATCTTCTTCTTCATATTATTCTTCAACTAACTCTTGCTCGTGATCAACATCTACATCATCATCCACTTCTTCCTCTTCCTCGGTTTCTTCTTCTGCCATCACATTATACTTTATCGGCCTTCCTCTTGGATCATGTCTAACAACAAATGACCAAACCAGTTTATGTGGAAACTCTGAGTAAAATACCTTCTCACATTGGCTTGGAAGAACATAGGGATCTTCCCCAAATGGCTCAAACAACCTTGTATTCATCATTGAAAATCCACTGTCATGTTCAATAACAGTTCTATCGGGAGCATTTTTATTGAGACATAGTCTATACCATTTCATGATGAAGAGATCTAATTTGAAGGAATTAAAATCACATTCAAGTATATCAACCAAAATACCATAGTATCGATTTTGTGACTCTTGAGAATGTAAGTCATTTCTAGATGAAATATTAGTCACCTAGAAGACTGCACTTATCCCAGAATCACAAGTTCTCTTCGTATCATCCAAATTTTTGATGCAAAATTTATAACCATTGCAGTACATAGCCTTGTGGTGTTTCACCTACAAAAATGTTAAACATGTATAAATTATTGCATCATGAGTTAAAAAACATACGGTTGATTGACAAATTTCTAAGCACCTGGTGAGCTCTTAAACCATATGCTAAATCTATTTATTTTTGTGTAATATTGGGATCTCCATTACAATGAGCTTGTATAACCAATGAAGACACGAATTCCCATTTTAATATATGACCATAATGTTGACATTGTTCAATCCATACCGTCATCCAATCTTGATTATCTGTAATAAACAAATGTATTGCATCCCACTCTTTAGCAATTGTACAAAAGTAAATAGATGAACAGTTACAACAGATTTATTTTGAAGATTAAGAATTAATTAACTACAATAACATCTCATAATTTATTACCTTTCAGTTTCCTAAATCTACCGTTGCCCACCAAGTACTCCCCTTCAAATTTTTAATGGAGTCGAGATCCCAAATGCAATCTATATGGGTCTTTGCTGTAAAATTAGGAAGATATTAAGTAACGTACACCATCATTTGGTATACCATATATCCTTCAACCATAGAACCCTCGGGACGTGCTTTTTGTCATACCAAACCCTTCAAAAATTTCAAGTGTCTCGCAACCATCCACATTGACCTAGCATGTACAGGTCCACATAATTCAATCTCCTCAACTTGGTGTATGAGGTAGTGTTCTTGTGAATTAAAACAGGTTGAAGGTAAACACTTTTTCATTTCACACATTAGATGAGGAATTCTTTTCTTCCAATATTTTATATCTTCTTTATGGATTTCTTTAGTTGACAAACACCTACAAGGGATTGAAGACACAAAAATATATAAATACAAGACTTTACAATATATTACTTGTTTAATATATTAAACAAATATCACTGCTTACCTCATGTATTTTGCAAGATCATATATCACTTGTTTGATATTATTGTTGAAGTTCTCTAGGAGCGATAGGGGTAGAAAATATTGCAACAATTTTCAACTGATCATTTCATACAATGAAAATTGAATGTAGTTACACAGATATATTGTAAATAAAAAATATTGCAACTTACCTTGATGAAGGTATGCCAATCATGCATTTTCATCCCTGACCCAAAATCACTCTTCTTTGATATGACATTGCTTATATTCGTAGCAAATTTTGTAGGAAATCAAAATTTTCATATGAATTCTTTTATGGCATTACTTTGTTGCTTTATTAATAACCAAGGAAGAGCACTTGCATTAATTCGGTCTCCATTGCTATTTGATTCAATGATATTTTTCATTGCAAATTTTGCCAAGTTTTTCTTTGTCACGCCTTCCATCCAATATTTTCCACAGTGTCTCTGTTACATTCTTTCCAATATGCATAGTATCAAACAAATGCACAATTTTTAGTTGTTCATAGTATGGAAGCCTACTAAATTCTCTGGGATAACATTTTAGTCCCTTTGGAAGCTGGTCACTGATGCCTTCATGACCTTCAAGATCATCAACTACATAATTAGCCAACAAAACACAATTGAAATATATAATTTTCAAACATCAACCATTAGGTGGAATGATATTACCTCCAATTATATTATATTCCAACTACCATAAGTGAGGTGTCATTCTTCAGGGCTTTGATGTAGTCTCTTCTTTCCTATTGAAAAGATGTTTTTTCGCACTTTGATACTTATGATTTCTGGGGAGGAAGTGCCTATACTCATCAAACACCTGCTTTGTTAAACTTTTGGAATGACGAGATTTCATCTTTTGACCACACATTGGACATTAAATTTTCCCTTTATTTGAATACCTAAAAGATAACAATACAATTGGATTAAATATGTTACTTTTTAGAATTAGAATTACCACGTACAACTAGAATTCACCATAACATACCACATAAATGTGTCAACCCTGGAGCATCATGAATTTTCCACACAAGCATTGCATGGAATTGAAATTATCTTTGTCCAATTGGTCTAGAGATGTCATACATAGTGAAACAATTCCACAACACCAACAACTCGTCGATAAGAGGAGCAACATATACATTCATATCTTTCACTTGGTACTTACCTAGTTGAATTAACAACAACATCAGATAATTATTGTGGCCATTTCACTCCAAGACTTATAATTACATGTAGATAACTATAAAATAATAAAATACTTGGAACATTCCTTTCCAACATAATGTGATCCCTCCTTATTGACATCCATTATGGAAGGTTATTGTTGATAACAAAAATAGGCCACGTTGAGTAAATAGATCTCATCTCTCCATACGGATTGACACCGTCTGCTGCCAGAGAAAGCCTAAGATTTCAAGGCTCTTCTTTAAAGTGTGGCCACTTTTCCTCTATGTCCATAAATGATGAACCATCCATAGGAATTTGAATAATGTCATCTCGACTCCTACCATGTGCATGGTAATCCATAAATTGTGCAAAGCTATTGCACCTAAATAATCATTTCAGACGTGGAATAATGGGGATATAACGAAGAACCTTGTGAGGAACATTTCTTGTCATTTGATCATCTTGATATCTCCTCATATGGAATTTAGGGCATTCTATTTCATTTTTCATGTTCTTTATGATAAATAATATGATGTTCAAGACAAGCATCTATTGCTTGATACTCCATTCCAATATGTTTCATAGTGGCACATAATTATTGGTACGAGCAAGGGAGAAAATTTGATGGTGGTAAAAGAAACTCACCTATCAATCTACAATAGAAAATATAAGTTGTTACTATAAACAATCTTAATGGTACATTTTTCACCTTTTATAGACTATAAGTACGTATAGCATACGTTACATTGCTATGTTAGATAAACCATTCATAACCTTCAAATTCACCAACAATAATAAAGAAGAGAGAAGAATAGATTGGGATCCTTCATAAAAGGCCATGTTCACCTTCTCAAGTAGAGGTATATCATGGAAAATGTCAATGTCATCCTTATTATAATCATCATCATCATCATCAGCAGCACTAGTAGCACCAGTACCAAATGTGTCAATGATTAATGCATTAATACCATCATCTTCAAATGTGTTTTCTAGCGCATGATCATCATCTTCCATGGGATCATGATCTTCAGCTTCAATACTCACACCTCCATGTTCCTCTATATTCACACCCCCATGTTCCTCTGAGATGTGGTGGTCCATATCACGTACTACACTGGGGAGATTGACCTATATAAAAAATGATGATAATCAAACCCCCCTTCAATGTGACCATTCTCCCTACAATTTCTCTTTGCTTTTTTTATTTTGATTCTTCTTGTCTTTAAGTCGTTACAACTCTTGCATGGACAATAAAATTTGTCATCGCCTTCTCTTTGAAAGTTAGACAACAATCTAGCAATTGTCTCCCTATTTTGATCAAATTCCCTTGTATTATCTGACATGATCCTTAATGTGTATGTCTGCAAAAAAATTGGACATGTTGTAGTTAATGTTTATATCTGCACATATGGTTTTTATAGAAAATGGTCAATCTATTTGCTCATGGTGAGAACTCTTTAGTTGTGACAGAAAATTTCAAACAAAATGACATGTTACGATAGGTTTTATAAATGATATGTTACTTTGTAAATTTAACTTTAGGTTTTGGCGAGCCCGAGTGAAGGTAGTGGCAAAGGGGGAAAAAAATTGAATGTACTTTCGAGTGGGAAAATTTTAGAGAAGGGACAATCTGATTAGGACGTGGGCCTGAATCAAGGAAAGGACAGTGGTGAGAAAGATGCGACTGACGATGGGGACCCATGGGCTTTGTAGCCGGATCCAGGAGATGAATCTGGTATTCCTTATGGAGATGCCCCATGACCGTTGGGATGCTGGTCTAATCTATTTGGAGTCAAACCCTTAGGTAAGTCCTCTTTCCCCAAGATAAAAAACACCTATGATAAAAAGAAAGGTACTTATTCTTTGGAAGTGCCTTCGAAGCTTATTGATCAAAACCTTCGGAGTATGGCGGCTATGCTTATTGGAAAGTTCATAGGCTCTAGACCAAATATAGATTTGGTCAGATCCTTTGCAAAGAAAAAATGGGATTTAAAGGGACAGGTTGAGGTCATGGCTATGGCCAAAGGTTTTATGTCTTTTGAGTTTTCCTACTCTGAAGATTAATCTAAAATTCTTTGTGTGGGCAACTAGTCGATGGGGAGATCCACTCTTATCCTCCAGAAATGGACCTCCAATCTAGATCTAAACAATGACTTCTTGACCCAAGCCCCAGTCTAGATAAGGATTCCAGAGCTTCCTTTGGAATATTGGCACGAGGACATCTTTGACGACATTTCTAGCTCTTTTGGAGAGATGCTTTCCATCGATCCTGTCACAACATCCAAGAAAATACTTGCATATGCTAGAATATGTGTGGGGGTGGTCGAAGGATAGGATATGCCTGAAGTAATAGAGTTTCAATCTAGATTGGGAAGGAGAGTGCAATAGATCGACTATGAAAATGTGCCTTTTTCCTATTTTCACTACAAAAAGGTGGGTCATAAGGCCAAGATGTGCCCTATCTTCATAGAAAAGGAAAGAGCCCGCAAGGCCCAAAATAAGCAAGGGAAGAAAAAAGATACCTAGAAGCAGCAAAAAGGCCTCAATCAAGTAGATGGATCCAAGAAGGTGTGGAAGGAGAAATTTTCTAAGGGATTCCCTCAGGGGGTGGATCCTCAAGGGGAAAAACCTAAAGACCTTCCTGAGCTCCCTCCAGATGGTTTGGGAGGAAAGGATAACCTTGGCGACAGGATTCAACCAGAAGCCCAGAATGAATGTGGAAATAGAGATAAGGTTAAGGGTGATAGCTCTCCTGAGATGCAAGTTTCTACTGTAGGGGAGGGAGATATAGGAGGTAGGATCCTCCCTGAGGATGGGAAGTTCATGGAAATAAAAGAGGACTCTTTTGTGCCTGAGACCTAGGAATTGGAGGGTTCTGTGGAGGTGCATGTTCCTTCACTCTCACAGGAATCTATCTTAAGCAGAAGCTCATTTATTTCTCCAAGAAAGGTCAACAAAATCATTGACCTGGTTACTTCCTCCTCTCTGAGTCAATTCTCCAGAATGGAGGCTCTTTTTGAGAGCTGCAAAGATGAGAATGCGGGATAATGGATATCTATCAAGAAAAAAAAGAGTAGTAGGGATCCATCACCAGTGTCTCTGGCTGCTATGAGAAGCAGGGATAAAGCTAACACAGGGAGAAAATTAAGCACCCCAGGAAGGTGGAATAAGAACCAAATTAGGAAGGAAGAAACAAGAAGAAACATAGCGGATGGGACCCAAAAAACCATCCAGGATACATACCCTCAAAAGAAAATATGAAGATCATATCTTGGAAAATTCATGGACTCAATGGGATCCACAAACAAGAGGTGGTTAGGAATATGATTAGGGATCATAGAATTGAAGTTTTTTTGATACAGGAGACAAAGATGAAGAAGGAGAAGACTGAGAGTATATGTTTCAGCAAAACCATGAAGTCGGCGGCTTCTGACTCTTGGGGAGATTTTTAGAGTGATGTGGAAGGATAGCTTAATGGCATAAATTATTTTCAATGAAGGTAACATTTTACTCATTCAATTCAAGAATCCTAAGGATCAGGATTGCTGGTTTGTTATGAATATATATGCCCCTAACACTAAGAATAGCATAAAAGTTTTTTGGAATAAAATTAGTCACCTTTTGCCTCTAATGGGTGGGTCTAAGGGAGTTATTATGGGAGATCTCAATACCCCCTATTTTCTACTGAAAATTTAGGTGGCCTCCCATCAGATTTGGATAGTAGACAACATCTGGCAAATTTTATTAATGAGATGACTCTTATTGATGTTGATTTGGATGGTGGTAAGTTCACTTGGTCTAACAAAATAACTGGCCCTGATTGCATTCAGGTTAGGTTGGATAGAGATCTTATCACTATGGATTGGTTGAACTCTCACCATTGGAAACTCTCTCCTTTGGTTCGACTTGGTTCAGACCACTCCCCAATTAATCTTACTATTGAGCCTTACAATAGGAAAAAGGCCTTCCCTTTTAGGTTTGAAAAGATGTGTACTGCTCATCTGGGCTTGTCTGACAGAATTAGGGACTGGTGGAGCATTAAAGTGGATGGCACTTCTATGTTTAAAGTGGCAAAAAAACTCAAAACATCAAAATGGAGATAAAAAAATGGAACAAAAAGGATTTTGGTGACATCTTCCTAATGAAAGAAACGATATTGGAGGACCTTGCTGGTGTGCAGGAGGAGATCCAAAATATGGGATATGATGAGGATAGGCTAAAAGTGGAAAAGGTTATTCTGGTGGATCTTCACAATATAGTGAGCAAGGAGGAAATGTTCTGGCAGCAGAGATCTAGATTGGTCTAGTTGAAGGAAGGAGACAAAAATTCTAGATTCTTCCACCTTTCCACTATGAAGCACATGGAAGCCAACATAATTAGTGTGATTAATAAGATAGGGTTGTCCCTCAAGGAGGATAATGAGATAGCATAGGAAGCTATTAGGTATTTCTCTTTCATCCTTTCCAAAGAAACTAACCTGGCTGATAGGGATCAGGTGGACATTCTCAACTCTATCCCCAAAGTGATTACGACCAGCCAAAACAGAGCCCTCATGTCTATACCTAATATGGAGGAAATTAAGGTGGCGGTCTTCTCCTTGTCGATCAAAAAGGCCCCTGGCCCTGATGGGTTCCCCACTTTTTTCTTTTATATTTTTTGGGATGTAATCAAAGAGGATCTTGTCAAAGCTATTCAGGAATTTTTTGGGGCCAAAAGTCTGCTTAAAGAGATTAATGCTACTTTTTTGGTTTTAATTCCCAAAGTTTTAGGTGTGGATTCTTTTGATTCTTTCAAACCTATTATACTTTGTAATTCTCTTTACAAAATATTTTCAAAGGTTTTAACCATTATAATGATTAAGATTCTCCCGGAGATCATCTCTCCGCATCAAACAGGTTTTGTCCCAGGTAGACAAATCCTGGATTCCATCATCGTTGTCCACAAGGTTATCCACTCTTTGGAGGAAGGTAAAAAGGATGGATTTCTATTCAATCTTGACTTATCTAAGGCCTATGATAGGGTGGACTAGCAGTTTCTAGATCAGGTTCTGCATGCTTTTGGTTTTAATGATAGCATTCGGAAAATCATTCTTCAACTGATCTCCACACCCACCTTTGCGGTGATGATCAATGAAACCCCCAAAAAATTCTTCAAATCTTCTAGAGGGCTCAGACAAGGGGATCCCCTATACCCCATCCTCTTCATAATCTTAGCAGAATGCTTGGGTAGACTCATTCTTGACAAAAGGAGCAATGGAGATCTTGTTGGTTTGAAACCTTCCTCCGGACCTCTGGTCTTCAATCATTAGAAATTTGTTGATGATACCATCCTTGGGGGAGAAGCTTCGATCAAAGAAGCCAAATAGTTCAAAGCCGTCCTCAATTCCTATTCCAATTCCATGGGTTAGCTCATCAATTGGAACAAGAGATCAGTCTTTTTTATCAATACCCCTGATGGCAGACAGAGGAAAATTGCTAACATCTTGGGTTGTGGCATTGGGACTCTTCCTTCCACCTATCTAGGTCTCCCTATGGGTGAAAGACCTCCTAATCTCTTCTAGTACAACCTAATTGATATATTCAATAAAAATTTGGCAGGTTGGAAAGGTATCATCCTGAGTCAGGCTGGGAAGGCTCTTCTGATCAAGTCCACTCTTTAGAACTTGCCCATTTATGCTCTCAACCTCTTTTCTATTACTTCTAAAATTGCTGTCATTTTGGAGTCTATTCAGAAGAAGTTCCTGTGGGTTGGGCCGGAAGGTAATAAGAAGTACCCATTGGTGGCATGGGACAACATCTGCAAACCCAAGAAACAGGGGGGCTTGGGGATCATAAATCTGAAGCAGTTTAACAAGGCTTTGCAAGAAAAATAGATATGGAGGATTTTCAAAACCAAGGGTGAATGGAGAGATATACTGGTAAATAAGTATATAGCCAACATCAACTTCAAGTAGTTTATTAGTAGGGAAGAGGATCCAAAGGGATCAAATATTTGGAATGGCATCATAAGGACTAGAGGGTTAGCCTTTGAGAAGGTGAAGTGGAAACTTGGCAATGGAGAAGATATAAATTTTTGGCTGGATGATTGGCTTAGTGTGAGGCCCTTATGGTGTTTAGATTAGTACAATAGATGGGCGATACCCTACATGGAAAGGTTTGGCTATAGGGTGAGAGACTATAGGGTTAATGGTAGTTGGGTAAATTTGACTGAGATTTCCCAGGAGCTCAAACTAGTGATGGACATGATCAGGCTCACTCCGCTATGTCACAACAAGGATACCATTGTTTGGGGGCCAACTACAGATGGAAACTACACTGTGGCATCAAGCTACAAAACCATGCTAAGGAGTGGTCCTATACCTATCTGGGACAATGCTTGGCTTGCTGGTCTCACTCCCAAAATCAACATTTTTTTCTGGATTATGCTTCAAAACTGAATTTTGAAGGTGGACAACCTGATTAAGAGAGGCCATCAGATACCTAATCAGTGCATCCTATGCAAAAATCAAATAGAAATTGTTGACCACCTTTTCATCCACTACCACTTACCAGAATCATATGGTCCTCTTTCCTAGCTTTTTTCAAATAGACCTAGGTTTTTCCCAGTAACATTTTGGAGCTCTTCCAACAGTGGCATTTTGGGGTGACTGGGAATGTTTTATGGGCCTGGGCCCTCCCTCATCTCTAGTGCTGGGTAGTGTGGAAGGAATAGAATAACTACATCTTCAGAGAAAAAGAAGCTAATGCTATGGTGGTTTTTCACAAAATCTTTAACGCCATGGTTGAAAACTTCACTATCATCAAAGGCTATAACCCTATTCTCAACATCAAGGAGATAGACTAAAGCAAGAGGGAGGATTGCAGATGGGTTCTTCCTCCTGAGGGCTGGTGTAAGGCCAAATTTGATGGTGCCATGAAAGGCAACCTTGGCTAGGCAGGGATCGGGGGTATCATCAGGAATGAACATGGGAAAGGCATTGCTGCCATTTTGGTTCCTCTAGGAGTGAAAACCAACCATGTGGCGGAGGCAACTGAGGCCCATCAAACCATCAAGCTGGCTAAGGAAATTGGAGTCAGAAACCTATGGTTAGAAGGAGACTTAAACAACATAATTGATAGTCTCAATGAGAAAAATATGTCGACCTGGACGATTGCTAACTTAGTTGATGAGAGTATCCAACTCTTAAAGTATTTTGATAGAGTCCATGTGGCCCATGAGTACAGAGAGGTGAACCAAGTTGCTGATAGGTTGGCCAACTAGGATCTCAGAGATAAGGAGGTGAAAAGATGGATGGAAGGACATTTAATTCTGTTTGATATAATGGAATTAATGAAAAGTGAGAGAATCCCGGGCAGATTCGGAAGTATTAAAACTTAATGATGAAAGTTTATGGTTTAGGGAACTTGTGCCATCATATTATGTGTAAGAACATGAGCCAAAGTATGAATTGCCTAGGAAACTACCATTATTGCACTTTAAGGCCCATTTTTGGATGCATTCTTTCAAATCATAAAGGAAGAATCGAGAACATATATCCAAATAGCTGCTGGAATGAAATTTCAATTTTCTCTGCTACGAGAAAAATTTCCTACAGAATGAGAAGGAAGATGATGGGGGAGAGACATAGAAGGGAAACTAAGGATGAAGCTGAGAAATGGCAAAGGTGCTTGAAACTGTGGGGCATTTTAAGTAAAGGGGAGGTTACCTCCTTCATTGAAATACTGCATGGTTGGAAACCCTCGGTTACCAAGATGATGGTCAAAAGATGGAATGAGGGGAGTGTTAAAATTGATGGGGTTGAATTCACGATGATGGAGGAGGTAATTTCTGCAGTGACTATCATCCCAATTGTTGCGAAGAAGTTCTATAGAGATAGACGCATCTCTAGTCAAGCGATGGAAGAATTTACCAAAGGAAAGGAGGAAAAGAAGGCTCTCGTGAAGCATGGCACTTACTACCTATCATGATCCATCAAACCTTTGTGGAAGTTCATGCGAAGGGTGATAATCAAGTACATTTTCCTAGATACGAGGTTCAACCACATATACTCCTACCATTTTGTGCTTTTCAACCATTTGAGGTTTGGAACTAAAATTTCTATCCTATTTTTTCTCTACTCTTCTATCAATGAGAACATAAATGACTATAGGGAGAAGCCTATAGGCAACCCTGCTTTCCATGAGGGGCTTTTTTTGTTGATTTATGAATTTTTCAAAGCTAAAACAATAGGCAAGGATATCAAGCAGGGGAAAGGAGGGAAGGAGGGCTCTGAGGAAGAGTTTGACTTGGGGGAAGAACAATACATCCCTTCTAACACTAAGGAGAGCCAAGATATGCACTTTGATTTGGAAGCTGACATCTCCCCTCACACCAGAAAGGGGAAAAAGAAGATTAGGAGATAAAAAATGGTCAAAAAGGAGAAAAAGGAGAAACTGGAACCTAGGCAGTACATTGAGGTTTCTTTCAACAGGGATTATGATGAGGAAGCTAAGGGCATGGACACTGAGGGGGAAAACAAGGAAGCCATGGAAGATAAAATGGGGGAGAAGAAGGAAATGAGAAAATTCACTATAAAAATGATTGCGAATAGAGAAGAGGTTACAGATTACAATCTGAGCATGAAGCAAAGGAAAAGGAAGGAAATGGAAGAAGAGAACAAGGATGATGGGAAAGAGGAGGGGAAGAATAGTGAAGAGGAAGGGGACAGTCAGGGGAGAGAGGAGGAAAAAGTGTAGGCTAGTGATGATCAGTACGGTTGCAAGATAACTGATAAAGAAAAGAGTGTGGTCTGGAGGGACTTCCATAGTGTGTCTGTCAGGATGGGCTTGAAGAGAGAAATGATGAAAACCCTGGTTAAGAAAAAAAGGATGGAAAAATACAAATGTAGGACATTATTGACCCTGCTTTGGTGATATTGAGTGACATCACTAAAGAATAGCCTTAGATGGATGTCCTTAATAATGCCAAAAATAATGTTATAGATAGCTACAGAACTACCAAATGGACATACCATGAAATCCAAGAGCTCAAGTTTCAGGTGGGATTGCTGGAAAGGGAAGGGAATAGTAGAAAAATCACACTTACGGAAGAAAATAATGACATGGAAAGAAAAATGGAGGATGTGAAGAAGAGAATGCAGAGATTAGAGGGGACTCTACAGAAGATCACGAAGCAGAGCCACAGCATCCTCAAAGCCTCAAATGACAATATAAAAGTTTTGATTAGTAAATTTGAGGAACACAGGGGCAACAAGGAGTCTCCTAACAGTAGTAAAGATAAATCTCAAGAAGAAGGGCCGAGGAAGCGTACCAGGTCCAGCACTATGAAGAAGGACACGCAGGAACCTGACAAGAATCTGGCTGACCTTAAGGATGTGGCAGACAAGGCTTCCAAGATCGAGATGTGAGTGGTGGAGATACTCAAAGAGTTTGCTTGAGCTTCCCTGGCCTTTGTGTTTGGCCTGGCTTTTTCTCTTTTTGTCCCCTGGCACTTTTTTTTGGACTTTTTATTTGACTAGCTGGCGGACTGTGTCTGGCCTTTCTTTCTGCGTTGGCTATCTTATCTTAGTGAACTTTAATTGCTATATCTTTGTTTTTGTTTAACTATTTGGGTTTCAAGGCCCCTTTAAAACCTGTTTTCCTTAATCAAAAACTTTAGGTTTTATAACTGTACATATATTTTCTTCTACTCCCCCGCATTGTAATCATATTGACAGGTTGATATCGAATTCTATGCCAAGATTTACAACATTAAATAGATCATAGTTGGAAGACTCAGACACAAAAAGAATATGAGTATAGCCAATTTTTAGAAGAATATGAATGGTAAAAAACATTGCCTGATGTAATGAAGTGTTGACCTGGTGTTCTGATCTAGTATGCTCCTGTATGATCCACAACCTGCAAGGAAGGAAAATATGGGGTTAGATCCAAAGGATCTAAGCAATGCCTGGAACCCTATTATAGATCCTCATCTACAATTATGCATTTTCATAGTCATAGTTCCTTAGCATTTGATCTTCATATGGAAGCCATGACTTGAGATAGGCATTCAAGCTTTGTCTTCTCATTAACTCAATTTAATTTTGAGGGCATTTGTTGATTTAATGGCACAATATGAATGTTAATACTGGCATTGTTTACATCTTTGCATTTGGAATGCTTGATGAATCGCAAGCTTAGAGGTCTGTGTCTATGCAGCATAATATTTGCACCTTAGTTAACTAAATATGTTAACAACATGTATGTTAGCCTATTATGTTTGTTTGCAAATTACTAACACATGTTAACACAATAGGCTAATATACATAGTGTTAACATATTTTGTTAACAACATGTGTTTACTAAGGTGCAAATATTGTGTTGCATTATTTATGAGCTCACTATTTAATACTGGCATTGTTTACATCTTTGCATATGGAATGCTTGATGACCCGCGAGATTTGAGAGCTAGGAAATCATTGCTATTACCTTCAAGGCATTGTGTGAAGTGTTTGATCTCTCTTTATTTTTTTCTATTGATATTCACTATGTGGTACTCCTCGTTTATGATCATCTCATGAGGAAACGTCTTGATGGCTTGCGGGTTGCAAGCAAGAGCATCATGCATTATCTATGAGCTCACTGTTTGAGCACCACATGACCCTGTTATGAGCTCTATTTGTTATATACATATATACATACATATATATACATATATATGTATATTTATACATATATATACATACATATATACATATATATGTATGATGTTATTGATGTCATTGCATGCTTGCTGTTGTTGTGCACCATATATTATTTTATATATACACTGTTTATTTCATTGAGACCGTGACTAGCTTGGCATTTTAATGTATTTGCTGTTATTGGATCAATGTCGCCATGCTGTTGAGGTTGTAGATGCATTGAATCACCACTGCCATTCTATTTTGATAGTATGCAGTGTTTGATCTCTCTTTATTTGTTTTGCTGTTGATATTCACTATGTGGTACTCCCCGTTTATGATCATTTCATGAGGAAATGTCTTTATGGCTCACGGGCTGCAAGCTAGGGCATCATGCACTGTTTATGAGCTCATTGTTTGAGCACCACATGGCCCTGTTATGAGCTCTATTTATTATATACATATACATAAATGCATATATATATATATATATATATATATATGTATATACATATATACATAGATATACATACATATATATACATAAACATATATACATATATATGTATGATGTTATTGTTGTCATTGCATGCTTGCTGTTGTTGTGCACAATATATTGTTTTATATATACACTTTTTATTTCATTGAGACCGTGGCTAGCTTGGAATTTGTAATGTATTTGCTGTTATTGGATCAATGTTGCCATGTTGTTGAGGTTGTAGATGCATGGAATCACCACTGCAATTCTATTTTGATAGCATGCAATATTTGATCTCTCATTATTTGTTTTTCTATTGATATTCACTATGTGGTACTCCCCGTTTATGATCATTTCATGAGGAAATGTCTTTATTTCTCGCGGGATGTAAGTTAGGGCATCATGCATTGTTTATGAGCTCACTGTTTGAGCACCACATGACCCTGTTATGAGCTTTGGTTTTTATATACATATATATATACACACACACACATATGTATACATATGTACATATATATACATACATATATATATACATACATATACATACATATATATATATACATACAAATATATATATATACATACATACATACATATATATATATATATACATACATATATATATATATATATATGTGTATATGTACATATATATGTATGATGTTATTGTTGTCATTGCATGCTTGCTACTGTTGTGCACCATATATTGTTATATATATATATATATATATTGTTTATTTCATTGAGACCGTGACTAGCTTGGCATTTGTAATGTATTTACTATTATTGGATCAATGTTGCCATGTTGTTGAGGTTGTAGATGCATTGAATCACCACTTCCATTGTATTTTGATAGCATGCAGTGTTTGATATCTCTTTATTTGTTTTGTTGTTGATATTCACAATGTGGTACTCCCCGTTTATGATCATTTCATGAGGAAATGTATTTATGGCTCATGGGCTGCAAGCTAGGTCCTCATGTATTGTTTATGAGCTCACTGTTTGAGTACCACATGACCTTGTTATGAGCTCTGTTTGATATATATATATATATATATATATATATATATATATATATGTATGATGTTATTGTTGTCATTACATGCTTACTTTTCTTGTGCACCATATATTGTTTTATATATACACTATTTATTTCATTAAGACTGCGACTAGCTTGGCATTTGTAATGTATTTGTTGTTATTGGTGTTGGAAAGATTGCTACAATGTAGACAATTGCCATTTTTTCATTGATGTCAAACCTTAACTGGTGAGACTATTGTTGTATGTTTGAGTACCATATCTATTGATTGATGAAGATTTGAAGAATAGGATAACAAGAAGACCAAGGAAATGGTTGAGTCGTGATTATACACCAAGGTACTTGATCATTTGGTACTTTGGAAAAGTGATATGTTGTCTATCTTTTACTAACAGTTCCCTGGAAGGTCGATGCCAAGCAAAGAAAATTCAATGCCGAGCAAAGCGGAAGGTGATGCCGAGCAAAGAAAATATGATGTCGAGCACTAGTAAAATGCCGAGGGAGACAAAGGAAGCCGAGCAGTAGTATTTTATTAATTGATGAGATTTGAGATCTATAGTTGACATAGTTGATTTTATTGGGATATTCATTGTTAATTAAGATTGGTCCACACTCATTTAATGCACACAAAACCTTTATTAACACATGGATTCAATGCTTAATTAATGATTGTATTGGAGAAGTATTTAAATGTAATGATGGAAAGACCTGTTGGATCTGACCTAACCTTAGATCTACGATCTTGGTTAAGTGGCAAAAGATTTATCTGACCTAGATGAAGAGGTATAATATAACCTACTATGGTTATTGTTATTGCATCTGAGTGTAAGGATAAGTTGAATGCAAAAGTATTGCATGGTTAATTGACTAATTGGAAAAACCTAGCAAAGAAGGCTGAGCAGAGAAGTGGAGAGATTGCTTGATGGATTTCCAAGAAGATCTAAAGTTTGAGATGAAAATGGAGGCCACTCAGTGAATTATCATTAGAGCTGAAATTGGATTTGGATTTGCAAAGTAATTTGTATGTATCAAATCACACATGCTGATTACTTTCTAACCATTGTATCAGTTCAAATCCTTTAACCAGGTTGACCTAATAGTAATTGTATAAATCCTTTGAACAAGGTGACATTCAGATTGGAATGTTCTAAGTCCTCTAACAAGGCCACTCCTGACAGGGTGATTAAATCCTTTAACTAGATCACATTTTACAGTGTGTTTTGTAACCTTTAACAGGGTTGGCTCCAAATAGGGCATCACTTCAGAAGAGTGAAACTTTGGTAGCATGTTACTGGGGGTTTTTCCCATATTGGGTTTCTACATTAAATCATGGTGTCAAAATGTGTGAATTTTTATGTTGTGTTCTACTGTTAAGTTTCTGTAAGCTTATTTCATTAGTACAGTAAACTGCACACTTTTGTTGTTTATTTCTGCCGAGCAGATTTGAGTTGTTGAAGTGGTATAATGTTTTTTGGGCACATCTGGCCCTAAGGATAACTAATTCCCCCCCTCTTATTTATTATAAATTCATTCTAACAATTGGTATCAGAGCACTTGTTCTCATGAAAAAGTTTGAAGGTACTTGGAGATAAAGATCAAGATGTATAAAAGGGATCGACATAAGATTAACAAGGAAAACTTTCCTGCATGGAAAAGTTTGATGAAAATTCACTTGGCTTGTATTGGTGATTCTGCTAAATGACATATTGAAATAGAATATGTATCCCCTACTGGAGTTCTGAATGTTGCACAATTAAGAGAAAAACATGAACATAATCAAGAAATGTTGGAACTTGCATCATCTCTAAGCTATCATGAATTTGAGGACATCAAGGATTGTACAAGCACAAAGCAGATGAGGGATGTTCTTCAAACCATCTATGGAGGTGATACAAATGTACTAAGAGCCAAATCTGAAAGCTTGAGAGGTAATTTTGATGATTTAAAAATGCAAGAAGGAGAAAATATAGTGCAATATTATGATAGGATAAAGGAAGTTGTAAATGTTATTAGAGGAGCTAAGGGAGCCATTGATGATGACACTATCATGAGAAAGGTACTAAAAAACCCTCTTCCTATTTATTCTATTAGAGTATCTACATTTCAAGAACTGAGATGTGCCCCTAACAAAAATTTGACTCTGGAAAGTTTGGTATGCAGACTTACAACATTTGAGATGTCAAATTTTGATAACTATTCTCCACAAGCTGTTGAATCTGCATTCAAGTCTGAGATGGTCATCAACAAATCAAGGAAAGGAAATAAATGTGTGAGAAGTGACAGTGACACTTCCAATAATGATCTAGAAGAGCTTGAGGCACTTATGGCAAGGAGACTAGCTAGAGGAAAAGGAAAATAAAGAGGTAAACTTCCTATTATTTGTTTTTATTATAACAAAGTTGGTCATATTGCTGCTAGATGTCCTGACAAAAATGAGAAAGATGAAAGAAGAGACAAAAAGTACAAAGACAGAAAGGATGACTGAGACTACAAAAAGTACAAGGATTAAAAAGACAAAGGTAAGAAATCTTGTTATATAGCTGAAGAAGCTTCTGACAGTGAACCTGATAAATTTGATGAAAATGATATATAAGTTGTGTATGTTGCAATGAAAGATGATTCTGGCGATGATGAGAAAACTACACTAATTTCTTATATGAGTAAAGGTGATCATTGGATTATTGATAGTGGTTTTTCACATCACATGACTGGTGATAAAGACAAATTTGAAACCTTAGATCAATGTAAGGGTGGATATGTTAAGTTTGGTAATGATACACCTTGTAGAGTTAAAGGGAAAGGATCAATTCAAT
>MU225968.1:1359488-1372141 GCA_018584345.1 Thuja plicata | reverse complement strand
TATCTGGATTTAGCTGAAGAGACATGCTTGTTTGCATAATATAATGATGTTTGGTTATGGCATAAGAGGCTATGTCATGTTAACTTTGATAACTTGGTAAGCATAAGTAAATTGAAAAAGGTTAGAGAGCTGCCTAAGTTAAAGAAACCTTAGAATGCAATGTGCAAGCAATGTCAATTGGGAAAAATAAATAAATCTAGCTTTAAGAGCAAAACTCATACTTTTGAGAATATTTTGGAATTGGTTCATACTGACCTTTGCTGACCTATTGGTGAGAAATTTTACTATGGAGACAAATATTTTATTCTATTTGTAGATGACTACTCTAGGATGATGACTATTATGTTTCTTAAAGAAAAATTTGATGCATTCCAGTTATTTAAGTGTACTTGGAAAAAGTTGAAAATGAAACAAGTAAGAATCTGAAATGTCTGAGATCTGACAGAGGAGGTGAGTTCATTTCTAATGAGTTTAAAAAATTCTACAATGACTGAGGGATAAAAAGACAGATGTCCGCACCTAGGACACCACCACAAAATGGTATAGCTAAAAGAAGAAATTGATCTATCATGGATTGTGCTAGAACATTAATGATGGAGAAAAATATTGCACATAAATATTGGAGAGAAGCTATAAGTACAATAGTTTATACCTTGAATAGAGTACAAGTTAAGAAAGGTACAAATACTACACCTTATGAGCTATCGTATGAATATGCACCTACTGTAAGTTATTTTAAAATATTTGGGAGTAGATGTTTTATACTGAAGGATAACAGAAATGGTAAACTTGATGCTAAAGGAGAAGAAGGAATATTTCTTGGATATTCTACTAAGAGTAAGGCACACAAATGTTTGAATTCTAACACTAACAAAATTGTGGAAAGTACAAATGTTAGAATTGATGAATATGTAGAGAAAAATGAAGCTGAAAGCATGATTGATCCTGAAAGTTATAGATCATTCACTTATCCTGAAGAGGAGGATTCTAACGAAACTGAAAATGAAGTTGTCGAGCAACAGTCCGCACCTGCCGAGACACAAAATCAAATTTTTGGTCAACAGGAGGTGACTACCAAGCTATCTGATGGAGATGTCGAGTCACAGTTTCACCCTAAACTGAACATGAATGATCAAATTGAAGCTGAGAAAGAGCCTACTTTAGAAAAATATGTGAGAAGGCACCATAAACTTGATCAAATCATAGGAGCAAAGGATTCTGCAGTTATGAAAAGAGGAAAATTAAGAGAAGACACATGTTTTCTATGTGACTTTGAGCCTAAGATAGTAAAAGATGCTTTGGACAATGAAGACTAGATTCAAGCCCTGAATGAAGAGATAGACTAGATTGAAATTAAAGAACAAGATATGGACACTAGCACTGAGACCTGACAACAAAAAAGTAATTGGTACAAAGTGGGCATTCAGAAACAAGCTGAATGAACATGGAGAGGTAACAAGGAATAAAGCAAGATTGGTATGCAAAGGTTATGCACATGAGGAAGGAATTGACTATAGAGATAAATTCACCCCAGTTGCAAGATTGGAGGGTGTAAGAACTCTACTTTCATATGTAGTACAAAGGATTGAAATTCTATCAAATGGATGTGAAGTCAGCATTTCTAAATGGGATATTAGAAGAGGAAGTATATATTGAATAAGCTGATGGATTTGTTGAGCCAAGCAAGAGGAACATGGTTTGCAGACTACACAAGGCATTAAATGGACTGAAACAAGCTCCTAGAGCATGGTATGAAAGATTGCACAATTATCTGATGAAGATTGGATTTGCAAGAACAAATGACAACAACAATATTTATTTGAAAACAAATCAAGGTAAAGGAATTTTATTGGCTGAATTTTTTGTTGATGACATCATATTCAGTGGACAAGATATGATATGTAAATTATTTTCAAAAGAGATGCAAACTAAATTTGAGATGTCTATGTTTGGTGAGATAAAATTCTTTGTTGGTTTACAAATAAATCAAATGAAGAATGGTATCTATATTACTCAATCAAAA
The DNA here is from genome assembly GCA_018584345.1 of Thuja plicata. NCBI lineage: Eukaryota > Viridiplantae > Streptophyta > Pinopsida > Cupressales > Cupressaceae > Thuja > Thuja plicata. The sequence goes on along the minus strand of MU225968.1, from coordinate 1,370,118 downwards.
CATGTCAAAGAGATACAAAAAAATTTTGGTATGGAAGATTCAAAACCAGTAAGTACACCCATGGTTACTGGACAGAAGTTGACAAAGAATGATGATACTGTAGACACCTAAAATTGACCAGGTGTATCTCAAGCATTCAAAATTGTAAATCTCATCCAAATGCCTTAAAATATCATCTCAATGCAAATCAAATGGACATTTATCAAATCAAGTGGACAAAAATCAAATTAAATCAAAAGATCAAATGATCATGAAATCAAATTATTAAATTCAAGCCTAAAGGGACTAATCAAATCATGCAATTGATTTTAATCAATTAATTGTATAGTTCAAATCAAAAAGATCAAATCTAACCCATTCACCCTTCCATGGTTAAATTAATTAAATGATTGAGTTATTTAATTCTTAATTTCTTTGAGACAACCAACCAACTTTCCCTCCATTTGAGAACACCTCAAAGCTTTTGACTTAACCAAAGTTTGATCATGATCAACTCACTCTACCCCCTACCCTTGGGAAAATGCTATAAATACAAACCATTTTCTTTGTGTTTGGGACCCAGGAATTTTAAGAGAAAAGCATCCTTACTATAGGCATTTGGAGAGCATTTGAGAGATTTTGATCATATTTCAGCATTTTCATAGCATTTAGAATATCATGTTTAGGAGCATTTGTTGTTTTATACCACATCTTGGAGCATTTTGAGCTAGATTTGAGCATTATTTATCATTTATTTCTCGTTCTAGGATTGTCCTTGGGAGAGATTAAGACTAAGAGCTCTCTTAAAAAAGCTTAGATAGAGAACCATGAGATGATATGGGTTTTAAACTTCAATTCTTAGATTAAATAGCATTTTCTTTCCATAGGATTGTTTCTTATTATCCTAATTTCATGAAGGTGATAATCTTACACACACAAATGGCACCCACTGTGGGGCTCTAAACCTCATTGCTAATGTTTTAATCTTAATATTTTGTGTGTTTTTCTTTTTCTTTGTGCTATTTTGCAGGAAAATAGGAGAAGAGCCACCTATGCAATATTCAAAGCCGCCTATGAACAATAAAGCACCACCTACGGAGTTTCTTTCATCTCTGTCTTTCGTTCTTCAGCCACGTGCTAGATAAATTGTGCCACCTGCTAGATAAAGTGTGCTGCCTGCTAATTTTCAAGAGCTACTTTCTAGCAACCTTTGGCCGCCTCTTATACTTTCTATGCTACCTGTTAATTTTGTTTAGTCACCTATGATTTTCTTTAAGACACTTAGTAGGATTTAAAAGCCACTTAGAAAGTTTCTATTTATGCGTAGCAACATTTAAATGCTGCCTTTTAGTTGTTAAATGTTGCGTAAATGTTTTTTCTTCAAATTAGGTTTTTATTGATTTGCTCACTGTTTTGACTCTTTGTGTTTTTCTGTCCTGCAGATGAAAAATCACCCAAAGGTGCAGAAACCAGAGAAACGGGTCACAAGGCTTAGCAAAGAGGTGAGAATTAAGGTTAAGAATGATAAAAAAATACATGCAGCCAATCTTTTAGAGAGTTTATTTGAGGAGGAACACTTATATGATCACTACATTAAAGTATTTTTTGCTTACAAGAGAAAATTTCCCACTCTTTAATTAATTTTCATGCCTACTTCTTTAAGCTTTGATTTAATAAGATTTTCATTAAAAGATATTTTAGGAGGGAATTTGTCTTTTTAGTTTTCCAAGTTTTCTTCACTTTGTCTCTCTTTCTATTGACTAACTTGTTGGAGGAGCCAGAGTGGGAACAATCGCCACTAGGTGAGTGGAAATAAGCCAAATCGCTCAAAAATGCGCCTAGCCTTGCTAGCTTCGAAAATGAGGTATTTATTTGATCAAGATTGCATTTCTTAACTTGTGGAAAATTCTTTGAATCTAGCATAATTAGGGACACCCTACTATTTTTCGTTCAAGCGAGACATTACGTATATGCTCTCAAATTTTTGAAGTTGATCAAAAAGCCAAAAGTGTCAAGTTTGAGTGGTAGAAAGAAAGGGAAGATTAATTGGACCATACATCTCATTTTTAAGAACCTCCTTGTCATGAGGTTGAAAATGAACAATTTTTCTTTAGGTGTTTGGAACAAAGAAAAACAATAGGGATATGCTCTTCACTCTTTGAGTGAATCATATTCCCAAACTTGTTGGACTGAGTTTGGTTCTTGCTTTCCATATTCATGCTAGCTAGATAGAGGTTTAAAGGGCCTATCTCTTGAGAATTGCCTTACAATGATGGTGAGAGGGAATGACCCAAAGTGGGAGATATTCACTTTTACCATGATGTCGTCTGACCCACTATAAATAAATGCACTTTACCTTAATCAGAAAGTGACTAAAATTTGTGCAATCCATCCTCACTTCCTCGAGTAGTCCTTTGGGATTGCACAAAATCATACTTTCGTGCATGTGAGAAGCCCGCAAGGGGGTAAAGGATCTTAACAAGATTTAGAGTGGAAAGGATTGAAAACCTGGATAAAATAGAAAACCTACCTTTGTAGAGCCATTGTTAAAAGACAAATTTGTTTGACTCTAAGGTAGACTGGTTGGAAGAAATTATTGTGCAAACCTATAAAAACATCTGAGAACATACACTTTTAGTGTGATTTTAGGGATATGGTACAACTTTGATGTGTGTGTTGAGTTTGTACTATGTTTTCATGCAAGATTATTTTCTTACAAATCTAATCAAAGCCGTTAAATTTTTAAACCCAGAAAATACAAAAAAATTGATAAAACCAACTTTGATCAGCAAAGCACCACGTACCATCATCTTAGAGCTACGTACAAACAAAACTAGGTTACATACAAATTTTAAAATGCCGCTTGAAATCATTCAACGTCTACGTAAGCCACTGGAAAGTGCCACATATAAACATTTTAAAACTACCTATCAACAGGAAAACGCCACTTGATAACTACACAGTGCCATGTACAGTGATTCTAGTAACCACTTATCAATGATAAAAGGTTGCCTACATGCAGGCAAGTGCCACCTAGAAAAAAAAAAGGGAAAATAGTGGGTATATGCCGAGGGGTTGAAAACAAGAAAAATTCATTTTTGGATACCCTTTTGGATGTTTTACCTCTGTGAATACTTAACTGGATCAGAATCCACCATTATTGGGAATTTTTCAAATTTATCAATGGATTGATCACTTCAGTGAGTTAAAAACATAGGATCTTCATTCGATTCATGTTAATGTTGGTTTTTACTCGATCCCATTACACTAAGACTACCCTACAACCAGAAAAATCTTATTTAAGGAAAGAGTGTCCTTTTTTGGGTGATCCTTTTTCTTCAAGGCCCTTACAAGAACCCATCAAGGAAACAGAACCAAGGATGTCTTTCCCATTTGGCCATATCGATCCTGATCAAATCAGCCATGTAAACAAGGACATGAACAATCAGGGAAATGTTGATCCTAACAACAAAGGACCCAACAACAATACAAATGGAGGAACAAACATGGACCCTAACAATCAAGGGATGAAAAATACCAACAATGGGGGAAAAATTGACCCTAATGATGAGGAATTAACCGATGAAAAGGTTAATGAAGCTATGAAAATCCCTTTCTTCATGAAACTTATGGAAAAAGTGTTGGAAAAAGACAAGCAGAAGTACTTTTTAGACCTAGCACAAATGGGTCTCAAACTTCCACACGATTATGATATCACGAAACTCAAACAAGAAGAATCTGAGGCTAATCTCATTGACATCATGAAAAAACAATTCTAACTTTTCTAGATGCAATTGGACACGATAATACAAAGTGGGGCTCCTAAACCCTTTTCAATCAAAGCTTTGTGTCCATTTCCATTTGATAAGTCTTTAATCATGATCCCATTTCCAACAATTTCTATTTATCCTAAATATGATAAATATGAAGGAACATCTGATCCTCAAGATAACTTAAGGGAATTTTGTGCCTTAAGTCTAGAGTTCATGCATGACACAACTTACGTTATGAGGTTATTCCCAAGAAGTTTGGGATGTATGGAAATGGAGTGGTTTTCAAAGTTACCCTCCGACATTTGAACCTTTGAGGAATTGGCCTCTAAGTTTGTAACTCACTATTCCTATAATATCAAACATGAGGTTACAATGCTTAATCTATGCAACACCAAACAAAGAGAAGGACAGGGATTCCTACTTTTCCTACAATGATGGAGAGAGGTATTTGCTAGATACCTCAAAGTGTACCCAAAAAGGAAAAGATGGATATTTTTGTCAACAACTTGAATCATGAAATGAATTATCGATTAAGGCTACAATGTCCTAGATCATTCCAAGACCTAATTGAGAATGGGGTGATAATGGAAGAGGTATTGATAAAAATTAGAGAGATCAAACTTTACAAAGATAACAAGAATAACAACAACAACCAATTTTGGATGAAGAATAAAAACAATAAAGGAGTGGTTAACGATGGAGTGGTAGAGGATAACACTTTAAAGGCTACCCCTTTAAATCTCACTCAAAACTCAATTCAAGCCAATAATGTGAACCAAACACCCAAAGTGCCCTTTAACAACAATAAAACTAATAACAACTTTGGGAATAATCAAGGGTCTTACAAGCCTAAACCTTTCTTTGCACCTACACCCAAAAGGACATTCACTAATTTTGGTGAACCATTGGAGAATGCATTAAGGAAAATTATTGCAAATAAACTTATTGAATTACCAGTGGCACAACCATATGAACCTCAAATCAAGCCAAATTGGTGGAGTGAGAATAACCATTGTGAGTATCATCAAAATAGAGGACATAAGACCAATGATTGCATGCATCTTAGGCATGTGGTACAAGATCTCATAGACAATGGTGTGATAAAAGTGGATGGCCCTCAAACTAATGAAGATCACACAACCTTTAAAACTCCTTTCTATAAGCATGAAAAGGAGAATCTTCCAATTCAAACAATGGAGGAAACAATACAAATAATGCAAGAGGCAGTGATAATGTTAACTTTGCTCATACTTATGACAATACTATCAATGTTGTTGTGATAAAAGATCAACCTATTCAAGGGTCCACTAATGCCATCACAAGGGGGCAAGCCTCACAGGTTACCCTACAAGGGGGTACTCCTATTACTATTGGCCCTAAAACACCAACTATTTTGGCTAAACAAACACCACCCACAACAAAGCCTTATAGTTTGGTGGATCAATTACAAAATCCTTCAACACAAATATCAATTTTGGAGTTGTTGAAATTATCTCCTAATCACAAGGAGATCCTGGAAAAATCCTTGTGTGAAACCATTGTTCCTATAAACTTGGAAGAAGACAAATTTCAGAACATGGTAGGGAATCTCATAGCCTCTTATTGCCTTTCCTTTTCAGAGCAAGATGACATGTCTATCACACATCCCCAAAACTTACCCTTGCATATAGAGGTATTAATCCAAAGACATAGGGTCAAGAGAGTTATCATACATGGTGGATCTAGTCTTAATATTTGCACTCTAAACCTTGTCAATTCATTAGGGTTATCTGAGTCTTCCATTGCTCCAAAGAAGCAAATCACTATTAAGGCTTATGATGAGGAAGAAGGATCTTCAAAGGGTATGATCATTCTACTAATTCAAGTGGGGCCTATAAAAAAGGATACCATATGTCAAGTGCTTGATATGAAATTGACCTACAACATCTTACTAGGGAGGCCATGGATACATGAAATGCAAGCGATACCTTCTACATATCACCAATGCATAAAATTTCCATACATGGGGGAAGAGATCACGATTGGAGGAGATTCAAACCCTTTCTAATATTGCAATGCTTTGAAGCCAAGTCATGAATTGTATATTCCTCATAATAGGGAAAGAGTCATCCCCGATATTACTATGGAAGAAGCCAAAGAGGAAAGTTCAAACCCAACATCAAATGTCACATCAACTTCTAACCCTATTCAAACTAACTCAACTACATCGACTAAGGGAAAAGAAAAGATGAGTTATGAGGGTTCAGATTCAAAGGATAATCTAGTTTAGACTTTAACATTGAGAATGGAAACTTATAAACCCACTAAGGAGGAAAGAGAACAAACTAAGAAAGATCATTATGAAAAGATGAGTAACCTAATGAATCAATTTGAGAAACAATGAAAATTAAACTCAAAAGGGGTAGGGGAATATTATGTTTCCCTATTTGATTTACCTACATCTCCAAGGACACATGGGAATTCATCCAAAGATCATCAACCTCATAAATACAATTCCCATTTTGTAAGGGAATGTGACAAACAAGAAATGGACAAAGAAGATAACGAGGTATTACAATGGCTTTATAAAGAAGACGACAATTCAGCTAATTCCAATGAAAGGGTACAACATATCAATATCCAAATTGATCAATATGGAAAAGGATTTGATATCATGAAAAAATTGGGGTATAAGGGAAGAGGACCCTTAGGATTTTGACATAGAGGGTTGTTAGAACCTATTGATCCAGTTTGGAGAGAAAAAGAAGAGAAAGCTGACATAGGTTTTCAACATAAAGGAGAAAGTTCATGTCCCATGCATGATTTTCATGCACATATCCATATGGTAGGTTCTGAAAGTGAAGATGATTTTAGGGATTATGAGTGGGATTCCTTGTTCAAAGAATCTTTTCATGACATAGAGGTTGATACCATTCACACTTATGCAACTCCTCCTAAAGTTGAGCATCAAGAAAATGTAACTCAAAGTTTGAGTTCAACTCAAACATCAAGTGAACCTCAAAAAGTCAATATAGAACAAGCACCTCTTTTCACTCAATGGGTAGGTGAACCTTGGGCACCTTCGTGGGTGGGATATTCTAACCTAGTGTTTAATCCACATGCTTTCTTTTCCATAGAAATCTTAGAGGACTCTAATGAAGAGGATTTTGATCCTTCTTCAATGGACCATCTTGAAGAAGCACATGTCATAGACCATTACGACACAATGTATGAACCATCAAATTAAGTCATGTCCTTAACTCCTTCAAATGAAAACCCATCCAAAGAATCATTGTCCTTAATGTATTTCAAACTTATCAATTGGGATCTTTCTGAGCCAAATGACTTACTCTACTTCCCAAATGACAATGCAATGTCCTTATACCTCAATGTAGTTTAACCCAATTCCTCCACCAATGAATTTACTCTAGACATGATGATAGGGGCAGGTGTTTAACCTCTTAATCCAAAAAATGAAGAGAAAATATACAAAAAAAATGAGAAGTTCTAGAGGTGAAAACCATCATGTGGCAGTGCTAGACCCAAAAAAGTAAAAATAAAGGATGTTTTCGAAGGTGAAAACCCAACTGTTGCACCTAAGGGAGAGAGGTTGGACACCTTACCAGCTCATGAAGATGAAATATCACCTATACTTATTGAACCCATAGAAAAGGTTAACATTGGAACAGAAGAGGATCCTAAATTCATTCACTTGGCAACATCTTTGAGTCCTTTGGAGAGAGAAGAATTCATTGTGCATTCTTTCAAGAAAAACAAATCAAATTTGCATGGTCATATGCTAATATGCCCAGTTTGGATCCAAGTTTCATAATGCATCATTTAAATGTGAAACCAGGGGTTAATCCCGTCAAGCAGAAGTTGAGAAAAATGCATCCACATGTAGCCCTTTTAGTCAAAGTAGAATTGGAGAAATTACTCAAAGAAGGACTCATAAGAGTAATAGCATATGCCAAATGGATCTCCAACATTGTACCCATTACCAAACATGATAAAACCATAAGAGTTTGCACAGATTTCAGAGATTTAAACCTTGCTTTACCAAAAGATGACTTTCCATTACCTAGCATTGATGTTATTGTGGATCTCACTATGGGTCATTCTATGTTTTCACTTATGGATGGATTTAGTGGGTATAATCAAATTCACATTGCACCTGAGGATCAAGAGAAGACAGCCTTTACATGTCCATTGGGTACTTTTTGTTGGAATGTAATGCCCTTCGGTCTCAAAAATGCTAGAGCCACTTATCAAAGAGAAATGACTACCATTTTCCATGACATGATGCACACCTTTATGGAAGATTATGTGGATGAAATTCTAGCTAAGTCACATAAAAGAAAAGATCATTTATCCATAATTGAAAATATTTTTACAAGGCGAGAACAATTCAAAGTAAGACTTAACCCAAAGAAATGTGTTTTTGGGGTACAATCTGGAAAACTCCTAGGTTGACTGAGCTGATGCCCTACTATCTATAGGGACCCAGTTGCTTAGCTTGAACCAGTTAGCCATTGTTTCAGCAAAAGACATTGAAGTAGATCCTAAAAAGGTACAAGCAATAATGGAAATGGAAATTCCAAAGAATATTAGTAAAATGAAGTCACTTCAAGGAAGGCCTCAATCTATAAGAAGGTTCATTTCTAAATTTGCAAAAAAATGCCATTCTTTCACCAGATTACTACATAAAGATACCATCTTCACATGGGATGAGGAGTGTGATAAATCCTTTACATTGTTGAAAACATACTTAATGAATCCACCTATCTTGATGTCACCTATTCAAGGAAAACCTTTGTTACTCTATATTTCAGCAATGGAAAGATCTTTAGGAGTCTTATTGGCACAAGAGGATGATGAAGGAAAAGAAAGAGTTATCTACTACCTAAGAAGAATATTGATCAAATATGAGTTAAACTATAGCTTCATGGAAAGGGCTTACCTAGCGGTGGTATTTTCCTCTCAAAAGTTAAGACATTATATGTTGTTGCATAAGGTGAAGCTCATAGCCAAGATTGATCCCTTAAAATACTTACTTAGCAAAACAGCTTTAACTTGAAGGATTGCAAAGTGGGTCATGGTACTTAGTGAATTCGACATTGAATATGTTGATAGGAAAGCAATCAAAGGTCAAGTTATAGCCAATCAATTGGCTGAATATCCTCAAGAATCTACACATCCTATGCAAGTGGAATTCCTAGATTCTGAAATTGTGAATGTAGAAGCTAAGACATGGACTTTATAATTTGATGGATCTTATACCCAAAATGCTAATGGAGCAGGCATTCTTTTGATTACACCACAAGGTTACACAATCCCAAAATATTACAAGTTATTGTTCCCTTGCACCAATAACATAGCAGAGTATGAAGCTTTGGTCGTAGGAATCAAGATGGCCTTGGAATGGAATGTCACAGAATTACAAGTCTATGGGGACTCTCAATTAGTCATTAATCAAGTTAATGATTAATATAATACTAAGGATGAAAAAATGATGCCTTACAAGAAATTGGTGGATAATTGGAAAAATTACTTTGCTTTGATCACTTTTGAACAAATTCCAAGAGACAAGAATAGAGCAGCGGATGCAATGGCTACCTTGGCATCTTTACTTCAAATGCCCGATCAAAATGAAAAGTATGAGTTCTTGGTGGAAGAATTGGTTAAACCAACATTTGACCTACCTGATACCCAAATTATTTCCCTTTTAAATGGACATGACTCACCATGGTATGGACCCATCTATGCCTACCTAAAAGATCAAACCCTACCTATAGACCAAACCCGTGCTCAAAGGAAAAATTTTATAAGACAAGTGGCCCGTTATACCATCCTTTTTGACACATTGTATTGTAAAGGTCTTGACGGAATGTTCTTTAGATGTCTAGAGGAAGATGAATCCAAATTAGCTTTAAAAGACATCCACGAGGGGATTTGTGGGTCACATTCGAGATGTTTAAACCTATCTAACAAAATCCTACATATGGGATACTTTTGGAAAACCTTAGAAAGAGATGCTTGTCAATATGTCAAAGTTTGTGCAAAATGTCAATACGATGGAGACTTGATCCATGCACCAACACAAGAATTACACCCTTTTTTCACACCATGGCCATTCTACCAATGGGGTTTTGATTTGATTGACATGATTTATCCACCCTCTTCAAATGTACACAAGTACATAATCACGGCAACATAGTACTTCAATAAATGGGTTGAGGCTGTCCCTTTATCAACTGCCACAGGGAAGCAAATTTCTATGTTTATCCTAAATCATATCATTTTCAGATATGGCATTCCTCACACCATCATCATGGATAATGGAAAATAGTTTAAGATTAAAGATTTTGATGAGCTTTGTGACACATTCCATATTACACATCACTCTTCATCCATTTACTATCCCCAAAGATATGGACAAGTAGAAGCTACCAACCAGAACATCCTTAAAATTCTTAAGAGATAAGTTGGCAAGTCAGGAAAGGATTGGCATCTTCAAATCAATCCAGCATTGTGGGCCTATAGGAATAGTATTCGAACCCTGATAGGAGCCACACCTTTTTCATTGGTTTATGGGGCCAAAGTTGTTCTACCTTTAGAAGTTGAAATCCCATCCCTAAGAGTCTCATTGCATGGATTAATCACGGATGAAGATTACAAAGTTGCCCACTTTCAACAATTGGAATTGTTGGAGGAACATCAAAATCAAGCCTATGATCATTTGAAAGTCTATCAGAATTGCATTTCAAGGAAATATAACAAGCATATCAAACCAAGAACCTTTCAAGTAGGAGATCTAGTATTGAGAGAAAATCCAAAAAATCAGGCTGATAGAGAAAAGAAAGGAAAGTGGGAAGCAAATTGGCTTGGTCCTTTTGTCA
>MU225968.1:1275578-1312535 GCA_018584345.1 Thuja plicata | reverse complement strand
ATTGGTGGTTTTCCCAAATTGGGTTTCCACGTTATATCTGGTGTCACTTGTGTTTATGCTATTTGATTTATGGATGTCAATAACTGTGAATGTTTAATGAACAATAATAAGTTAATCTACCGAGTAACAGCAGTATATAAAGAAGACATCTAAGGGACTTGTGGATTTATTTTTGTGGTAACTGATTCACCCTCCCCTCTCAGTTACTCCATCCATATTTCCAACACTATACAATTGATTCCCATAAGCTGAAACTATTTTTATCAACTCTTAAAGAAGCTGCTCTGAGATGGTTCATGGGCCTAGGCGCCAATGCTATAGATGATTAGAATTCCATGAGTAATATGTTCCTTTCAAAATACAAGGAGTACTATAGGGGGCGTAAATTGAAGGGTGATGATATTTTTAAAATGTCCCAAAAGGAGGACAAGACCTTGGAGGATTATGTCTCCAAGTTTATGTTTAACCTATAGTGTAACACTCAGCATCAACTAAATGAAGAATTTCAAAAGCATCTTTTTTATAAAAGGTGTAAATGATGGGAGTATTGAGGCCTTGGACCTTATGGCTGGTGGCAAAATCACTCAGAAGAACTAGGCTAAAATCAAGAATATATACCTAAACTACTCCAGGGCTACTATGAAGAAGGGTAGAGGAATCAAAGATTTACCCAACAAGTCTAATGGTTCAGAAGTGTCCAAAATGGAGTTGTCCAATCTTCTGTCTGACTTCAAGGAGGACATCATTAATGATGTTGCTACTTAGTTGGATGCCATGTAGGAAAGATAGAAGAAGGAAGATGTTGATTGTCATGCCCAAAACTAGGGCAAAACACTCACACAATTTTTTTCTAAAAAAACACATAAGTATGTATAACTAACAATGGTTGAGTTGGAAAGATGACAACAAGGTAGAGTTAACCTTCGAGTTACAAGATATATACACAGACTGAATTAGGGTCATGCCACAAGCAGATGCAAAATTGGGGCATCAACTTGTTCCATGGGTTAGGTGAATTCTTTACTCAGGTTGATCTAACTCTGATTCCATGTTTAGAATCATGTTGGTAGTTAGTTGTTATGAACATATCTTGAATTAGGTTGACTTAATGTTTACTTAACTCTTAACCTAGTTTACAACTGAATACTTTCAAATCTAGTTCCAGTTTTTCTTTCAACATTAAATACTAGCTCAAACCTAGTCAAATTAATATTCTACTCCTTTTAACAAAATACATGAAACATTTATCAATTGACATGCTTAAAATTGAATAACGATTTCACTATACCAAACAACTATTAATTAAAATCTAAAAGCTGAAACCAAATCTAATTTCCTAACCTACCAACATCAATAATAAAATTATTCCCCTTTGATGAAAACACATGCATTCCTAATCATAAATCCCTTCGCAAAACAACTTTAAATTAACCTTTGATAAGACAATTAGATTACCCTCTAATAGAAAATTTAAATTAAATTTTAATTAAAATCGAGCATAACCCCTAACCCCTTGAGCACAAAAGTAACATAATGCCTTTTTTGTGATAATAAGATTTAATTTAACATTAACTATACATTTAAATAAATTGAGTAAATCCATTTCTCTAATAGACTAATCAAAACTTTAGGCCAAAATCTCTATTAAATTAATTCACAAACTTCACAATTTTAAAATAACCTAAACAACTAATGTCAAGGATCCATTTAAAATGATTAATTATTGTATTAATAAGTTGTTCCAATACCACTTAAAATTAAATCATATTAATAAACCCATCCATCTATCAAACACTAAAGTTATTAACCTAATGATTTATGCTACATCATTAAATTAGTTTGTGTATAAAATGCTACCAAATTAAGAATTAAAAAACAATATAGAAAAGGGCATAATTAACTAATATAAACTATGTACTAACTACCTATAATTCTAATCTATCTAACAAATAATCTCCTAACCTAACTAAACTACTAACTTATTAATTTACCATTTTGCATTACAAAGTCCAAAATGCAGAGGGGGATCAGATTCCTATGGGAAAGTGCAGGTTGACAAGACTTGCTATGGGGGCCCACCATATATCCTACTTCATCCTTTACAAATGATTTCGCATGGCAATAACAAGACCTCCAAAGGTGGCATGGGTTACAAGGCAGGGAGGATGATGTGTTTTGTTGTGGCCCACCAACTTATCCCCATCCTTCGCAAGAAGAATTTGCATGGAAGGGAGAGAAGGTTGACTTGGGAAAAGGACAATGTCAGATCTTAGGAGAATGTAGAAAGAAAGGGAGGTGGTGCTAGAACCAAGTAGTGCAGCCCTTTAAACAAAGTGATTTTCTTTTCAGACTTTACACAGTCCAATGTCCAAGCAAAGAGGTAAGTGATAAAGGTGGGGCCCACGGAAAAGGGTAAGAGTGTAAGGTGAGTTAATTTGGATTTAGGGTTTAATTTTGAGTTTATGAAAGAGGAATTAGGAGACTAAATTTAATTAGAGAGAGCACATTGGGAAAGGAATATTCTCTATGGTAAGGAGAATATTTCCTTTCCCATACAAATTCCAGAGAGCATTTTTTCTGTAAATCTGGAAAGTGTCATGGGCTTTGTATGTTATAAGCTCTTTTATATTAATTTTATTGATTCAATTTTTGTAATAGATCATAGTATGCATTAGGATTGATTTATTTGAGTAATATATTAAAAGGACTAATAGTATTAGTTGAATTTCATATTATCATACTAACTAGTTTGATTTGTTATTGTTAGCAAGGTTATTTTTTCTTCTCAAGAGTTGAATCTATGGAGATGGAATTAGGGACTTTCAAAGGGAGAAATGGAGTGTTCCAATAACTTGAATATTTACATTTACATACATTATGGAGGTTTCAAGATTCACAATTCCTCAAGGTTGGTAGGAAATAAAACTATTATATTGTCTTTCTCTTTCAATATTGGGTATCCCTCTATAAATGTATGATTAACTTCTTTTCTTTTAAGAAATAGAATATAATATGCATGAACTAAAGATTCCATCATTTACATTATGGTAATATCACAATCTACATTTACACATCTTCAAGATGATAAATCTACACAATACTTGGATGGTATGCAACATATCTTTCTTTAATGAATCATTACATAAATAAGGAGATCTCTTCACATCTAGCTTGAAAATCTTAAAAAATGAACATTACAAAAATAAAAAAGAATGAATTTCAATCCAATGAGTGACTATGCAACATTGAAGTTGCTTACACACAACTACCCCCAAATAAATATTTCTTTCAAGCTTCTTTCACCATCTTCATGGCTTCAAAAACTTACAAATTTTATGAGGGAAACCCTGGGAAGCTCACCTCCCAACCAAGGCCTCAAAGGGGCCACCCCCAAGCTTGCAGAACCAAGGCTAAACAAGATTTCACATCCAAATTCTCACAAACATTTTATATACACAAAACAACAATAAACTCCCAACCAACGTTTCACAAATAATATTTCCAAACCCATTGAAGTAGGGTGAAGATGGGATTTTCCAAGGAGGAGAATGCCATTGTAATTTCCAAATTTCTCAACAATATTTTTTCTCCATGCCTCTCCAAGGCTACATTGACATTCCTTCCATATACACATTTGGCGATTTCTATACCAAAAAAAATATTTATAACATGGCTTCATGGAGCCCATACTCCATGAAATTATCCCTCTTCTCCAAGAGAAGAGACTCTCACTACAATGGAGAGCCCAACTAACCACTTCACCCAAGGCCACTTCTTCCCTTTCCAAAAGGTGATTAATGCCTTAACTCCCATGAACAACACTCCCAATCCAAAATAACAAGAATTGATACAAAAATCCAAATGCATTCCCAACCCAACACATGACAATAAAATTTACATACTACAAAACTATACAAGATTACATACAAGAACACCATACAAGATTTCATATTCCTAAAATGATAACATCCAAATCTACTTGCAACAAACAAGCACTTCATGAAAAAGGAAACCAACCTTCCAAATGTGTTATGGCAAAATGAAACTTGAGAAGAGCCCAAATCCTTATCCTTCCTCTTTCCAAACCCTAATTGTCTCTAAATTTAGAAAGTGGGTGAACACCCACTAAGTCTCCCAAAAACCTCTAAAAAGACCCCCAAAAGTGTACTCAATACCTAGCAATAATGAGACATGACAACTAGCATTTTTGTCTCCCCTCTTAATTGTGAGTTTAGTAAGGAGTGTGGGACAAGTTAGATGCATGTGGCCATCTCCATTTTCGCCACTTTTGAAAAGTATGTATTTTAGAGAGTCATAATGGTGACCTAGGTTTCTCCCATAGGTAAAAACTAGCCCTAACCCATGGTACCCCCTTAGGGTTAACTAATTTGGTCAAAAATACACTCTAGGGTCACTTTTAATCCCTCCAAAGTACCCCTAAAGTTCAAATCCGAGTTCCAACATGATGTGATCCCTACAAGGCATCTATATGCAAGTGGGATTAATATAATATCATATAAGGTTAGGTGATTCTTTCCCAAGCTCTAATTGACATGTCACCATCCACATGGACAACATAAGTGTCGAGTGACACCAAACAAAATACACATCACATTCACAATGACATGTCCAAACAACAACATAAATTTTAAACTATTAACACACATTCATATTACGCTTACAACAAGGATCACATTACAATGAGGTTTCAACCCCTTATTGGATTAAACCTTGGCTTACTCAATTCACATGTGTTTAACCCTGATTCTTCAAATAATTCCATGGTTCCCTTTCCTGCACACTAAACTTTGAGCATCAGTAGTCCAAGATGATAAAATCAAATGTAATATACATTTTCAATTTTATAATTAGCAACATTAATCAATAAGCAAAATTAAATCCCTAATTTAAATCTTCATACAGAAATGTCTAAAACATAAAAATTTATTAATCACCATGACATAACATTCATGAAATAGTCAAGTCTAATCATGATTTGGTCTTCTCATCAATTCACTGATCTAAACATATATAATCAAAATCAACCACCCGTTCTAGGTCTAATCCATATCAAAATTTAATCCACACAATATAATCATCATCATAACATAATATCATGAGTCTCTGTCAGGATAATCAAAAAGTGTATCAATGTATCAAACATAAAGTATCAAAGTGTGATCGAGCAGTAAAGCTATGATGCGTCGGGGTGAGGCCTCACACTAATGCTATGATGGCCGAATTTTTTCCACATTATCGGGAAAAGAAGAGAAATTGCAAGTGCAAGTCAGTTGCAAGTCTGGAGTCTTAGCCTATGCCTATTGAATTCAAAGATGTTGATGAAAACAAGGAAGTTCTCTACATTGCTCAATGTAGGCCATGGGCCCAATGACCAAGTATGCCACAAGATCCCCTCCAAAATTTCAATAATAAAAGTCAGTGGAAAAATTTTTAGAATATGGGTTCCCAAGGCTTTAGTGGGCATAATAATTGGCAACAACCTAAGTAGGGTTGGAATCAACCTTAGCAGGGTTGGAAAAAACCTCAGCAGGGTTGGAATCAACTTCAATAGGGTTGGAAACAACATCATAAGGGTTGGAATCAACCTTAGAAAGGTTGGCCACAGCCTCAGTAGGGTTGGCAACAACAAAATCAGTGTTCTATCCAATCCAATCAACAAGATTTAATGCCTCCACCTTAGCAACAAGCTATAATGCCTCCTCCTACAACCAATAGCAATCTACCTAAGAAAACCCAGTTGCCAGCCCAGCCTAATCCTAATCCCAATAGCAAGCCTCTAGCTGAGCAACAAATCTATGCCATATCCTTGAATGATATCCATCTTAGATCAGGAACAACTCTAACTTCTCCCCAACTGCCTCTAATCACAAAAGTTGAAGAGTCCCCTTCTGATAATGTGGATGTGCCAACTCTACAAACCTCTCCTCTAGCCAAAGAACCCCCATGTCCTCAAAGGTTAGTCGATCAAATTGAGCCTGTAGTGAACCAAGCAGTAATTGATTTTCTCAACCAATTGAAGCATATGACAGTCAAAATTCCATTACAGGATGCTATTAAAGAATTCCCTATTTATACCAAGGCCATCTAGGAAGCTTGCATAAAAAATCCTGGGAGCAAGAAGAAGCACCCTAAAAATATTCATGTTGTAGGACAGTTGTCTGATCTTATGACAGAAAAGTTAGTCATTCCCAAATATTCTGATCTAGGGAGCCCTATAATTACTGTCACCATTCATGGGATGCAAGTAAAAAATGCCTTAGTTTACTTGGTTGCATCTATAATTGTCATGACCAAAGAGGTATTGTCTCTATTGAATATTTTTGGCCTCAGAGATACATCAACCATCCTCTAGCTTGTTGATAGCTCTATTGTTAAACCAGATGGGATGATAGAAGATGTTATAGTTACACTACACTCTTGGTATTATCTGGTATTTTTTGTCATTCTATCACCTAAAGATGATATGGGGGGTATCCTCTCATCTTAGGGAGATCATGGCTAGCCACAACTGATGCCTTCATATCCTGTAGGATAGGAAATATGACAATATCCAATGGAGTCCATACTAAAAACTTGAATCTTTACTCTCCTGCTCAACCCACGTTGCAAGATGATGATGCAGTATGGCCTAAATTAGAGGATATTGAATTTGAAGCCAAATTGATTCATCATATCATTATGATAGACATATGATAGGGAAGAAGATGAGACAATTACCTCTATTGTCACAAATGAATATGGTATAAGTTCTCAGCTGTGTTCATGATCCAATTGTATCTTGGAAACTATTCTACCAACTCCCAGTGCATCTCCATACTTATCATCCTCTCACTTTATTAATTATTATTACCACATGAGATGGATTATCTTCTAGTTTCTCCAATATAAATGATGGATAGAGTACTTAAGGTTGAAGTTAGTTCGGGAAGGGAGTTAAATGTCAGCAGTGGTTTGTCACTATCACACCAGCAAGATATACTTAAGTTGTTGTAGGAAAATCAGCAGGCATTTTCCCAGTATTATATAGACATGAAGGGGTTAGATCCTAAAATTTTCATTCATGGGATCTATATCAGCCCAGACTATAAACCTGTACGACAGCCTCAAAGGAGAGTCAATACCTGTCCTGCGAGACATAGTTAAGACTGAACTACAAAAGTTGCTAAA
Source organism: Thuja plicata (assembly GCA_018584345.1). Lineage (NCBI taxonomy): Eukaryota > Viridiplantae > Streptophyta > Pinopsida > Cupressales > Cupressaceae > Thuja > Thuja plicata. Next base: position 1,305,347 of record MU225968.1, on the reverse strand, counting down.
TGCTAGTTTCATCTACCCCATTTCTGATAGCCAATGGATTTCACCCTTATTTATTGTACCTAAGAAAGGGGGGAAATGGAGGGTTTTTTTAGATTATAGGGAATTGAATACAGCCACTAAGAAAGACCATTTTCCATTTCCCTTTATCGATCAAGTTCTTGATAATTTAGTTGGCAAGAGATACTTTTCTTTCCTAGATGGTTTTAGTAGCTATAACCAGATTCACATAGCTCCCAAAGACTAGAAGAAAACCACTTTCACCTATCCATGATGAACCTTTGCATGCTTAGTCTTACCTTTTGGCTTGTGCAATGCTCCAGCCACTTTCCAAAGAGTTGTCATTAGCATTTTTTCTGATATATCTATTGACTATATGGAAATCTACATGGACAACTTTACTACCTATGGGAACACTTTTTCTGAGGTTAAAGACAATCTAGAAAAAGTCCTCAAGAGATGCCAGGACTACATCTTTCACTCAATATTGAGAAATTATTTATGATGATGGAGGAAGGTGTGGTGTTAGGACATTTCATATCCTCTCAAGGCATATAGGTAGATCCAACCAAGATTTTAGTAATAAGCACCTTGTCTACACCTGCGAAGCAAAAGGATGTTCAGAGTTTTCTCAAACATACTGGCTATTACAGGAGGTTTATCAAGGACTTTAGTCAAATTGAAGTCCCTTTACATAAATTTATAAAAAAGGTTTCTGAATTCTCCTGGAATTCAGAGTGTGACAAATCCTTCCTACAGATCAAGGAAGTTTTGACAATTGCACCAATATTGCGAGGTCCAAATTGGGGGTTTCCATTCCATATTCATATAGATGCCTCTGATTATGCTATAGGAGTAGTACTAGGCCAAAAAGAAGATTCCATAGAACATGCCATTTATTTCATCAGTAAAAATCTTCAAGGGGAAAAGTTCAACTATACTGTAACAGAGAAAGAACTACTTGCAGTAATTTATGCTTTGAATAAGCTTAGGCATTATATTACATTCAGCTATCATGTATCTAATGAACAAACCAGCTATTTCAGGAAGGTTGGATCACTATAGGTTGCTACTAATGTAGGAGTTTGATATTACTATTGTGGACAAGCTAGGGAAAGCCAATGTTGTAGCCAATTTTCTCTCTCGATTGCATGTTCCTGATGATCCTATAGTCATTGATGATAGCTTTCTGCATGAGCATATTTTCTAGTTGTTAGCACAAAATCCATGGTGTGCTAATATTGCAAACTACCTTACCACAATTCATACCCCAGCTCACTTCTCTTCAAAGGAGAGAAAATTTCTAGCTGAGAAAAGCTTTAACTCTTCTTGGATTGCTTGATTCATGTTTTACACTGGTCCATATCAAATTATGCATAGATGAATACGGGAAGATGGAACCTATGACATCCTTTGGGAATGTCATGATGAACCATGTGGTGGCCACTTTGCAGCCAAGAGGAAAGTTTTCAAAATTTTGACCACTGGTTACTATTGGACGACTCTACACAAGGATGCTACACAGTATACCAAGAAGTGTGATCGGTGCCAACGAATGGGAAGACCTAATAAGACTGATGAGATGAATCTACAGCCTCAGGTGCTGGTGAAACCCTTTGAAAAAATGGGGCATTGACATTGTGGGACCAATTGAACCATCTTCTCAAGGTAAGTCTTATATTTTGGTTTGTACCAATTATGTTACCAAGTGGGTCAAAGCCAAACCGATGAAGCATCCTCAAGATAAAAAATTTTCTAATTTCTTATATGAGTTCATTTTCACAAGATTTGGTGTTCCTAGGGAATTAGTCTCTGACCAGGGAGCTTAATTCACTTCCAACCTCATAGCTACGTTAATGGAGGAGTATAAAATTTGTCATGGCAAGTCATCTCCTTACCATCCACAAGAAAATGGCCAGGTAGAAGTCACTAATAGGGAACTGGAGGCCATCCTTACCAAGACATTATCTATCCATAAGAATGATTGGGTGGCCAAGCTTCCTAAAGTACTTTGGGCCTATAGGAATACATGGAAGACTACTACAGGATTCACCCCGTTCCAACTAGTCTATGATAAGTCTGCCATGATGCCTGTAGAATTTGAGCATAAGACATTGAGGACTGCATCATAACTCAATATTGACCTTACTAAAGCCTAAAAGGAGTGTATCCTCAATCTAAATAGTCTCGATGAGTAGAGGAAATCTGCTTTGTCAAATACAGAATTGGTTCAACAACAGTGCAAGCAGTGGCATGATAAATTTATCAAGGATAAGAAATTTTTTGTTGGTGACTAGCCTCTCCTGTATGATTCCAGATACCAAAATACACTTGTTGTTGTTCAATGTTCAAAGGCTCAAATTATACCACAAGCCTCAGAGCTGTGAGGAGTTCCTGTAGAAATTCCAATTTGACAATGGTCATGCATCTACTGCAGCAAATGGATATGGGCCAGTCGCTCATATTCGTTCTTCACTTTAAGCACCATTAACATCACCTCACAATAAATACTTTCATCAGGAAAGTAATTTCTCCATAATAAATTCATCTCACCTTCTCTCTCATCAATTTTTTTCATTCCATCGTATCACTCCATCAGTGCCTATCTCATCTCAAGACACTCTTCCTGTAGCACTTTCCAGGTTAGTACCACATCCCTTCATACATATTTTATTTTATTCACTTTTATTAGGATTATGTGTTTTTATTTCATTTTTTCTCTTGCAAGACGTGGCTTGGTGGGACCCATGCCTTCAGCTAAGTTGGGGGGAGGGGATTGTTTATTTATGATTATATTTTTCAAAAAATTTCAAAAACATGATTTGCATGCAAAATATGACATCTTTGGCATTTACTCCTTCTCTTTTCAAATCCTTTCAAAATGATTTTTGTAAAGTGTTTAACAAGATGGCATCCTGTTATTGCATCATCATTAATAAAAATAATAGAAATCTATTAAAACTTTAGTTTTATTACTGATGATCTATTCGTGGCGTGTTTGGGGTGGCAGGCCTTAACACACGTGAGTTATGAAAGATCATTCATCTTTATAGTTTTAATTTCTTGATGCAAGTGATATCTAGTACAATACTCCACCATTTTTTGTTCATTGTACCTTGAGTCTTCAAAATTCTCTATCCTAAGCTTTTGAACATGCTTCTGCAAGCATCTTGTTGTCTGTAGCAATGGGTGGAGACTTTCAGAGGCATGAGCCTACTAATCATAGAGTCCTTCTGGGAGACACATCTAGCTATGAGAAATTTCAAAGGAGAGGTGTGCTAGATTATTATCTAATTCTTAATGGGTTCGATGAAGAAATTGCTTTCCAATTTCTAAATACTTTGCAGAATGGGGTTGTGGTAGTAAAAGGGGTAAGGGTTGAGTTCACAGAAGATATCATTGCAGAGGTAAAGGGATTGTCGCATGAAGGGGAAAAATGGTCAAAGGATATTGATTTAGATTCTGTGAGGGCACAATTCACCTTTCATGGCGATCCCTAGTTGGACATTGATAAGAAGCAGGGCACCTCAAGAATTCCATTGCCCATGGACTACATGAAACAAGATACATTCATCATCTAGTATGTAATACCCTCTCGGATGACTATACTATTATTTTTAATTTGGACATTTTGACATAAACTATATGATTTCTGTTGTTTACATTTTGATAGATCTAGATGATATTATGCTCAGTTAGATGTTTTTGATACATGTATTCATGATTAATGTTTTTATGAAAAAGAATTATTATATGCAATAAATGGAATTCTAACCTTTCCCACTTATAATGTTCTATTTTGACTAACATTCTTTCAAGAATCTTTTATGATGTTTTACTTTTTGCATATATGTCAGATGTGTTTTCATGACTCCAGACGAAGTCATAGTTACTCACTTAGCTGAGGTCCACATGATGTATCGATCCTATTCATCTGTTTGCAATGCCTTTTATATGTATATATATGTTTCTATGCACATGTATCTCTCCTTGGTGATGCAGGATTGTAGGTACCGAGCACCATCTCAACCTGGCTCCATAGGTTTGAGCGTGCTCTCTAAATCCTCGATCGTTGTTGTGATGGAGATAACACTTGGTTCCGCAAGACTAAGCCTTGCCTTGATCCCTGTTCCTGGGTTGGGTCCTTTTGGGAATTGTCTTTCATTATGGATTGATGCCCATTTATTGATGCTTGGCATTTGGTCAATTGTGGATATTTGTTATAATCCCTAGAGCTAAGTGAATATTGTTTGTGGTTGAATTGTTGGTTAATAATTATTGGATGGTATGATGGAGTTATATACATGGTAATATACCTTTTCTAATGTATTTAAGTAATGCGTGATTTTTATAATAATAATATTTGCTTGGTTATATATACACATAGGCATATGGGTGCACACATATGCATATGTCTATATATAAATATATTTATGTAATTATATAAATATGCCTATATTAATGTCTTAATAAATGGGTGTGTGTATGTAATAATTCATTATGTGCCTTTCTTGTTTTAAGAAAAGAAATTAATTGTCATATGAAATTACATTATTAGAGAAAGTAACTAATCAAGGTAAAAGTTGGAATAAATAATAGGAGTTACCTTAAGCATGAATTAAAACATAAAGTAACTAAGGAATTAATTTAACTAAAGCTTTCCCGGAAACTACCTATTCATTAAAATTATCTAAAGACTATTATGTTCAGAACTAATAACCTGTAAATAGTTATGGATGGTTGCATTGGTTGAACTTCCCAGGCAACCAATCCTACAAAGTATTTATATTAAGGGAATATAGTAAGTAGGAGTTAGGAAGAAGGAAGAGGAAAATTATATGCAGAGAACTTTATACTTATCTAAAAACTATTAGAAGGATAGAGGGAAACAGTGGGAGAGTATCTGATTGGTTAAAAGGTTGGAGGAGCATAGGATTGGAGAATAGAAATGGATTTCATCAAAGTTTTCTCCATAGGACTCTAGGTAGGCTCTACCCAGAAAAGAGAATCCTATCTATTAGTTTGCTATGATTGTTTACTGTCTTCTATAGTTGTATGAACAATGGAATTCCTTTGTCTTTATTTGAATGTTTATGCTATATCGTATGAATGCAATAATGGAAGTATGCCTGAAAATGAATTTAGTTTATGAGTTGATGTATATTTTTTCTTCTCTATGTATTTCCATCTTAGAATGTATTTTCTTCCAGATAGAACCCCATTCCGTAGATAATATATAGACTACCTTCTTATTTAGAACTTTATCTTTGGTGGTAACCTTTCTGCACCTTGCACTTTTAGGAAGAAACTAAGTAGATTTACCATAAGGGTAGATGGGTTTGAAGGATTATTTATAAGGGGAACTGAGGAATACCAACTAGGTATTTCTCTGATTCTACCTTTTGGGCCTCCATCTTATCCATTTTTACCCGGAAGGTCGAATCTGAAGGTTGTTTTCCAGAGGATGCACAGGTCCTAACCACCTGTACATAACTGGGTACCACCTGTGTAGGATATGTAACCACCTATGCAGGAAGCACCACCCACACAGGTTGTACCACCTACATAGATTAGGTCACCACCTATGCAGCTTAAGGCACCACCTATGCAGCTTAGGGTTTGACCCGCGCAGGACTTCTAGTTTGTGTTTTAGGGTTTCTGGAAGGATTTAGGGTTTGGTTTTGACCCAAGGTTTGCCCTAGAAGGTTTTCTTACTTGTAGAATGCCCTATTTCTACATTTTGTTATGTTTATTATCATTTATAAGCTTGTTATAAGATTTGGAACCCATATTAGGGTTAAGGTTGTTTCAAGTACCCTAGAAACCTTGTGTGACTTTCTTTATGTTCCATGTGGATGTTATGAACTCTTGTATACTTTTGCTGCTTATCCTTATGTGCTTTGATGAGTTTGATAGAGGTAGGAAACCTAGGAATACTAGGTGAGTGGCTCATAGTGAAGGTCCAGGCCCTAAGTGGCTAGTACTAGGGTAACCCACTATGGAGTTGTTTAATCCAGTGATAACAATAATAATTTATGGGAAGGGAATTAAACAATAATAAGATAAGCCTCACTCATGCCGGTAGTGCTAGTAAAGGCTATGGATGGGAGTGGGAGAAGGTACTATTGCGATAGCACAATCAGACAGTCTCATCCCTATGACAGATGTTTGGTTCCATCTATGCCTACGTGGGGGTCGGGGCCCAGATTGGCTGACCAAGGTAACCCGAGGGGTGAGGGCTATGAGATTACACTCACCTAGTGTGTCTTAGAGTTTCTACCAATGTTTTCATATATTTGTAATCTGTTATGTTTCAAATTGGGTTTCAGGGAATGCACTACCCTCTCCTTAGGAATGGCCTAGTTATCACCTTCTTGCGTGGATCATGGTGTTTATCTCCTAGCATAGGGGAGTGGATCCTTTTTGGATATCCATGCGGCTGGGTGGTAAATATTTTATCGAGGTATTGTTTGTAGAGTTGTGGATGGACCTTGCTTGTGCTTTCTCTAGAATTGCGGAGGATGAAGACTTTCTTACTATTCCTTGTTGTTAATCATGTAATGATATTCCATTAATGTAACCTCCCAAGAGGAGATGAATGTAAATCAATATTTTATATATTTCAGATTGATGTAATGGGATGGGTATTTTTAGGAAAAAGGGAAAAGGGATAAACTATCTTTCAATCTAAAGAATGTATTTACTACGGAAAAGAAGTGATCTTGTTTATGGAAAATATGTTAGAATTATGATGCTTCATGGTTATGAAAGAGAATAAAATAATTTTCTATATTGATATTGTAAATGCAATGATTGTTTATTTCTAAATGGCATGTTATGGTTATTAGGAAAGCTCATTACTTTATGCATACTTCTTTTAAAAGTTTGAAAAGAAAAGAATCTTGAAATGCTAGAAGTTAAAATGATTTAGACGAACAAAGGTTTATAAAAATGAATATGTTAGTGACTATGGTATAATGAAAGTTATTAAATCTTATGTCCTTTATTTAATAATAAAATTCATGGTTAAGTCTTGTTCGTTGGGGAACCTAGGAAGAATCTGTAATTGAAATTTGTAACTTTAGAACTGTAAAAAAAAAAAAAGATATATATAAGTTTACTACTTTGTTATGACTGTTAACTGAGTAACCTTTCTAGTTCTCTTCCTAGTTTCCTAGCAGGGCATGACAACTTGGTATTAGAGCCCTAGGTTGCCACACTAGAACCCAGGGTATATCAGCTCATTAAGCCTAGACATTTACACCCATCATTAAAACCATGAACCCAAGATTGGGACTAGAACCTTTAGACTTATCTCTTTCATTTTTGTATCTAGGATGCCTATAGTTACCCATGGTAGAAGGGATGCCCAAAACACTCCTCTGAGATCCCACCAGGAAGGGTCTCAAGGGGAAGAACACTTTAAGGAAGAAGGAAGTTGGGAACAATCTGATAGCCACATAGGGGATTTTCAAGGAGCTCAAATGCAGGAGTTACTGCAATAGATATTTCAAAGACTTGATGCAGGCTAGGGTAGGGGCCATTGGGATGAGTCTAATGTCTCTCACCATCATGAGAGGGAAATGGAAAGATTCCCTAGGAGAATGAATCTGGCAATAGAGGAGGACGCTTTGCAAGCTTCTCACATGCGGGATCTCCTTAGAGAAAACCCACCTTTGTTTAGAGGAGCACAAAGTGGTGCCAACACTGAAACATGGTTAATTGATTTGGAAAGGTTATTTTGCATGCATTCATACCATAGTAACACTAAGGCTCAGTTTTCAGTTATTCACCTTAGGGACTTTGCCGCTTCTTGGTGGGAAACAGGGAAAGAAAAAATTGCACATTGACATAGCCACCTTGTCTTGGGAACTATTCCTAGAACTCTTCAAAGCTTGATTTCTATCTAACCATTGGAGACATGAGTGGGAAGAATAATTTCACAATTTAAAGTAGTTAACCATGTCAATTGATGATTATGAAAAATGCTTCTTTGAACTCAAAAATTATTCAGGTTATAAGGATGATGAAGCCATGCTTACTCAACACTTCCTTAGAGGACTCAATAGTCAATTTTTTGGCCAAGTGTGGGTCTTCGAGCCTCAGAGTGTTAGTGAAGTAGTCATTAAATCTCTTATTGTTGAACAGAATGTAGCCTTAGGTTTGGGAGGTCAGATGTATAATCCAAGGAGTAATGCCCCTCAATTTGGGTTAGGATACAAAGGAAATCAGTTTTAGGGAACATCTGTCCCTAGGAACTATCCTTCCTCATCTAAGGGTAGTCAAAACCCACAAAAAAATAAATTCTCTTACAAAAACAAAAATAGTGGGTCTCAGTCAGGAAACACCTGCAACTGGAAACATAACAGGTGCTATCCAAATTATCAACCAACGCAGAATACACAACAGAATAGTAGCCAAGGAAGTTTTCAATATTTAAGTGCTCGTGAGTCTGGGAAGAGTTTTGTTAGAAATACAGGGTGTTATTCTTGTGGACAACATGGTCATATTACAGTAAACAGTCCTCAGAAATCAACATCACCTTCTACTTATAAGAAGGCCACCTCAGAAACTATCATAGGGGATATCGATAGATCTCATAGGGTGTTTTCCGTGTTGGATTAGAAGCAAGTAGAACATTAGGGTTCGGTCATTGAAACTCTAGGTTTGTTAGGGGGTATTTCTACCATTATTCTATTTGATTTAGGAGCCACTGACTCCTTCATTTCACCTTCTCTAGTTAAGAAATGTGGGCTGATGGCAGTAAGGCCGATAGATAAGTGGTAGGTCAAGCTAGCCTCTGGGGCAAGGATAGCCTCTGACTCTTGTGTCCAGGATTATAGTTAGCACTTGGACCTTTTTCTACCCTTATAGACCTTCGAGTGATTCCCTTAGGCTCTTATGGAGTAGTCTTGGGGATGGACTGGTTAGAGGCTCAAGAAGCCATTATAGATTGTAAAGAGAAAATCATCTAGTGTTTTGATGATGTAGGAAAAAAGAGGAAGACCATTGAGGTTCAGAAACCCATCTCCCTCCACATGATATCCACAATGCAACTCAAGCAGTGTATACATAAAGGATGCCATTTATTCATAGTTCAATTAATGACTTGGAAGAAGGGGAAAGTTTAAACATAACTCTTGATCACCCCTTACTTAAGGAATATGTAGATGTTTTTCCCAAGGAAATTCCTAGAATGCCTCCTAAAAGGGACATTGATTTCTGAATAGAGCTTGTGCCAGGAGCAGAACCAATATCTAAATCTCCATACTGCATGACCACGCAAGAACTTGGGGAACTCTAGTTGCAGTTAGAAGAACATTTGGGAAAGGGATTCATCAGACCCAGTGTATCCCCATGGGGTGCTCCAGTAATCTTCATCAAGAAGAAAGATGGGACTCTCTGATTGTGCATTTATTACCGATAGCTTAATAAAGTCACCATTAAGAATAGATATCCTTTGCCTCACATCGATGACCTATTCAATCAAATGAAAGGGGCAAAATTATTTTCAAAGATTGATCTTAAATTAGGCTATCACCAGCTGAGAATTCACAAGGCTGATATTCACCGTACAACTTTTTGTACCAATTATGGCCACTATAAGTTCATGGTAGTGCCATTTGGGCTAACTAATGCTCCCTTTATTTTTATGAGCTTGATAAATGGTGTGTTCAGAACCTATTTGGACAAATTTGTGATAGTATTCTTGGATGACATCTTAGTATTCTCCAAAACAATGGAGGAACATGAAGATCACTTTCGCCAAGTGTTGCAATATTTAAGGGAAAATCAACTTTATGCTAACCCATAAAAATGTGAGTTTTTCCTGACAGAGGTTAAATCTCTAGGTCATGTCATCTCAGGGAGTGGCATTGTAGTTGACCTTGCAAAGATTTAGGCTATAGTAGAATGGCCAACTCTGAATAATGTCTTTGAGGTCCGCAGCTTTATGGGGCTAGCAAGGTATTATCGACTTTTTGTCAAGGGATTTTCTCAGATAGCTCACCCTATCACTTCCTTACAGAGAAAAGGAAAGAAATTTATTTGGTTAGAGAAGTGTGAGGCTTCCTTCCAATGTTTGAAAGAGAAGTTGACTAGTGCGCCCATCCAAACAATTCTGGAAACCTCAAGAAATTTTGTGGTTTGTACTGATGCTTCTCTAGAAGGGATTGGGACAGTCCTTATGTAGGAAGGACAAGTTATCACTTATGAGTCTTAGAAGATAAAGGACCATGAGCTTAACTACCCCACCCATGACCTAAAATTGGTAGCAGTTATTCATGCCTTAGTGAAATGGAGGCACTTCTTGTTAGGGCACAATTTTGAACTCCATACTGATCACCGTAGTCTCCAATATATTTTCACTCAACCTAACCTCAACACTAGAGAACGCAGATGGATGGAATTCTTATGTGAATATGATTTTGAGGTTAAGTATATCCAAGGGAAAACTAATGTTGTGGTCGATGCCCTAAGATGGTGCAGGCATACCTTGACCACAATCTCCCTCAGCACAGACTTGGGAAACTGAATCTAGCAAGCCCTCATTATAGACTCATGGTATAAGGAGGTTAAGGAAGAACTATAATTAGGAAGAACCCTAGAGGGGCACTTTAGAGGGTATTTATTAGACCCCAATGGGATATTATGACATCAGGGTCAAATTTATGTGCCTTTATTAGGTGACCTTCAAACAGTTATTTTAGCAGAAATCCACAGAGCACCCTATTCAACACATCTAGGAGTGAAGAAAATGTTTTCCAACCTACGTCAGTTGTACTATTGGTCAAGGATGAAGAGGGACATAGCAGATTATGTAGCAAGGTGTCTAGAGTGTCAGAGGGTGAAGGCTAAGCATCAGCATCTGACAGGCCTCCTGCAGTCCCATATTGTTCCAGAATGGAAATGGTATATTATCTCCATGGACTTCATTGTGGGACTTTGTGTTACCCCACATAGACATGATGCCATCATGGTTACGATTGACCAAATTACAAAGGTAGCCCATTTCACTCCCATGCAGTCCTCTTACACAATAGTTGCAGTAGCTAGAGTATTTTTGAAGGACATAGTAAGACTTCATGGTATCCCTAGAAAGATTATTTCCTATCACGATCCAGTTTTCACATCCGCACTTTGGACTTCCCTACAATAGGCATTAGGGACTCAACTCAAATTTAGCTCAGCCTATCACCCAAAAATGAATGGTCAAACCGAACAGGATAAACAAGTTCTTGAAGATATGCTCAGGATGTATGTGATGGATAGGCAGACCCTTTGGGAAGATTACTTATACTTGGTAGAATTTTCTTATAATAATGGATACCATAGCTCCATCGGTATGTCTCCATTTTAGGCCTTGTATGGACATCCTTGTTGTACCCCTTTGAGCTGGGATCGATTGGAAGATAGGGTACTCCTTGGACTAGAAATGTTACAGGATATGGAACAACAGGTAGAGTGGATCAGGGAACACATTATTACCACACAGGACAGACAAAAGAAATATGTCGATGCTCATAGATTAGATGTACATTTCTCTTAAGGAGACAGAGTGTTCCCTAGGGTGAGACCGCAAAAGAGTCCTATCCGTTATGGAAAAGGCTCTAAGCTGGCACCCTAATTTGTTGCTCCCTTTGAGATCCTTGAAAGGATAGGACCAGTTGCTTATCGACTTGCCTTGCAACCTAGCCTCGCTCGTATTCATAATGTATTTCATGTTTTTGTACTTATGAGATATATTCTTAATTTGAATCATGTCCTAGAATGGAATGCTTTACAGGTAGTGGATGGGCAGCTAGATTTGGAGCCGGTACGTATCCTATAGCAACAGAATCTAACCCTCATGGGTCGTACTATAGATCAGGTAAGGGTCCAATGGGATCCTAATGATGAGGCCTCAGCAACTTGGGAGGATGCTACTAAACTTAGAGTTCACTATCCTTATCTATTTGTAGGCTTCCAAGAGTAAGCCTAATTCTAGGGGGGGAGGATGTAATACCCTCTCGGATGACTATACTATTATTTTTAAGTTGGACATTTTGACATAAACTATATGATTTCAGTTGTTTACATTTTGATAGATCTAGATGATATTATGCTCAGTTAAATGTTTTTGATATATTTATTCATGATTAATGTCTTAATGAAATAGAATTATTATATGCAATAAATGGAATTCTAACCTTTCCCACTTATAATGTTCTATTTTGAGTAACGTGCTTTCAAGAATATTTTATGATGTTTTACTTTTTTCATATATGTTAGATGTGGTTTCATGACTCAGGACAAAGTCGTAGTTAATCACTTAGATGAGGTCCACATGATGTATCGATCCTAGTCATCTATTTGCAAAGTCTTATATATGTATATATATGTTTCTAGGCACATGTATCTCTCCTTGGTGATGCAGGATTGTAGGTATCAAGCACCGTCTCCACCTGGATCCATAGGTCTGAGCGTGATCTCTAAATCCTCAATCCTAGTTGTGACGGAGATAACACCTGGTTCCGCAAGACTAAGCCTTGCATTGATCCCTGTTCTCAGGTTGGGTCCTTTTGGGAATTGTCTTTCATTATGGATTGATGCCCATTTATTGATGCTTGGCATTTGGTCAATTGTGGATATTTGTTATAATCCCTAGAGCTAGGTGAATATTGTTTGTGGTTGAATTGTTGGTTAGTAATTATTGGATGGTATGATGGAGTTATATACATGGTAATATACTTTTTCTAATGCATTTAAGTAATGCGTGATTTTTATAATAATAATATTTGCTTGGTTATATGTACACATAGGCATATGGGTGCACACATATGCATATGTCTATATATATATATATTTATGTAATTATATAAATATTCTTATATTAATGTCTTTATAAATGGGTGTGTATGTAATTATTCATTATGTGTCTTTCTTGTTTTAAGAAAAGAAATTAATTGTCATATGAAATTACATTATTAGAGAAAGTAACTAATCAAGGTAAAAGTTGGAATAAATAATAGGATTTACCTTATGCATGAATTAAAATATAAAGTAACTAAGGAAGTAATTTAACTAAAGCTTTCGCAGAAACTACCTATTCATTAAAATTATCTAACGACTATTATGTTCAAAACTAATAACCAGTAAATAGCTATGGATGGTTGCATCAGTTGAACTTCCCGGGCAACCAATCCTATAATGTATTTATATTAAGGGAATATAGTAAGTAGGAGTTAGGAAGAAGGAAGAGGAAAATTATATTCAGAGAACTTTATACTTATCTAAAAACTATTAGAAGGATAGAGGGAAATAGTCAGATACATAGAGGGAAATAGTGGGAGAGTATCTGATTGGTTAAAAGGCCGGAGGAGCATAGCCTTGGAGAATAGAATTGGATTGTGTCAAAGGTTTCTCCACAAGACTCTAGGTAGGCTCTACCCATAAAAGAGAATCATTTCCATTAGATTGCTATGATTGTTTATTGTCTTCTATTGTTGTATGAACAATGGAATTCGTTTGTGTTTATTTGAATGTTTATGCTATATCGTATGAATGCAATAATGGAAGTATGCCTGATAATGGATTTAGTTTATGAGTTGATTTATATTTGTTATTCTCTATGTATTTCCATCCTAGAATGTATTTTCTTCCAAATAGAACCCCATTCTGTAGATAATATGCAGACTACCTTCTTAGTTAGAACTTTATCTTTGGTGGTCACCTTTCTACACCTTGCACTTTTGGGGAGAAACTAAGCAGATTTACCATAAGGGTAGATGGGTTTGAGGGATGCTTTAGAAGGGGAACTAAGGAATACAAACTATGTATCTCTCTGATTCTACCTTTTGGGCCTCCATCTTATCCATTTTTACCTGGAAGGTCAAATCTGAAGGTTGTTGTCCGAAGGATGCATAGGTCCTGACCACCTACGCAGAATTGGGTTCCACCTACGTAGGATGCATGACCATTTGCATAGGAAGCACTACCTATGTAGGTTGTACCACCTACACTAATTAGGTCACCACCTATGCAGCTTAGGGCACCACCTACGCAACTTAGGGTTTGACCTGCGCAGGACTCTTCTTGTTTGTGTTTTAGGGTTTCCGAAAGGGTTTAGGGTTTGGTTCTGACCCAGGGTTGGTGCTAGAAGTTTTTCTTACTTTTAGAATACCCTATTTATACATGTTTTTGTGTTTACAATCATTTATAAGCTTGTTATAAGATTTGGAACCCTCATTAGGTTTAGGGTTGTTTCAAGTACCCTAGAAACCTTGTGTGACTTTCTTTATGTAAAAGCTATGGATGGGAGTGGGAGAAGGTGCTATTGCGATAGCACAATCGGACAATCTCATCCCTATGAGAGATGTTCGATTCCACATGTGCCTACTTTTGGGCCAGGGCCTAGAGTGGCTGACCAAGGTAACCCAAGGGGTGAGGGCTATGCGACGACACTCACCTAGCATGTCTTAGAGTTTCTACCAATGTGTTCATGTATTTTTTATTTGTTATGTTTCAAATTGGGCTTTGGGGAATGCACTACCCACTCCTTAGGAATGGCCTAGTTATCACCTTCTTGCATGGATCATGGTGTTTATCTCCTATCACGGGGGAGTGGATCCTTTTTGGATATCCATGTGGTTGGGTGGTTAATATTTTATCAAGGTATTGTTTGTAGGGTTGTGGATGGACCCTACTTGTGCTTTCTGCAGAATTGCAGAAGATGAAGACTTTCTTACTATTCCTTGTTGTTAATCATGTAATGATATTCCATTAATGTAACCTCCCAAGAGGAGATGAATGTAAATCAATATTTGATATATTTCAGATTGATGTAATGGGATGGATAGTTTTACGAAAAAGGGAAAAGGGATAAACTATCTTTCAATGTAAAGAATGTATTTACAATAGAAAAGAAATGATCTTGTTTATGGAAAATATGTTAGAATTATGACGCTTCATGGTTATGCAAGAGAATAAAATAATTGTCTATTTTTATATTGTAAATGCAATGATTGTTTATTTATGAATGGCATGTGATGGTTATTAGGAAAGCTCATTACTTTATGCATACTTCTTTTAAAATTTTGAAGAGAAAAGAATCTTGAAATGCTAGAAGTTAAAATGATTTAGATGAACAAAGGTTTATAAAAATGAATATGTTAGTGACTATGGTAAAATTAAAGTTATCAAATCTTATGTCCTTTCTTTAATATTAAAAGTTATGGTTAAGTCTTGTTCGTTGGGGAACCTAGGAAGAATCTGTAATTGAAATTTGTAACTTTAGAACTGTAAAAAAAAAAAAAAGATATATATAAGTTTACTACTTTGTTATGAGTCTTAACTGAGTAACCTTTCTAGTTTTCTTCCTAGTTCCCTAGCGGGGCATGACACAGTACTTCAGCTGCAAGGGCTATTACAAGTACCTCCATGGGTTGCATTTCAAGATCTTGAGTGCTATCTAGCATGATAACCAGATGGTAAGCTTACCTAGTTTTTTATTCAATATTATACAAAAGAAATCTTATTTTGTTTAGTCAGGAAAGAATAAAACTGTGTCCCATCACTATTTAATAAATTTTTTTGTAGAAAGGGAGTTAAATAAATAGTTGATAGGAACATGGGAAGAATTTTTGCAAATGGGTGACATAGAACCTAGAGTAGTCGGCCCTAGAGGCCATGGTGTAGGGAGAAGAGAAAGTTTAGAAACAAGGGTTCACAAGGTAATTCAAAGAATTATTCCTGAAACCTCATCTTCACATCCTAAACTACCAAAGAAAAGGGCTTATAATGTAGATATTCCTACTGCGAGTAGGAAGAAGAACAAAGGAATTGAAATTGTTGTTAATCTTGACACTTCACCTGTTGAAGAATCTAGGTCACCTCCTAGGGAAAGTAAGGGTAAAACCCTAGAGGTGGAGGAGGTAATTGAGGAGAAAAGGCCTAGAAGTGGAAATGGAAGTAGTGGAGATGATGAAACCCTACCTACAGCTAAGGAAAATACCCTGGAGAAGCCTCCTATAGTGATTCCAGAGGAGGAAGACACTAGCAAGAAGAAACAAAAGAATCCTCTTAGCCCTGTCCAAACCCCTACTAGGTGAAGCCTGAGACTTTCCACCACTACCAGTAAAAATGTTGACCCTCCTAATCAACCTATCGACATTGACTCTTCACAGTCCACAGAAAAATCCTCCTCCAAGCCAATAGGCCAAGAATTTGCAGAAACTAATATTGTTTTTGATAAGAAAAATGTGAAAGTAGAAGTTGCAAAGAATGATACTATTTTTGATAAGAAGAATATTGAAGAAGAAGATACCCCTATTGTTGAATACATCCTTATAGATAGTAATGAAGAATCTAGTGAGGTAGAGGGATTTTCCAATGACCCTGCTAACTAGGACACTCCTGAGGATTCCGTTGATCAAGAAATTACGGATGAAGAAGGCTTTCCTTCTGATGAATTTCCCATAATCGGTAAGGATGTGATTGAGAATGTACTAGGGAAGGATGGTAAAGATGGGTGGGATGCATTGGTTAGAGTAGCTGAATCTTTCCATAGGGGCAATTCAAAAAAGCCTCTTGTTGTGTGTAGAGAGAACCCTTCCACACACAAAACTGACATAAAAGTTCCTTGGCCTACACCTCATTGTGCACCAAAATAGATTGATATCTTTTTCCAAGAACCTATGCCACCTCTAGACTTTTCCACACCCTTAGCTATAGGGTTGCATTTGTATCAATAGTTTTTGTGGGAAAAAAGCACAATGGGAAGTAGAAAAGGAAAAGTTGTAGAGGACTATTGATGAGAAAGCACATCAGTTAAAATAGAAAATAGACCAAATAGCAGTATTGGAAGGAAGAGTTAAACATATCACTGAGTTAATTCCTGAAGCCATGGCATGCAATTCGCTCTCTCCAGTCTATGCTCTATTCCTTAGAGAACAATTTATTAATTTTAAATTAACCAGGGTTGTAGAGGGGTTGAATCCTTCCATTTCCGCCCCACATGAATTTTATGATGCATTCCAGTCAGCCCCTATTTTTAGTAAAAATTATTTATGCGAATTATACCTACATAACCTCGTTGTACCAAATGACCGGGATTGGAACTCACTTTTGTATGTAGGAGATGTTCAGTTGAGGGCAGTTATGTCATGGATACAGAATGAGATAAGTAGAGAGCATCAAAATTTTCCATACAGGAATGGTGAGATAGAGACCCCCTTAATGATGAGACCTGAAGTACAACATTCTAGGCGAACTTTTCTAGACTAGATTTTTGTCACCATGAACCCAAGTGGGGCCAGAAAGGTCAATCTAGTTAGGGAAAAAGCATATGTAGACTGGGAATAGTACTCATCGCAGAACATTAATGTTGTGGTCACTCCATGTAAGCATAGGTGGGTAAGGATTTTGCATGATTTAAAAATCAAGGAACCTCATTCTCCATAGAACTTGGTACTTGCCACTCACAGAGCCCTGTGGTATGTAATGCTGGGTAGGACATTTCTCAATTATTGGATTCCACTAAGGTTCTATCCGCCCCTTCTTCTACAGCCCTTGCTGATAGTATACGAAAATATAGAGGATTATGACATGGCAAAGGAAGAGTAGCGGTGGAGACAAATCAGGAAAAACCATGGGTATTTCAATCATGTTGTTGATGATCCAGGGGAGAAAAGTTCCAGTGACCTAAGACTGTGAGCTCAGATTTGCAACTTTATGATTTCTGGGGACCATCAATAGAGCAGTTCGGGGGAATGATGAGCCTCTCTAACGACCATCTTTTCTAGTATTTTTTACTTTCTTTTCAGCAGTTACTTGCAAAAATGATACTTAAACTTATGGTTTTATATATATTTCATATTTGTAAAGAAATAAGTAGGGAAGTAGATGATAAAATAACATGATATATTTTTCTTAAAAATCATGGATGGAAATAATAAGATGCAGTTAGTTGTATGTTAAATGAATGGTTCCTTTTTCCTATGCTATGTTTGTGGGTAGTTTCTTTCCTGAAGCCATATGTCTCGCAAGGGTATTAATTGAAGCTTAAACACTTTGTTCTAATATTAATGATAAAGATGTGTGTGTGTGTGTGTGTGTGTGTCGAAAGTGGTATGTGTGTATTAATCCTTTTTTAGGAATTAGTGGGAATGGTTTTAGTCTAGTGTAGTGGAGCTGAAGAAGTCAAAGATCAGTCATGCATACCATAGACCTCGGGCTGAACTAGTCAAGGGAGCACATGAGAAAGATAAGGTGTGGCTACTGCAAGGTTTTTGCAAGAAGACCAAGTCAATACAATTTCCTATTACATACAATGTGCACGTATCTAGAGCCATCATGTGCTATATTCTGGGAAGATTTATTGTTGATAACTACCATTTTTGTTATGAGACATTATGTTTTGATAACAATCCTCATTGATGGAGTGATCGTAGATTTAGGGAGTATTTGTAGCATTCCTTTAAATAAGTTGATTGTTGTAACTTGAGGGAGTTAGTCAAAGTTAGTTATATCTTGCAGAATCATTTTGTAATTCAGTAGTAGAAGAAATACAATATTGTTACATGTTGTATCTATGCTTTGCAAATGAATAAATGAGACCTTCAATTTTTAATCTCTGAGTTTCATTTCATTCACTCTTCCATGGGGTCCCACACAGGAGGTGAAATCAATTTTTAGTTCAGTAGGAATTAGTCTTAAGTTCATTTGAATTATTTAGAACTTTGTTGCTCTTGCAGCCACTAGTAACAGAACTGTTGGTTGTTCCTGCAGCATAAGCAAGTAGAATAGTGTACTATTACAACATGTTCTTAAAAGCTTTATATTAAGTTTCTCATTCCATTTCCTAGCTTAGTATCTCTTTTAGCATTCCCATTTTCATAGATAGTAATGACACCGAGTACAGATTAGAGCATATACTTTGCAGACGCCATTTGAAGTTTACATCCCTGGTCAATGATTCAATGAGTTCAGCATGATATTTTTAGTATAATAGTTTTCATTGTATTTTTATAAAGTCAATATAAAAAGGATTTCCAATCCTTAAGTACAAGGGTATTATACTGAGGAGTCAACTAGCTTGGCATTTGTAATGTATTTTCTATTATTGAATCAATGTTGCCATGTTGTTGAGGCTGTAGATGCATTGAATCACCATTGCCATTCTATTTTGATAGCACGTAGTGTTTGATCTCTCTTTATTTGTTTTTTTGTTTATATTAACTTTGTGGTACTCCCCATTTATGATCATTTCATAAGGAGATATCTTTATGGCTCGCGGGCTGCAAGCTAGGGCATCATGCATTGTTTATGAGCTTACTATTTGAGCACCACATGACCCTGTTATGAGCTCTATTTTTTATATACATATACATATATATGTATATACATATATACATATACATATACATATACATATACATATACATATACATATACATATATATGTGTGATGTTATTATTGTCATTGCATGCTTACTGTTATTGTGCACCATATATTGTTTTATATATACACTATTTATTTCATTGAGACCGTGACTAGCTTGGCATTTGTAATGTATTTTCTGTTATTGGATCAATGTTGCCATGCTGTTGAGGTAGTAGATGAATTGACTCACCACTGCCATTCTATTTTTATATCTATGCTAAGGAACTATGTTATAAAATTTCAAGGCATGAAATTTTATAACTGTACATATATTTTATGAGTATGAACATAAATAATAAGGGTACCATACATTCCCCATTGTGATGAATTTTTGACCAGGCTATGAATCCAGTATGCTCCTGTGTGATCTAGAACCTACAAAGAAAAGAGAGATGGGGGTTAGATCAAAAAGATCTAAGCAATGAATAACATCCTATTACTCCCTATCCTCATCTACAATTATGCAAGTGCATAGTCAAGCCATACACTTCTGAAATAATAACGGGGAGTACGACATAGTGAATATAAATAGCAAAACAATTAAAGAGAGATCAAACACTTCACATAATGCCTTGAAGGTAATAGCAACGATGCCCTAGATCTCAAAGCTCATGGGTCATCAAGAATTCCAAATGAAAATATGTAAATGAATTCCAGTATTAAATAGTGAGCTCATAAACAATGCATGATGCCCTAGCTTGCACCCTGCAAGCCATCAGGACATTTCCTCATGAAATGATCATAAATGGGGAGTACCACATAGTCAATATCAACAACAAAACAAATAAAGAGAGATAAAACACTTCATGCAATGCCTTGAAGGTAATAGAAATGATACCCTAGCCCTCAAAGCTCGTGGGTCATCAAGCATTCCATATGCAAAGATGTAAACAATGCCAGTATTAAATAGTGAGCTAATAAATAATGTATGATGCCCTAGCCTGCAGCCCGTGAGCCATCAAGACATTTCCTCATGAAATGATCATAAATGGGGAGTACCACATAGAGAATATCAACAAAAAAAAAAAAAAAGAGAGATCACACACTTCACACAATGCCATCTTGAAAGTAATAGCAATGATGCGCTAGCTCTCAAAACTCATGGGTCATCAAGCATTCCACATGCAAAGATGTAAACAATTACAGTATTAACATTCATATTGTGCCATTAAAGAGACAAATGCCATCAAAATGAAATTAATTTAATGATAAGACAAAGCTCGAATGCCTACCTGAAGTCATGGCTGCCATATACCAAGATGCCAATCAACTTCCACAGTTAGGGCCCTCTTCATGCACGACGGTATGCAATCATGCTAAATTAGAAATGATCCTTTCTTCTTCTTCTTTTTTTGTTTATAATTATGTGGGTGTCACAAATACAATGGTACCATGGCTATTATGATAGTGTTAGGGGCACTTCAAAATAAAAAAACAAAAATACACACAAATGGTAGTGCCATCACAAATTGGCGTCAAAATTTGACCCCAAATGTTGTAGTGTCCCCTAGCCAGAATAACCAATACTCATCTAGGGCCTAAATGTTCTCATGTATTCCCTACACATACACACTCCACACATCATATGTACATTGTATATACAATTTTTTACTTTATTCCAAGTGGTCATAGGACTTTGGACCACGGGAACTCAAAGGAAAGCCATTATCTACATGACTGGTCCAAAACTGGATAGTGAACTAGTAAAAACTAAGTAATTTACAAAATTCTAACCCGTATGATTAAATGATCAAACCAATGCCACAAAGACTAAGAACATAACACACAAAACACTCTCAATGAGTTAATTCAACCCATTCAATCCATTAAAGTATTGGATGATGGATTTGTCTAAAAAATACAGTGTAAAATATTACTTCTCCGCAAACCGTCCATACAAAATGAACTCTAACTATCACTTTAGGGTTTTTTCTACCTTATATATCCTATTCCCACATGTCTAGACCATCATGTTATAATTTGGGCATAATTCAAGCCAATTTCTAAAAACTAGGAAATGTTGTCATGACAACTTTGCAAAGTTGCAAAAGTTGTCATGTTAACTTTTACATCTTTTGTCAAAATGACATTTTCCCAATTCCAATTGCCCAAATTGGTCCTAAAATTTATCATATGACCTTAAAACACTTAAACACATTAAATCCTTGAATTCCACTCCATTTTGGAGTTTTGGTCAATCCTTTGACCTTTTGGTTGACTTCTAAGGATATAGACCCCTAGATGCAAATTGACCTCAAAAACTACCAAACCCTAATCACTACTAACCCTAGACACACCTTAGACACACTTGGGACTTTTTAACAATGTCCTTATTCACTGATGGTTGGAAAAACCAACCTACAAGCCAAAATGACAAAAAAGATCTTTCAAATACCTTAGAGTGCTCCTGCACCATCCTCCCCCTGCAACAAACAAGTTAGGGTACATGTGGTTTTAGGAACTCCTCACTGATTCCATGCTTCTTGAAGTCACTCTCAGCTATCCAAGTGGCTTATAACTTTGGTTGCTGCCTCCACTTCACTAGATGTTCTATATAGATCTTATGCCTGGTCTGCTTCTTCACTCTTGAATCCAATATCCTTTCAACTTGTGGTTTGATCTGATCCAGAGTCTTGAAATCTCCCACATCCTTATTCACTTTAGTACTATACTGTACTTCATCCATTTCTGGCCCTTTATACTTTATCAAATCCTTCACCTTGAAGATTGGATAAATTGACATCTCCTTGGGTAGCTCCACCTTATAGGAATTGGGTCCATACTTGGCTAACACCTTGCAAGGCCCAATCCTTTTCATCTACAAATTACTAGGTATCCCCTTTTGTAGTCTATCCTTATTCAAAAACACCATTACTAGATCACCCACTTCAAATTGCAGATCTCTTCTTCCCTCATCCCTCTTGGCTTTCAAATTCTGATTGGCCTCCATTAATGTCTTCCTAAACTATTCATGTACCTCTCTCATTGATTGAGAGAAATCATCAGCATGACCATTGATGCCTTCATAACCTTTTAGGTCTCTCAACTCAAGTACACCCCTTGGGTGTAACCCATAAACAATCTCAAATGGGCTCTTTCCTGTGGTCCAA
Organism: Thuja plicata; assembly: GCA_018584345.1. Lineage (NCBI taxonomy): Eukaryota > Viridiplantae > Streptophyta > Pinopsida > Cupressales > Cupressaceae > Thuja > Thuja plicata. The sequence goes on along the minus strand of MU225968.1, from coordinate 1,282,820 downwards.
TTTGTGCTATCATTGTAGGAAAATTATTCCTGAGGTATCACTTGCTCCCAACTTTGTCCATATTCTTTGGTCAAACATCTCAAAAAATTTCCAAGTACCCTATTGATCACCTCTGTCTAGCCATCCATTTGAGGATGATAAGTTGAGCTATGTGACAAGTTGGTTCCTAGCCTTCTCCAAAGTGTCTTCCAGAAATTTCCCATAAACTTCACATCTCTATCTACAACTATGCTTGTTGGAAAGTCATGTATCCTCACTATCTCTTTAAAGAAAAAATGGGCAATATGGCTAGCACCATGTGTTTTCTTGCATGGGACAAAATGAATCATCTTGCTAAATCTGTCTACTACAACAAACACACTGTCTAAACCAATAGGTGTCCTAGGTAGTCCCATAATGAAATCCATACTGATGCAATCCCATGGTCTACTTGGGATGGGAAATGGATGATATAAGCCCGCATTTGATGAATTTCCTTTTTCCTTTTGACACACCCCACACTGCTCTACATATCTCCTTATATCCCTCTACATTTTTGGCCACCAATAGAACCTCTCCACTAGATCCAAGGTCTTGTTCAATCCAAAGTGTCCACTTAGACTTTTATTATCCTTTTCTTGTATGAGGTTCTCCCTCATGGACCCCCTTGGTACACATAACTGTTTCCATTTGAACAACATTTGAAGAGTATAATCTACATACTCACTGTGAAAGTGATTCTCAAATTCTTTGTACACCTTGTAGATCATAGAGAAGTCTGGATCTCCTTCATAAAGGTCCTTAAACCCTTCTACCCTTGTACTTTGTAGCTGAATCTCTTGTATTGTAAGCATCCTTCTACTAAGGGTGTCTGCAACTTTTTTTTGTACCCCCTTCTTATGCTTAATAGTGAAGGTGTATGAATACAAAAACTCCATCCATTTGATGTGCCTCAAACTAAGTTTGTCTTGAGTATTGATATAACTCAATGCTTGGTTATCTCTAAAGACAATAAACTCTTTAGGCAATAAATAATGCCTCCATTTCTATAAGGTTTGTTTAAGAGCATATAGCTCCAAGTCATAGGAAGAGTACCTAGACTTTGCCTCATTCAATCTCTCACTGAAGAATGCCACATGCCTGCCTTCTTGGCTTAAGATAGCCCCCACTGCTATGTTTCTTGCATCACACTCTACTACAAAAGGTTTGTCAAAACTTTGTAACAACAATATAGGTTGAGTGGCTAATTCTCTTTTCAACCTTTGAAACCCCTCATTAGCTTCCTTGGTCCATACAAATCTGGTTTTGAACCCTCCTTTAATGGTCTCTAGGAATGGAGCACAAATTTCACTGAATCTCCTAATTAACTTCCTATAGAATTGGGCTAACCCATGGAAGCTCCTAACGTCAGTCCCTTTCTTAGGAGTAGGCCAGTTCAATATGGCCTCTACTTTGTCTTTATCCATATTCAAGTCACCTTGGGAAACTAGAAATCCTAGGTAGACTAGTTCTTCCTTCATGAACTCACTCTTTTCAAGATTGATGGTGAGATTTTCCTCCTGCAACCTCTTCAATACTAACTCCAAGTGTTTCATATGATCCTCCTTTGTCTTTCTAAAAATGAGGATGTCATCTAAATAGACAACTAGAAATACACCTATGTAGTATTTCAATACCTTATTCATCACCCTCATTAAGGTACTAGGTGCATTGGTAAGCCCAAAGGGAATAACTAACCATTCATATAACCCCTCTATAGTCTTAAATAATGACTTCCACTCATCAACTTACTTCATCCTAATTTGGTAGTAACCACTTTTAAAACCAATTTTAGAGAAGTATGTATCACCCCCCAAACAATCCATTAGATCTTCTATCCTAGGAATAGGAAATCTATATGTAATATTTATCCTATTTATTTCCCTAGAATCAGTACACATCCTCCACTTACCTCCCTTCTTAGGAGCCAACACCACTGGGACAACACATGGGATTATTCTCTTTTTGATCAACCCCTGGTCCAAAAGTTCTTGTACTTGTTTGGCTAACTCCTTGTTTGGCTTCGGTGTCATTTTATATGTAGCCTTATTTGGAAAAGATTATCCTAGTACAAAGTCAATCTGATGACTTATCTCCCTCTTTGGTGGTAGTGTAGCTGGTGTACCTTCACATATTATGTCTTTAAACTGATCCAATAGTTGTTTCACTTCCTTTGGAATAGGTGCTTTCTTATGAGTTTCCTCCTCCTTTGGCTTTAACATGATTACATAGCCAACTCCTTCCTCTTTCATATCCCTTAGGAAATCCTTCCCACTCATAAACAATGTACTAGATTTTGTCTTCTCCACTATTTCTTCCTCTAACAAAGACTGAATTTTGAAAGTTACCCCATTTTTCTTGAAGGACTACTTTTTCTCTTTCCCATTATGGATAGCTTCCTTGTCATACTTCCATGGTCTACCATGAAACAAATGACATGCATCCATTCAAAACACATCACAAAGTATCTTATCTTGATACTTTCCAATGGTAAACTCTACCCACACTTGCTCATTTACCAATATGTTTTTCCCCTTGTTTAACCATTTAACTTTATAGGGACACACATGTGGAATCTTGGTGAGTTTCAACTTCTCTACTGCCTCTTTAGATATAACATTATCTATGGACCCTGAATCAATGATAACTTTGCACACTTTCCCTAATATCTTGCATTTGACTCTAAAAAGAGCCCTTCTCTACTTATGTTCATCTTTGGTGGGTTTCTTGATCAAAATTCTTCTCAACATTAGGTTTTCTCCCTTCTCTGAATCTAGACTCACCTCTGATTGTTTAGAGCACTCCTCTTCTTGGACATAGGCTATCTTTTTCTCTCCTTGTGAAGCTGAGGTTTTGTTAGGGCATCTATATGCAGGGTGCCCCAATTGTCCATATTTGTAGCATTTCATGGAAGAAAAGTGAGAGCTTCTCCCAAAACCCCCTGATATTCCTCTTCCACTGTTATAAGAACCCCTTCCTCTATTGTATCCACCTATATTTCCTGATTCATGCCCTTGCTCTATATATCTAGAGTCACCTTAACTCCTACTATTATTTCCTCTTCCACTTGTGCCTCCTCTATGGCCACCTCTATTGTCACTACCCATTCCCCTTCCTCTCGAGTTAGAGTCTTGTTTCTTCCTAAGTTTCTCTTCCACTTTCAAAGCCATTTGGAAACAACTATGAATGGAAGTTAGGGTAAAAGGACTGAGTTATTCTTGTATATTCCACATTAATCCATTAAGGTATCGAGAAACCTTGATGCTCTCTATCTTGTGTATTCTTGATCTAAGAAAAAGCTTCTAAAATTCTTCAGTATATGATGGCACATGTAGGTCCTTTTGCCTAAGGTTCTACCTCTTCTTGTGTAGCTGAATGTCATAGTCTTCTGGAAGGTATTTCTCCTTAACTTTTTCCACCATTCATTTCCAATTTTCTATGGGCTTCTTTCCCACTTTCTCTATTTATTCCTGTAGAAACTTCCACCATGTAAGTGCTTGTTCTCTTAGCCTAGACTTGTCTATCTTTACCTTCTATGCTTCTGTGATCCCATCACATTAGAAGTGATTCTCCATACCTTCGATCTGTTCCATAACCATCTCTACATCCATCTTACTAGAGAACACTGAAATGACTTCTAGAGCCTTGCCAATTAATGCTTTGAGTGCCTTGAGAAATGGTTCATCAGGTAGAGGAGGGTTAGGGTCTGGTTCTATCTCCTCCTCTACTAGTTTCTTCCCCTTTTCTTTTTCTTTACTCATCTTCCCCTTCATCTTGTTTGTTGTCTCCACAACCTCTGGCATATTCATCTTCATTTCTTCCATTGCTTCTTCAAGAAGCCTATTCTTATCTTGCTACTCTGACAATTCTCTTTCCAATTTGGCATTATTCACCATGATGTTCTCACCTATGGATTCACTCCTCTCTGACATACACTAATCAACTCCCAAGCCTTTCAATGGCTCTAATACCAATTTGATGGGGAGCTTCCACTCCTAGAGATTTCTTTCTCTCTACTAGACCTTCTCTTGCTCTTTCTTAGGCTTCCTATCACCACCCTAACTAGAGGATTCCTTTTTGATCTTCCAACTCACTAGGTGCTCTCCAACAAGTTCAATTCCTCACTAGATCCTTCTCCATAACCCTTCACATTCATGGCTTACCTTGGTCATCTACTCTCCCAACTATCTCATCTTCTTATGGATTGTATTCCTGACTTCTTTTAGGTCTCTCTCAACTCCTCTATATCCAATCTTGTTGATCTTTCACCCTAGTTCCAATCAGGTTCAATATTTCTAGTGTACTAGGCCTTGTAGCCTTTTTAGGCCTATTAGCCCTCCTAAACACTAAAATAGTGGATTTCCTCTCAAAATCCCATAACACCCTTGGAATCTAAATACATATTCCTTGTGGGTTTTTCCTAGGCACAAAGATTTTTGAGGTCTTATTTTCCCACCTTGTCTATTTAATGGACTTTCACCAAACCCCTAAAATTGAGGGTTTCTAGGGCATGAACACTGGTTTGGTTTCTTGGATTTTTTTAACTGCACTAAAAACCTCATCTTCTCTTCTAATTCCATCAACATGTCTGTATTGCATGCTCCTGCACTCCTCTACCAATGATTGGCACACACCAATCACCAAGCAATTTGTATTGCCTCTGTTCAGTTGAGTTCCCCTAGCTAGAATAACCAGTACTCACCCAGGGCTTGAGTGTTCTCATGTATTCCCAGCACATATACACTCCACACACCATATGTACATTTTATATACAAGGATTTACTTGATTCCAAGTGGTCATACGACTTTGGACCATGAGAACTCCAAGGAAAGCCATTATCTACATGACTGGTCCAAAAATGGACAGTGAACTAGTAAAACCTAAGTAATTTACAAAATTCTAACTAGTATGATTAAATGATCAAACCAATTCCATAGAGACTAAGAACATAACACAAAAAAAACTATCAATGCATTAATTCAACTCATTCAATCCATTAAATTATTGGATGATGCCTCTATCTAAAAAATGCAGTGTAAAATCTTAGTTCTCCACTAACCATCCATAAAAAATGAACTCCAACTATCACTTTAGGGTTTGTTCCACCTTATATATCCTATTCCCACATGTATGGACCCTCATGTTAGGATTTGGGCATAATTAAATCCAATTCCTAAAAACTAGGAAATGTTGTCATGACAACTTTGCAAAGTTGTCATGACAACTTTTACATCTTTTGTCAAAATCACATGTGTATAGTCGCAAAATGGAAGAACTTCCATGGTAGACTATTTTTTCCTTCTGAGTAAGTAGTTTGGGGTCATATCAAGCACCTTGAATGGGTTCCTGATCTAGACCTGGCTTTCCCCCTGTTCTGTCCCTCTCTCCACTTCTTTCCAACCTGATTTCTACATTCTGGACTGGAGACCTGAGATTCTAGACTTCAAGGTCAGGGTCGACCTTTTGGGTCTATGTTGACCTCAACCCTGACCTAGGTCAGGTTTGACCTTGACCCTGACCTAGGGCAAGGTTGACCTCAACCTTGACCAAGGGTTCAAACTTTAGGGTCTTATAGTTTCTAGATGTCGGTCTTTGCAAAAAGTTATTTCCCACTTCCGGGTCACCTATTTTGGGTTTTGAAGCATCGATTGCTAAATTATATTTAATATAGGTCCTCTCCTAAGGGGAAAAGGCTTTAATGGGAATTTAATTATCCTATGTTGGCCTCCTTAGAAGATTGTGCCCTAGTTTCATATAAAAGGGAGCTTTCTCCTCTCATTTTCTCTAAGTCTTCTAATCGTGATCAAGCATTCTCAAACTATCATCAAGTGAAATTCTAGAAAGCTAAGGAGAAATAATTCAATCAAGGATTCATCCATCATCAATCATTCAAGCATCCAATTCATCAAAGAGATCCATGGGAGGCCATTGAAGGATTCAAGCTACATAGTGCCCTTTTTGGTGATCTCTCCATCCATCTTCTTCCAAGCCTCTTCATAATCAAGAACCCATTCAAGACTTGGTGTTGGAGATCTACAAGAAATTTATTGAAGACATCCTACATCCTACATTCTAGATCCATTGGTGCATACATACTTGGGGATTGAAGGATTCAAATCCTCCGCAAGGACTTTTACAAGCAAGGTGAATTTATGCATTTACTTTCTTTACTTCTGCAATTTCAATTACATATATTTGAGGTTAATTCCAAAAATGGGGTTTGACTAAGGAAAACCCCTCCCCCCCCAAAAAAAACCTCTTTTTCTACAGGTATAGGTTTCAGACTGTGGATTTGAACCCAGATCTGGATACCCTTTTCAACAAACTTTTAGGATCCATGAACAGATTTTCTGTCAGACCTATGCAGGTCAAGGTTGACATTATTGGGTCAGGGTTGACCTCATCCCTGACCTAGGTCAAGGTCGACCTCACCCCTGACCTAGGTCAAAATTGACATTTCTGGGTCAGTGGTGACATTTGTGGGTCAAGTTTGACCTTTTTCATAAGACGGTGTTAGATTGGAAAATAATTTTTGGGTTTTGTTTGTCTTTGCATTTCCTTTCTGGATCATACTTCAGATTTTCCAGAAATAGTATACAGACCTCAGAAAATAGCATTATTTGATCTACAATTCTTTAATGTTAGTACTTTTCTCCTATTCATTTAAATCTTTCTAAATCTATCACACATTCATTCCTTTCCATAAAACAGGGAATTTAAGACTTTCCTCTTTGCTCTCATTTCCAAATGATTGATTCATTTGTGTATTGATCCTTTTTGGGTTGATAAATTTGGATCTTTCCTTTGTGCATCTTGGGATTGAAGAGGAATATATTATCTTTCCCCCCATATATTTCAAATGTTACATTTCTTATGTTACACATTGTTATATGTAACATTTTCTATGTTACATTTTGGTGAACCCGCGATAGACAACACTTTCTTTTTGGTGTTAGATTTACATGTTGTGTTAGATCTTACATGCATTTAAAAGTAGATTTCTTTTATGCTCTTGCATTTATATGTCAAAAATAAATAAAAATCACAAAATTTCATTAAAAATGCAAAAAAATTTACATTTTTCATCATACATTTGATTTGAATGCATTGGGATATATCTAGATCTATTTTCTATGCATTTCTTTATTTGTTATCATGTTCCACAAGTTTTTTCAAGTATTTTCCAAACCTTTTACAATGTTCTTTATTGATAGGGATGATAA
>MU225968.1:1251585-1266089 GCA_018584345.1 Thuja plicata | reverse complement strand
GATATCAAGAGCATTGGCCTGCAGAATATCAAGTCGCATGATATTCACCAAGTGCTCAGAGTAATGGCCTACCAACATCAAGTCAACATGATGTCCACCAAGTACTCAAAAAAAATGTCCATAGGTAGTGTGCACTTACCATAAGAACATTTGCATCTTCTATTATGATCTGTTTCAGCCATCACATGATGTCTATCACAAATAGAAGATGACATCTATCATGATCTATTACAGCCATCACATGATCTCTATCACAATAGAAGGTCAAGTTATTGTAAGGTCGTCACCTTCCAATAACTTTTACAAATACAAGTGATAATCATTTGGAAGTCGTCACTTCCTCATGATTTACACAAGGCCCATATAGTTATAAAATAGCATTAGTATAATAATAAATAATCATGTCAACTTTACGTTAGAAGTGTTCAGTGAACTCCCTCTCAATCATAAGGTGTCTACTCTTCTAGTTTTCATGATTCCTTTATACTCTTCTGAATGTAGTTGATCAAATTTGGAGAGTTTGGCATGAGCACTTACTCCTTGTCTAAGGTTTTCCCATAAACTCTGCTCATTAATTTTCATTAGGTTTACGATGATTTTCCATTATGTCTTTAGGTCATTCTTCCTTAATACAAACATCATTCGAAGTTTCCACGATTCAAAATCGGAGGCACTTTCAAGTTTGTCTTTGAGTCTCATTCTATTTTCCATTCTGTAGGTACGTGACTTCCAAAAATCTGATCTTTATCTTCCTTCAATTTAATCGGATCTTCCTTCAAGCGGTTAGGCTTTAACAAAGGAACCTAGCTCTGATACCATGTTAATCTTCGAATCAGATTTATGTCTTTTCAAATTTTCTCATATTAATCGAATATAGAAATATATAATCTCAATATATATATAACATATATTTAATCACTATATATATATATATATATATTATAATAACTGATATGTAAATATATATAATAGATTAATGTACTGCAAATTGGATAAATGACTCACATTATTTTCTGTATATGCTTTTGATCTGCGAATGAACATATATATAAAAAGGAGGCAAGTTAGTATAGAGACATGTCTCCATGAGGAGACATGTCCCTATATTAACTTGCCTCTTCTAATAACATATCTCAAATTCAAAGTGACCGATCAATGCTAATCTGATCGGTATGTATTAACTAACATCAAACAATACAAATGTTAATTTGATATAAATGAATCGGTGCAAATCGTAATCAACATCGACATAGTTAATAGATTTATAATTGATAGCATATCGGTTTACATAATTGACTGCAATCCATACACCGATAACAATCGGTATTACCAAAACCGATGTTAATTGGTATTATAAAGTCGTATGAGGTATGATATATTATATACATTGAATATGTTTTTTTTTATATATATAATAATAACATTATTAATATTATATATATTAATATACATATATAATGTAGAAAGATATTATCTCATTATCAAATGATATTTATTTAATATTATAATAAGATAATGTTAAATATATATATATTAATATATATATAGTAGAAATGTCTATTTTACTAATAGATATATATTAATATATTATTTATTTATTTTCTTATAATATTATGATCATTTTATCTTATCGAAGATATAATCATCAACAAAAATTCAATGAAGATCGGATGACAGATATTGAAATGTGTTTTTAACACAACTGCCAAGGAAGGATCAAGCGAGAAAATGAATGATGGAGATTAAGTGGCAAGATATGAATGATGAAAATTAAATGATGTACATAATGTCTATATAGGAGACAATAGATTCATTTATGAATCATGTGTTGACAGATGTTGAAGCATACATGCAAATTTTATGCATGACTGATCAAACTAGTTAAAGACAGAACCGAGCATTTCTGCAGACATCATTGAGCAAATAGAGGAAAGAGGGTTACCAAGAAAAACAAGTATGAGATGAACTGAAGAATTACAAATTGATCAGAGGTATTATGTACTTATAATAGATCTTACCATTTTACAGATAAATCTATTAACTGAGTGGAATAGTGAATCCTTATGATAACATTTAGAGAATGTTGATTATTTTCTTGTTGACCCCATATTGAATTCCTAGTTAAGAGAGAATTGATAGTTTTAAATCCTCTAACAAGGTCACATTTAACAGTGTACATTGTAACCTTTAACAAGGTTGGCTCCTCATCGAGCTCACTTCAGAAGAGTGAAAATATTTTGGGTTACCAGTCCCAGGTGGTTTTTCCCTTAGTAGGATTTCCATGTTAAAAATGTATGTGTCAATGTGTATGAATTTTTTGGATTGTTATTTTACTTTACACTTTATTTTATCGACCTAGACTGATAATCATAGTATTAATTTACTGACACTTGGTAAACACTATTGATGAAAGTTTAAGTTTACAGAATACATTTTTCACTGAACTTAGTTTGTATGATTGAATTTTTTTTCATATACATCTAGAGAAATTTGGGACTATAGGATAATTTGTGAGGAAACTGATTCTAATTGATTCACCCCCCCTCTCAGTTATTCTAACAAATAGCACTTGTGTTGTCACAATGTATAACAATAGGTTCTTCAACTTTCTCATGTATTCCTTCTAATATTTGTTTTATCCATAACACTTGCTGATAGTTAATGGAAGCAACAACATATTCAACTTCAGATGTAGATTGTGGGATACAATTATGTTTCTTTCTTGTCCATGACACTAATCTTCTTCCCAAATAAAAAGCTCCTCCACTTGTACTTTTTCTGTCATCAATATTTCCATCCCAATCTACATCTTTATATGCTTGAAGATTAAAATCTCCTTTCCTTTCGTATCATAAACCATAATTTTTTTGTTCCTTTAAGATATATGAATAGCCTCTTGACTGCAATCATGTGTGAATCCTTAGGATTAGATGAAAATCTAGCAACTATTCCAACTGCATGTGCAATATTAAGTCTGCTATGAAAAACATATTGTATATTTCTAATCATTGATCTGTATAATGTTTCAATTACTTCCTTAGAATAATCCCCTTTTGATAGTTTACAACTGGTTACAATAGGTGTACTGACAGGTTTTGAATCTTCCATTCCAAGAGTTTTCAATATCTTCTTAATGAACTTAGACCGAGTTATATAAATATATTTTTTCATTTTTTGTACTTGTAAACCAATAAAGAATTTTATTTCTCCAATCATAAACATCTCAAATTCTTTCCTCATTTCTTCAGCAAAATATTTACTAAGCAAATCATTTCCTCCAAAGATTATATCATCCAAAAAAGTTTCAGCAATTAAGACTTTGTCTTCACTATCAGTTTTCAAATACACATTACTAGTATCATTATTTCTTTCAAATTCAATCTTAACTAAATATGAATGTAGTCTTTCATACCATGCTCTTAGTGTTTGCTTCAAACCATATAAAGCTTTATGCAATCTGCAAACCAAATCCTTACCTTGTTCAACAATAAATCCTTAAGATTGTTCAATATAGACTTCTTCTAATATTTCATTCATAAATACCGATTTAACATGCATTTGATAAAATTTAAATCCTTTATATGATACATAAGACAAAAAATGTTTGACTCATTCTAATCTAGCAACATGTGCAAAATTCTCTCCATAATTAATCCTTCTTCCTATGCATAACCTTTGCAAATGAATCTAGCTTTATTTCTTATTACTTCACCATTCTCATCAAGTTTCTTTCTGAAAACCCATTTTGTTCATATAATATTTTTATCTTTAGGTTTGGGAACTAACAACCATGTTTTTTTCATCTCAATCTGGTTAATCTCTTCTTTCATTGCTTGTATCCAGTCTTCATCTTTTAGTGCATATTTTACCAATCTTGGTTCCATCTCTGATAGTAGACATGTAGTATTCTTGTCTCTTAATTGACTTCTGGTCAATAATCTATCACTTCTATCTCCTAGTATATCTTTCAAGCTATGATTAATCCTTATATTTATTAGTGTTACAAGTTACACAGTTTGAATTTGTTCATTTCTGTTATTTGTTTCACCTAGAACTGTAGTTATCGGTTGGGTGTTATCGGTGTGTATACTTGCTTGTTCAGTTTCTAAATTTTTAGGTTCAAAGTAAATCTATTCGATGTATCCTCTAGTTTCTTTCCACTATTCTCTTCATTCGGTTATGAAAATTTGTCAATCTTTAAATTTTTTATTTCAATGATCTTGTTTGTTATTTTGTTTAAACACTTGAATGCTTTACTCTAAGTAGAGTATCCTAGAAATGTTCCTTCCTCACTTTTACTATCAATCTTTCCAATTCTACCATCCTTATTAATATAACATTTGCTTCCAAATATTTTGAAATACCTAACATTAGGTGTTCAACCATACCAGATTGCATAAGGTGTCTTGTTTTTTCCATCTTGAGTTGTACCCGATTCAGTGTGCATACATCAGTGCTAACAGCTTCTCTCCATAATTTCTATGTAATTCCCTTTTGATTTAACAATGTTCTGGCACATTCTACAATAGATATGTTTCTACTTTTTGAAATTCCATTCTTTTGAGGCATTATTGGAGTAGTAATTCCTTTTGATTCCATTATCTTCAAAATACCCATTGAATTCATTAGAAGTAAATTCACCACCTCTATCTGATCTAAGACATTTCAATGTTTTTCTAGCTTCTTTTTCAACTCTATCTTTATACAATTTAAACATATAAAAAGAATCTAACTTAACTTTTAAAAAAATTATCGACGTCATCCTTGAGTAGTCGTTGCCAAACAATATAAGTATTTATCTTCATTATAGCTTTCTGTACTTATAGGTCTGCAAAAATCTGTGTGTACCAAGTCTAAGATATGTTATGTAGAGAAAATTTTTCTTGAGAAACTTGAACTAATACTCTTACCTAATTGACATTCTTTACATACTGCATTCTCTAGATTATTCAGTATCAATATACCTCTAAAAATTTTATTTTTACTATCCTTTACCAAATTATCATAGTTCACATGACACTATCTCTTATGCCATAACCAACTTTCTTCAGTTTTAGCAATTAAACAATGACCAATTGTACCAATTATAGTATTCAGTTTGAAAATATTACCTTTTGTCTCTCCATCGGTACCAGTCATTTTTCCAGTCTTCTCAAATATTTGGCATTTTCCATTACTAAACTCAAATTTGAATCCTTGTTATTCAACTGAGACACACTTAATTTCAATCCATTAGCCTAGTAAACATCACAACAAGAAATATCACCAGTTAAAGCCATAGTACCTTTACCTCTAATCATACATGGAGAACCATTTTCAAATGTAATTGTACCTCCATTACATTGTTCTATTGTTATGGATCTATCTTTATCTCTAGTCATATGGTGTGTCAAACCACTATCAATGATCCAATCATTGTTATATTTCACATTAGAGATCACAACTTTCTCTTCTTCGATATCAACATTGTTGGTAGAGTGATCTTTGTTTATAGAAAAAAACACTATTTCCTCATCATTATCATGTCCATCAGTCTAAAAATCATTTTCTTCTTCTTGAACAATGTAGCATATCTTTTTTCTCTTTTGAGTGAAATCTTTGTATTTCTTATATTTTTCTTATATTTTTCTTTCTTTTCTTTATCATGTTCCTTTCTCAGTTTGTTAGGATAGTTGTGTGAAAATGACTTATTTGTCTACAATTCCAGCATGCAATAGAAAATTTTCCCTTGTATCTTCCTTTACCTTTAGGAAACCTCCTAGAAATCAAATCTCCAAGGTCTTCCAGCTCTTTCTCCTCAGCTGCTAATCCTTCATATTTGTCAGAGTCATAAACAATAGCCTTTCCTTTTCTAGATGATCCAACTTTAGTTTTAGCTTGAAATGCAAATTATCTAGTAGGTTGTGTTATTAATAACTGAGAGGGGTGGGGGGGTGAATCAGTGGCCTCAAAATATTTGAATAATCAACCCATTTAGTACCACAAAATTATACCTCTAGTTATCTTCAATCCTATAAGATGAATGCCTCCAAATACTTATATCAAATTACTACTACTTGAAATGCTTTGTAAAATATTCTACTATAGATTTACCTAATAGCAATCTGTTAATTTATCAAAAGATAGTAAATTATCTAGAGTATACTGATCAATCCAATTAAGTTAAGTGTAATGAAAAACACTAAAGTAATGACTCATAAACACATTGACACATGGATTTTTAATGTGGAAACCCTGTTAAGGGAAAATCCACTCGGGACCGGTAACCCAAAATTTTCACTCTTCTAAAGTGAGCTCGGTGAAGAGCCAACCGTATTAAAGGTTACAAACACACTGTTAGGTGTGACCTTATTAGAGGATTTAAAATTTTAGTCTGTCACTTGATATCGGGCATCTCTATGCTACCATCCTTGATCAAACACTCACTTGGCCTGTTAATAGGTATCTGGCATCTCATGCTATCTTCATGATCAAACTTTTAGATACTCCATTGGATTTATCTCAATATAGAAAGGATCTTTAAATCCCACTCGGTTAAGAAACTTTTTGAATCAATGGTTAAACTGAAATAGTAAGATCTGTTCACATATACAACTTATACTTGCAGATTTTTAGATCTATTGTAATCTCACAAAACTATTCTGATCAACATAACTTTGTTTATACCTTTTCTCCACTTTGATTCTGCTTGGTGATATTTTTCTCTGTTGCTTGGTGTCTACAAAATTATTTAGCTCTTTCCTTAGCTTGTTGATCAGTACTGTATGCAGTTTCTCTTCAGCATCCTCTTGTTCATTCCTTCACCCACACCCAATTTGTAATGAATTGAGTTGTCTCTTAAATAGACATGATGTTACCATTGTTAGTTTGTTGATCTTCTTGATCTTGGCATGATCCAAAATTATCACCAATTAGATTTAAAGAAAAACTCCTTTCTTATCTCACTGAGATCTTCTTGCCAACTGGACAAATCAGCTTTAAATCAATCACTTATCTTTGGCTTATCTTGTCGATGAAAACAATGATAACTACTAGTTAACTCTATATTTAGCTCTGCTAGCTAGATATTTTGTTGTTTATGAACTCAATTTAATTTTGGTTTAACTCTTCGGTAGCGTCAGTCAATACTCTAGTTCTCCTCGGGCTTCTCTGTCGGTTTATACTATGTTTCTGGCCATCGATTTTGGTTGTGATTATTCTTGTCGGTAATGCTCGTCAGTTTTCTTGCTCGGGTTCCACTGACCATCTATCCATTAGGTTCCACTAACCATCGATGTTTGTAGTCACAATGTGAATGCTTGTCTTTTATGCATTACAGAAAGCATAATCTTTATCTCTATGATCCTCTAAAGTCTTTGACAATTTGATTATAAGCTATTAGATTATATCAAGTTCACATCAATGACAATACAATCCATTAACTGATTTAATGGCTTACATTATCCTTCCACATTTCGGTTATCATTTTAACATCTTCAAACATTCAACCAGTTACATGTCATCAATCTCTCCCTTTAGCATTGATGGCAACATACTACATTATCATACTATACTATCACTAATACAATATGAAATATACAGTTTCATCAAGCTTTTCTAATGTAACTATTACAAATGTCTAGCTCTCAGTAAGCTCAAAAATAGCTTAGATTTGTTTCCTACAGATTGGTTGTCTTTAATTTTCAATCCCTTCTCTGGATAGATGTATCATCTGATATCTCTATTCTAATATGTGCTCTGTCTTGACTGTTCCTCTTTTTGACAATCTCTTTTTCCTTTGACAACATTATTTCTCTTTGTCTGAACTCTCTCCCTTAGATGGATATTTCATGTGTAATCAATTTCTCTCCCTTAGAATATTGAATTAACTCTTCCTTTCTGATTCTGAGGAACTTCTCTTCATGGATAATGATATAATCTCTCCTTTGATCATATATCACCTTTATTTGATATGAAGATCATCTCTCCCTTTGTATGATAAAGTAGATTTCTCCCTGATGATAATTCTCCCTTTTGTATGATAATGAGATATTTCTCTCCCTTTGAAAACAATTTCAAACAAAAATACTTCTCCTTATTTTATCATCTATATCATGTTCCATCCCTTTGCATAATATATTCCTTGAATTTCCCTATCCATCAGCAATACAATGTTCTGATTTTCGGTGCAGATATATACCTTGCAATGTACAGATGTATCTAATGCTATCCATCTTAGTGTTTTAATCAACATGACTGATCTTCATATGTGGTATTGGCTGATGTGACCTCCTATTCAAATTACTGACTGATAGACAAGGTTTCAACCCCTTTCTTATCCATGTGACAAGTTTGTCACCCATGAAGAATTCTCCTCTAGTTGTGCTCTTTCGGTCATCAATGTTTCCAATCCAATCAACATCTGTATAGACTTGTAGCTCAAATTTTCCTTCTCTCTTGTACCATAAGCCATATTCCTCGGTGTTCTTCAGATATCTCATAATTGTTTTGACAACATTCATATGTGATTCTTTGGGATTAGTAGAGAATCTTGAAACTATCCCCACTGCATGTGCTATATCAGGTCTGGTGTGAACAACATACATAAGTTTTCCAATCATTGATCTATATAAGGTCTGATTTATCTCATTTGCCTTGTCTTCTTTTGTCAGCTTGCATCCAGTAGCCATAGGTTTTCCAACTAGTTTGGAATCTTTGGAATCTTCCATCTTGAATATCTTCAACACTTCCTTGATGTATTTGGACTGAGTGATGTATATGCCTGCATCTTGTTGAAGAATCTGTAGACCAAGAAATAATTTGATCTCTCCAAACATAGACATTTCAAATTCCTTGTTCATTTCATTAGCAGAGGATTTGCATAACAATTCATTCCCTCCAAAAATAATATCATCCACAAAAATTTTAGCAATCAAAATAGTACCATCGATATCTTCTTTTGAGTATAGATTGCTATTTTCACTTGTTCTAACAAATTTTATGCTAATGAGATACGAGTGAAGTCTTTCATACTAGTCTCTTGGTGCTTGTTTCAATCCATACAAGGCTTTGTGTAGTCTACATACCATGTTTTATTTGTCTAGATTAATAAACCCTTCTGGTTGTTCAATGTATACATCTTCTTCAAGTATTCCATTTAGGAATGCGGATTTGACATCCATTTGGTATAGCTTGAATCCTTTAAATGCAAAGGTTTCACCATAATCAATACCTTCTTCTTATGCATATCCCTTGCATACTAATCTTGCTTTGTTTCTAGTGTCTTCTCCATTCTCATTCATCTTGTTTCTGAATATCCATTTGGTATCGATGACATTCTTGTCATCTGGTCTCTGTACTAGTGTCCATGTATTATTCTTCTGAATCTATTCTATTTCTTCATTCATAGAACTGGCTCATTCTTCATTCTCAAGTGCATTGTAAATAGATTTAGGCTCAAAATCATAAAGCAAACATCTAGTGTTAAGTGACTTACTTCTTGTTCTTGTTACATCCTTCTTGTCTCCTATGATTTGATTATGTGGATGATGTATTCTGACATACTTGGAAAATTTCGGTTTAGCTCTGTGTTCATCATTCTGATTATCTTCTTCACCTTCATTTTCATCTCCATTGTTCATAACATCATCTTGAGTATTATCCTGATCATCGGTAATTGTAGCTTGATGGTCGGGTGCAATGTTATGATGCTCAGAAGTGACACAATGTTTCTCAGGTAGGGTATCAGGTTTTGTATAAACAAACCTGTTGTAGTCCTCTGGTTCCTTTTTTCTTTCCTTATCATTCTTTTCATAATATTCATCTATTTTCACATTTTCTCTTTTAATGATTTTGTTAGATGACTTGTTAAGACATTTATAAGCCTTTCTTTTGGTTAAGTACCCTAGAAAGATACCTTCTTCACTTTTGCAGTCAAGTTTTCCATTTCTATCATCCTTCAATATATAACATTGACTACCAAAGATTCTAAAGTAACTTACATTGGGTGTATGACCATACCAAAGCTCGTAGGGTGTCTTCTTTGTGTCCTTCTTCAATTGTACTATGTTTAGTGTGTAGATAGCAGTACTAATAGCTTCCCTCCAAAATGTTTGAGTGATGCTTTTCTCAATCATCAATGTTCTTGCACAGTCAACTATTGATCTATTTCTCCTTTCAGCAATTCCATTTTGCTATGGCACCCTTGGTGTAGAAACCTATCTTTTAATTCCATGCTCATTGCAATAGTCAATGAATTCTTCTAAAGTATATTCCTCTTCTCTATCTGACATTAAGCATTTCAATTTATTCTCACTTTGTTTTTCAACCATTTATTTATACCATTTAAACATCTTAAATTGTTTTGATTTATCTTTTAAAAACATGATTGTCATCATTCTAGAGAAATCATCAAAAAGGAGAATAAAACACCTATCTCCATAGTAGCTATTTGTCCTCATGGTTCCACATATATCTATATGGACTAATTCTAGAATTGCAGTAGATGTATGGGTTTTGCTCTTGAAACTAGACTTTGTCATCTTACCTTTTAGACAGCTCTTGCACATGATATGCTCAGGCTTAGTCATTGTCAGTAAGCCTCTGACATTCCATTTGTTTCTTATCTTTATCATGTTGTCAAATTTCACATGACACAATATTTTGTGCCACAACCATAAGTCTTCGTTTCTATCCATCAAACAAGTGGTGTTAGTGTCATCAAGATAAAAAAGGTTACTGTTTGTCTTCTCACCGGTACCAATCACCTTCATGATTCATTGACTATATTTTTCTTCTTATTTTCAAATGCTACTCTATGACCTGAATTGTTCAATTGAGAAACACTTAACAAATAGTAATTCAGTCCTTTAACCCAGTAAGAATTTTCACATTTTATCAGATTATTCAACATTATGGTTCCTTTACCTTTAACTGGACAAGGTGTATCATTTCCCATTCTTCTTGAACTACCATTATAGTATTCAAAAGTCTCAAATTTTTGTTTATCACCTATCAAATGATGAGTGTAGCCACTATCTATGATCTAGAAATCATTTTTACTAACTTTAGATATGAGTGTAGTATCTACATACCTTTCTTCATCTTCATCTGAATCATCCTTCATGGCTACAAATACCATCTTGATGTCTTCTTTTGATAAGGCGTCAGTGTCATCAGCTCTGTTCTTGGCTAGGTAACAAGATTTCTTCCCTTTGTCCTTGTAGTCTCAGCTATCTCTCTTGTCAGATTATTGGTTTCTCCGGTATTCTCTATTTTCACCTTTATCAAAATTCTTCTCATAAGGTCTACCATTTCCTCTGTCATCTTTTCGTCGGTTTGGAAATCTTGCAACCAAGTGTCTAACCTCTTTACAATTGAAACATACAAGTGGTAATTTACCTTTGTATCTTCCTTTTCTTCTCTACAATCTTCTGGCCATTAGTGCTTCAATCTCTTCAAGTCCCTTATCCTCATTATCATTGTCACTATCATTTCTAACATGTCTATGACTTGAGTTACTTATCTTTAAAGAAGATTTGAATTCAGATTCTATGGATGGTAAGAAACTATTGTCAAAGTTATTCATCTCAAATAAAATTATTCTACCAATCAGACTATCTAGAGTAATTGTATTGTTTGCAAATGCTCTCATTTCTTGAATAGTAGAAACTCTAATAGCATAAATAGGCAATAAGGTTCTTAATATTTTTCTTACCACTGTCTCCTCTTCAAGTACACCTCCAACTCCTCGGATAGAATTTACTACCTCTTTGATTTTGTAGCTATACTGAGTAATGTTTTCTCCTTCTTTCATCCTTAGGTCATCAAACCTCCCTCTTAGGCTTTCTGCCTTTTCTCTGAGTACACTGGCATCTCCTCCATGCACAAGCTTCAACTTAACCCACATTTTCTTTGCAGAGGTGTAGGTTTTGACATCTTCAAACTCAATGTCGGAGATTGATGATACAAGTTCTATCATCATGTAGTTATTTTCATGCTTGACTCTTAATTTTTCAAGAGTATGAGGTCATGTAGGCAACACATATTCAATATCTAAGTATTGAACAATATCATTTTTAATACCTGATAGGTGTAGTCTTATTTTTCTTTGCCATGATGCAAATTTGTCTTTATTCAACTTGGGAACATCACGTCTATTCATCTTGTGATCTTTTTCTTGAGCTGTTAAACTTCCTTTCTGAGCACACAACCTCTGATACCAATTGTTAGTAATAACTGGGGGGGGTGAATCAATGGCCTCAAAACATTCCAATAATAAACTCTTAAAACTTAGTACCACAAAATTATACCTCTAGTTATATTTAGTCCTATAAGATGAATGCCTCCAAATACTTATATCAAATTACTACTGCTCGGAATGCTTTGTAAAAAATTCTACTGTAGATTTACCGAATAATAGTCTATTAATTTACCGAAAGATAGTATATTATCTAGAGTATACCGATCAATCCAATTAAGTTAAGTGTAATGCAAATGTTGGAAAGATTGCTACAATGTAGACAGTTGTTATTTTTTCATTGATGTCAAACCTTAACTGGTGAGACTATTACTATATGTTTGAGTACCTTATCCATTGATTGATAAAGATTTTAAAGAATGGGATAACAAGAAGACCAAGTAAATGGTTGAGTTTTGAGTATACACTAGGGTACTTGATCATTTGGCACTTTGGCAAAGTGATACATTGTTTATCTATCACTGATAGTTCACTGGAAGGTCGATGTTGAGAAAAGCAAAGTTGATGCCGAGAAAAGTGAAAGGTGATGTCGAGAAAAGCAAAGATGATGCTGAGCGCTAGTGAAATGCCAAGGGAGATAGAGAAAGCCGAGCAATAGTATTTTGTTAATTGATGAGATTTGAGATCTATGGCCGACACAGTTGATTTTATTGGGATATGCATTGTTAATTAAGATTGGTCCACACTCACTTAATGCATGGGAAACCTTTATTAGCGCATGGATTCAATGTTTAAATAATGATTGTATTAGAGAAGTAAATTAAATGTAATGATGGAAAGATCTATTGGATCTGACCTAACCTAAAATCTACGATCTTGATTAAGCAGAAAAATATTTATCTGACCTAGATGAAGAGGTATAATATAACCTACTATGGTTATTGTCTTAGTATCCAAGCAAGGAGAAGTTGAATGCAAAAAGTATTGCATGGTTAATTGACTAATTGGTAAAGACCTAACAGAGAAGGCTGAGCAGAGAAGCGAAGTGATTTCTTGATGGATTTCTAGGCATATCTGAATTTTGAGATGAAAATGGAGGCCACTCAATGAATTAGCATTAGAGCTAAAATTGGATCTGGATTTGCAAAGTAAGTTGTATGTATCATATCACACCTACTAATTACTTTCTAACCATTGTATCAGTTCAAATAATTTAACCAGGTTGACCTAACAGTCATTGTATAAATCCTTTGAACAAGGTGACATTCAAATTGGAATGTTCTAAGTCCTCTAACAAGGCCACTCCTGATAGGGTGATTAAATCCTCAGAGTTCTAACTAGAGAGCAGGGAAAGGTCCTATGGGATCTACTCGCTGAGTCTTATGTGACTCATTAGGATGCTTCATGTTTATGGGAGTTTATCCCTATTTTTTTCAGGCTTCTAGGAGTAAGCCTAATCCTAGGGGGGGTGGATGTAATACCCACTCATATTTTGCTTTTAGTTTGTGATGTCGTACTCTTTTAGGCATTGGTTTTAGTTGATTGGCCGAATTATTTTTAGGCTACTTTCATGAGAGCTATTATTCTTTGAGTTGATGGTGACTATTGTTTATGATGTTATGGTTATTATCAGGATGTGATGATTTATGTTTTGATTATATTGTACTTACCCCATACTTGCATGTGTATGGTTATCATGTTTATGTATCTATTTGCATGTTGTTATGGTAGAGGACAAAGACGTAGTTACTTGCTTTGGTGAGATCCACATGTTTGACTGATCCCTATCATTGATTGTGATATTATATTATGTTTGTACATGTGTGTTCTTTGATGACAGGATTGCAGGTACAGGGCATCGTCTTCCCTGAATTGGCAGGAGTGAGCGTGCCCATAAATATTCATCTCAATGGTAAAGAGGGGAGGAAACATACAGATCCAAAACCCTAACATAAGCCTAATCATCCTAATGTAGGATGAGTTTCAGTATGACTACCTTATTCAGATTTGTCTAGGTTGACAGAATTCGAATACCCTCTCTCTTGTGTTTGCATGTGTATTGCTTGATTATGTTTTCAGGTGATTTTCGTATTATTGAGTGATTTTCCATGTTTAGTGAATTAATGGATTATAGTTGAATTAATGATTTAAATATTATCCTAAGTTTATTTTAAATAATTAATTAAATTGAAATATTTTAATATTTTGATTTAATTAAATATTTAATTGAAAACTATATTGTTTGAGCTTATATGATTAATTAAATAATTAAATATTTGGTTGCATGCATTATTGTGACATAAATATTTAATCTATTTAATTAAAT
>MU225968.1:1225301-1237168 GCA_018584345.1 Thuja plicata | reverse complement strand
TGCTTCAAGATGAGTCAATCCTGTATCTCCAATGGAAGCTAGATGGAGTCGCATGAGACCTTGCCATGCTGAAAAGTTATTTCTGTTAAGCCTTGGAATTTCCCTCTTGTAAGACATCCTGATCTTTGTGTGCAGCACTATCAAGAGGATAAAATTGTTTTTTTTTAGAATGCTTGAGAGCATTATCCCATATTGCCTGTGCGATGACATTTTTAGTCTTTATATACTAAATCGCTTAGTATATGAAATAATTAAGAGAGCCCAAAGGCTCTTGGTGGGCTCTTAAGGGCTCGAGGAATAGATGCATGGGCAAACCACAGTCTTTTAGGCTAAAATTTGAAAATGGCTTTAAAACTCATCAAACCCATTATCCCACATTGTTCCCACAAGCAAAAACTGAGATGTTTATATGCTAAAATGCAAACATATGAATTTGAAGAAAGGTGAGGAGGCTATCCATGCATGTGCCTAGTCATCCGACACCTCGGTTTCCATGCCCAAAATTTGAAGGTAAGTAAATTTTACAAAAAAGTTGATGCTAAGATGGTGGTGATGATGTGGCAAAAATGGACATGTGGCAGCCTGTCGTGAAGTCGCTAGAAGCTGACCATCAAGGGAGATAACCATGGAGACTTGGTGACTGACCGCTAGTGGTTAGTCACGTAGTCTGGAGATGCCAAGGATAAACCACCGAGACTTGGCGACTGACCACTAGCGGTTAGTCATGAAGTAGCTAGAAGGAGATGATGACTGCCGCGATGAGGAGGTAATCACCGGTCACATGGTTTCCAGATAGAAATAAGCTGCTAGATGCTAGTCGCCAGGTCACACAAGGTTGACAGTTGAGTTCAAATTTGCTAACAACTTGGAGACTAAGTGTGGTCGTGTGGTCGCCAGATGCGGATAAACTGTTAGATGTTGGTCGCATGGTCACCGGTTAAAGATGCTAAGTGGAAATTTATTCAAAGACAATGAGACTGTGGTTGTCACATGGTTGTCGAGTTTAAACGTGGTTACAAAAAAAGTTCAGAGACTTGGAGACAAAGTGAGAAGGGCTAACTAGGGTTAAAGGCACAGTTAAAAAGCTAGTTTATAACAGCGAATTAGCATGTGACAAGTGTTGATTTCTGGTGAAGTTTGGGCATATTAAAGTAAAATGAAGGTTTTCAAAGACAGAAAATGTATAAAGTTCAAAGATTGAAAGGATTTGAAATGTATTCTTTTGCATTTTCTGTAAAATGTTTTATTTCAAAATTTGAAAAGGCTTTCCTGGAGGGTTTCTCAGAGGATAAAATCAGATTTTCTCAGGCAAAGAAAGGTCAGATTTTGAAGGGGCAAACAGCATCAGATTTGCATATAAGGTTGAGACAAAATGCATATATATTTTATTGCAAAAATCAGATTTGTTAGAGCTTTCTGAGAGGTTTTGTGAGCAGATATTTTCTCAGATTTTAAAGATATTTTCTAGATGGAATCAGATTGCATGGATTTCTCAATGGAAGATGATGGATATTTGCAAGGGATAAAATCAGATATTTTATCAGATAGATGGAGTCAGTTATTAATAGAATATATCAGATATTTTGAAAAGGAGGAATGAGTAAAACATCAAATTTTTAGAAGAGGGACAGGTGTGAATATCTCAGAAAGATTAGGGTTTCTTCTCTCTTATTTATTCTCTTCTCTTTTCTATTTTGAGGGTTCTGATTTTAGGTTCCTATTTTGGTTCCTGTGGAGGTTCCTGGTCTTGTTCTTGTTCCTGTATTTGCTTGGTTCAGTACAAGTTACCATTTGGTTTGAAGATTTTTATTTGTAAAGAATACTTCTTTTTCATGCTTAGTTCTTGAGTTTATTGTCTGGATATCTGGAAACAACTTGGATTAATGAGAATACAGTGCAGTTCCTACTCATTGTTGTCTTGTCTCATTTAACTTTGTTTATGTTCTAGTATAGTTCATTTGTAAGGCATCTAAAATATACATACTAAAAGGTAGTCTATCTAATCATTTGTGAGTCTTTCTCAAGGAGAGAGTTAAATTTTGTAAATGATTTCAGAGAGCAGGACATGGTTGTGAAGATTTGATGAAGAAGTATTGAGTTTAGTAGATTATTTATAAGGCATCCAATCTAGATTGTATGAAGTTTGTAAGGCATTCTTCAGTGTTGCATTAGTTTTTTATTGTTGACACATGTTTTCATTGACTCTTTGCCCAAGGAATAGGCATTGATCTAGAGTTTGCTGAACAAGTGTTTTCTCCATTCAGTTATACACAAACTAATCAATTTCATCTAGTTTTTAGAACAAATGAGTTGAACTCATTAAGGACTCATATCAGTAGGATATTGTCCATTTTTTTGATTCCTTAGAGAGTGAATCATTAGGTTATCCCTCCTAAAATCAAAAGGAAGAAGGATGCAAATCCTTGTCTCATTGGTTCATGCTATCAAAACCATAGCCTGGCTTATAATACTTTGTTTCAGATCAATCATTGCAATCTCTAAAGTATTCTATAAGTTGTTACAGTGAGGTTTTAGGTGCATAACTAGTGAATGAATTAATCCACCAAATACATAGGCTGATGTATCAGTAATCTTTAAAAGGTAAAACTTTCCTGAGTCTGTGGAGCTCAAAAATGAAGAAGGATATTATCCAATCCTTAGTAATTAGCCTTTCTCTTTCCTAAAAGTGGTTGCATTCCAGTATATGAGGTATGCTTTCATCATTAGGTAAGTGTTACAAGAAAAAGTGCTAACAAATTGGTGACTCTTCTGGGGATAAAAAATAAAAGGGCAACAAGTTTAAGATGTTCAATTCCTTGATTTGCTAAATCAGCCCAGAGTCTGGTCATAGAGTCACTGTTTGCAAAGAAAATGTATTCCTCAAATTTTTGAAAAGTGGGTCAAGCATGTTTGTCTGTCATTGCAAAGTATCTAAAGTCCAAAGTTATTGAAGAAATATTTACACAATCTCACTACTGGTGAGTGGTGACTCTGAGCTCTGATTTGCACCAGTGTGCACATTAAAGAAAGATTAACAAAAAGGCGGACTTGCAGTGAAAATGACAGCAGATATTTTACTTGTTTTGAAGCTGATTTATAGGTGTTCTCAAAGCACATGTTTTGCAACAGCTCAAGTACATCTAGGTATTTCATAAAGTTTTAATAATTTTCCTTATCAAGTGATTGCAGCACTAAAGAAAAAAAGAATAAGGTGTAAAAAGAGGTTTATATATTTCAAGTTTTTACTTGCATTTTTGCAAAATCTGAATGAGATATGTAATAAATGAGAGAGACAGTTTGTAATCCTTTTTGACTGCTAAGATTTCATATTCTTGTGATTGGAGGGGTAATAATTTTTTTGGGGTGATTAGTTTTATGGGTATCCATGGATATTCAAATCATATTCCATCAAAGGTAAGGGAGTGTTTGCCAAAGTTTGTTGGTTTTGGTGAACAGTTAGCTGAAGAACATTTAGAAAATTTTGCTGACCTGGTAGACAGTCATAACATTTCACATGAGGATATATTGATGAAACTTTTTATAATGTTCTTAGTTGATGTTGCGAGAGACTGGTTTAAAGACCTACCTCATGGCTCAATAGAATCCATGGAAGCATTAAAGGCTTCTTTTATTAAAATATTTAGTGATTTTGAGCAGCTTAGTGATATAAAGCAATGCAATGAAGAAGAGCACAATGATGAACATGACATATCTGAATTAAAAGATCCTATATCAGATTTTGATTTTATCAAAGAAGAGACAAATATGTTGAGGTGAAGGCTTCAAGAAAGTGTGGTGTTACTTTTACAAGGACACATGAATAGAGATGAAGGTGAATCACCAAATGATTTTTCCATAAGATTCACTAATAAGCTACAAGGTTATGGTATCATTTTTTGTCCTCAGGAGTATGTATTGGTTGAGTTATTTGTTCAAATTTGTTTTCCCCATACATGCAATTTACCAATTTCTCAGAGGGCAAATTTTTTTCAGCAAGTTATAGAATGGATAAAAGGTTTAGAAGATGTTTCTTCTAAAGATATATCTGATGTTGAAAGCAATGATAGTGAATCTAAAAATTATGAGATTATTGAAGATGCTAATGATAAATCTGATTGTGAAGAATATAATGAATCTGATTTTAAAGATAAATATATGTTTAGTGGTGATGAAGAGTCTACTGCTGGTGAAGATATTGCTGACTATGATATTGATATAAAGCTTTATGAATAGCAAGACAAAGAGGAAGATATATGCAGCCAGCAAGATAACAGTTATGATGCAGACATGAGTGTTTGTAGTGAGGATCTTACACAAAGTGATATATTTTCAGAGGTTTCACTACAAGACTCCAACAATGAAGAAATTTGTAGCATCATGCAAGAAGACAGTAAGGAGATAAATGAAGAAGATGACTGTTGTTCCCTTCATAGTGAACTAATTGTAGAGATTTTATCTTTTGAGTATCTTAGATATTCAAGAAATAGAACCTTTGAACTTTCATGTCCAGCACATATTGATTTTGACAAGGAAAGTGAATCAGTGCATTCTGATTTGGACATATGTGATACTATTTCTTCTTGCACTCCTTCATTAGGATACAATAAAATTTAGTTTGATTTATCAGATGATGATATTTTTAGTGTGGTTTTAGATTCAACAGATGTGAAAATTCCAAGTATTGAAGTGAGTACTGATTTAGAGAATAGTGTAGATTTTGAATCTTGTCTTGATTCTAAGTCTGCCTTTGAACTATTTAATACTGGTCAATCAGTGGCTCAAGTTTCATTGGAAAAATTTCAATGTATTGGTATTTTCCCTCCCACCCACCACTTTTCTTTGAGTTGGTTTGATGATGATAAGATGCAAGATGCTCCTATTTTTTATGCTAAGATTATTGCTCCATATCCTAAGATGATTTATCATTTTATATCTGATGAGTGTCCTAAGTTTGATGATCTTTTTCCAAGCGATAAGGCCTCTCAGGTTTTGCATAAAGATCAAGGTATGTTTTCTCTTGAGAGGCAAATGATGGATGTGAATGGACCTAATGATGCTTGCCCAAGAAGTATGACAGAGATTAAGTATCCCTCCTTTTAGTTGAATGGTGCATTTTTCAGTTGTGGTTTACAAATGAAGGAGGATAAATGTCACAGATATCAAAGTATGTTCTTATCTAACGAATGTGACACATATATGCCACAAAATTTTTGTGATGGCAATTTTCCTAATGTTTATAGAAGCTCATATGAAGAGTATGCAGATTTGTTTTCGTGTGATGAGTTGATACATGATGACAGTAGCTTGAATCAAGCAGTTAAGAGTGGTACTGTTATCATATTGTACAATTTCTTTCCCTTTCAGTTGTGTGTTTGCTTTCAGTAGAGTTTTTCCCATTTTTTGAAAATTTTTAAGAGGTGAAGGTGTCAGTTTTGAGAAGTGCAAAGTGAGAAGAGAAAAGGACAAAGTCTGATTTTGAAGTTTTGGGGTGGTCTGCTACTCTAGAGATCTGTGGTTCTCAATATAAACTTGAATTTAACCATATTCAGTTAGATCCACTATTGGTCCTCTCAAATTTGGAACAAATTTGGAGTCACCATGTTAAAATTTTCAGATAAGCGAAGTGAGTACCCTTGACAACTTTGGTGAGAAGGCTCAGTTGGAATTCTTGAAAAGGGTACCCGAATGATTTTCATGAGGTACAAATTGGGAAAAGGCTTCAATGCCTTTCATTTGAGATATGCATTGGGTTCCAACTCCTAATTTTCAAATCTGACATGTTTAGGGAGTAATCATTTTGAGGTGGTCACCTAGATCTGCATTTTTGCTAGTGTCATTTTGTTGTCTGGGGCCTAGTTTGTTTCTAAATATCTTGCACCCTATTAAGTTTCATAAGCCATCACTTTGGGAATGTGTTGCATGCATATCAGAAAGCTTATATTTTAAATCCTAGATCATGATGAGTCCATTTCAGCAATTTTCCAGTCTGATTCTGTTGGCACTTTGTTAAGTTTCCAAAAGTTGTTGAATGCAGATTTCTGAATACCTTACTTTGAAGGCCTGCATCTTTGATCAGATGGATAGGTATGACATAATGGTGTGTTCCCAGGTATTGTAATCATGACAATGAACCAATATTTCTATTTTTTAGATCCCTGTGAAATCAGATGACAATTTTTCTAGAAACATTCCATTGGTGAATTATTCTGATTTCCTGAGTTTTCAAGTACAAAATCACTAAAGTTGTCCACTTTGAGGTCTTGAAAATTTATACCCGGGTAAACATTTTGGATAATTGAGCTGTCCCTTGTATTGAAAATATAGGAGTGTACTCACCTGAAGATTTACAAATTCTTGCCAATCCAGTTATTCACTTTACCAGAGCTTTTCCATTTCTAATTTATTAAAGTTTCACTGAAAATACAAAATTCAGAATTAAATGGCATAGTTTGTGGTTTCCTTATTTTCAACCAGTTCGAGGTTGAACATAATTGAAGGTTGATATACATTATAGACCTAGAAATGAACTCCTCTGAAGATTCCCAAACTTTGACCAATCCGGTTGATTGCTTCTCCATGCTAATTCCAGATTCAGTTTCTACCTTTTCACTGTCTTAAAGTTCAGAAAGGTGTTAGGATGCTAACTTTGCAGATTGGTATCAGTTGAATAGCTGGATTTAAGAGGAAGATAACTAAGGATTCATGTTCCATGTATGACATTGATTCTATGTCTAGAGGTTGAGATTCTGAGGGTCTTATTTGATAACTTTTTGAATTCAGTATAAGAGGCAATTTTTGCAGATTGACAGCACAAAATAGAATCAAATTTACAGAATGGTCATTTTGCAAGAGTGATAACTTTTGGTCTGAATGTTGTTTTCAAGAAATGATTATGGGACCTTTCTCTTTGTATGTGAGTTTACTACCTAAATTGGTGGTTGAGTCTCACAATGTGTTTTGATATCTTTGCAGAAGTGATTCTGAGGGTGGTTTGCATACATTTCTACAAGTGCATTTGCAGCTTTATGAAAAAGATCAACTGGGGAATTTAAAGTGTTTTGTTTTTTGAGGGCATCATGGATGTACTTGTTTTGCAAGGTGATTGTTGACATATTATTCTATGTGTTCATCAAAACATAAGGATGAATATTTTTAAATGGATCCTTCCCAAGCCAAAGAAGTTTAAATCAAAATTACTCATCCTTCATTTTGTTTTTATCCATGGAAGTGGAATATCAGGATTTACTGAGAATGATTTCATGAAGGCTAAGTGTTAAGCATCCAAAGTATTATGTCTAATGTTAAGGGAAATATAATAAGAGCACACCATAGGGCTCATGAGGTTTCCTCCCTCCATATACATTGCAGTTGCAAATCAACTCACTTGAAGAGGTCTTTTCAAAGATTAATTCACCTACATAAGTCTATGCATTCAAACATCAAAGGGAATCCATGCTGATTTTGGAAAATCCTTAAACATTTCATGCCAATGAGAAAATCCAAAGACATGATGAGTAGACATATGAGGAGAGGCCAGTGCATACCAAAGACATTTTAAAAGTGTTTGAAGCAAATGCCATTTGATGATGTTAAAACCAAAGAATGAAAGGCTACAAATTGGAGAGCATTGAAGCAGACCATGCATTGGAAGAGAGTGCTGCACAAATTTGAGAAGAAGAAGCCACACATTGAATAAATAAACAAAGTTTTAAAAAGATAAAACACGGATTTGCAGAAACAAAAAACATAGTCATATTGCGGGGGGCATAACGGTTTATTAAACCATTGGATCGAGCTAAATTTTGGATATGTTTTCGAAAATCTAATTCTCTAGATTCCCACCGAAGTGATTTTCTAGATTTTTCCTGGTTTATGAGATACAGTTGTCTGTGTGCAGCACTATCAAGAGGATAAAATTGTTTTTTTTGAGAATGCTTGAGAGCATTATCCCGTATTGCCTGTGCGATAGCATTTTTAGTCTTTATATACTGAAAAACTTAGTATATGAAATAAGTAAGAGAGCACAAAGGCTCTTGGTGGGCTCTTGAGGGCTGGAGGAATGGATGCATGGGCAAACCATAGTCTTTTAGGCTAAAATTTGAAAATGGCTTTAAAACTCATCAAACCCATTAGCCCACATTGTTCCCACAAGTGAAAACTGAGATGTTTATATGCTAAAACACAAACATATGAATTTGAAGAAAGGTGAGGAGGCTATCCACGTGCATGCCCAGTCATCCGATACCTCAGTTTCCATGCCCAAAATTTGAAGGTAAGTAAATTTTGCAGAACAGTTGATGCTGAGATGGCGGTGATGACGTGGCAAAAATGGACACATTGTAGCCTGTCACAAAGTTGCTAGAAGCTGACCGTCAAGGGAGATAACCATGGAGACTTGGCGACTGACCGCTAGTGGTTATTCATGCAGTCAAGAGATGCCAAGGATAAACCGCCAAGACTTGGTGACTGACTACTACCGGTTAGTCGTGAAGTAGCCAGAAGGAGATGATGACTGCCACGACAAGGAGGTAATCACCGGTTGCATGGTCACTAGATAGAAATAAGCCTCTAGATGCTAGTTGCCAGGTCACCCAAGGTTGATAGTTGAGTTGAAATTTACTAGCAACTTAGAGACTAAGTGTGGTCGCGTGGTCGCCAGACGCGGATAAAATATTAGATGTTGGTCGCATGGTCGCCGGTTAAAGATGCTAAGTGGAAATTTATTCAGAGACAATGAGACTGTGGTTGTCGCATGGTTGCCGAATTTAACCGTGGTTAGGCAAAAAGTTCAGAGACTTGGAGACAAAGTGAGAAAGGGTAACTAGGGTTAAAGGCATAGTTAAAAAGCCAGTTTATAACAATGAATTAGCATGTGACAAGTGTCAATTTCTGGTGAAGTTTGGGCATATTAAAGTAAAGTGAAGGTTTTCAAAGACAGAAAATGTATAAAGTTCAAAGATTAAAAGGATTTGAAATGTACTCTTTTGCATTTTCTGTAAAATGTTTTATTTCAAAATTTGACAAGGCTTTCCTGGCTGATTTCTCAGAGGATAAAATCAGATTTTCTTAGGCAAAGAAAGGTCAAATTTTGAAGGGGCAAATAGGATCATATTTGCATATAAGGTTTAGACAAAATGCACATATATTTTATTGCAAAAGTCAGATTTGTTAGAGCTTTCCAAGAGGTTTTGTGAGCAGATATTTTCTTAGATTTTAAAGATATTTTGTAGATGGAATCAGATTCGATGGATTTCTCAATGGAAGATGATGGATATTTGCAAGGGATAAAATCAGATATTTTCTCAGACAGATGGAGTCAGTTATTAATAGAATATATCAGATATTTTGAAAATGAGGAATGAGTAAAAAATCAAATTTTTAGAAGAGGGATAGGTGTGAATATCTTAGAAGGATTAGGGTTTCTTCTCTCTTATTTATTCTCTTCTCTTTTATGTTTTGAGGGTTCTGATTTTAGGTTCCTGTTTTGGTTACTGTGGAGGTTCCTGGTCTTGTTCTTGTTCCTGTATTTGCTTGGTTCAGTACAAGTTACCATTTAGTTTGAAGATTTTTATTTGTAAAGCATACTTCTTTTTCATGCTTAGTTCTTGAGTTTATTGTCTAGATATCTGGAAACAACTTGGATTAATGAGAATATAGTGCAGTTCCTACTCATTGCTATCTTTTCTCTTTTAACTGTGTTTATGCTCTAGTATAGTTCATTTGTAAGGCATCTAAAATATACCTACTACAAGGTAGTGTGTCTAATCATTTGTGAGTCTTTCTCAAGGAGAGAGTTAAATTTTGTAAATGATTTTAGAGAGTAGGACATGGTTGTGAAGATTTGATGAAGAAGTATTGAGTTGAGTAGATTGTTTGTAAAGAATCCAATTTGGATTGTATGAAGTTTGTAAGGCATTCTTCAGTGTTGCATTAGTTTTTTATTGTTGACATATGTTTTCATTGAATCTTTTTCCAAGGAATAGGCACTGATCTAGAGTTTGCTGAACAAGTGTTTTCTCCATTCAGTTATACACAAACTAATCAATTTCATCTAGTTTTTAGAACAAATGAGCTGAACTCATTAGGGACTCATATTAGCAGGATATTGTCCATTTTGTTGATTCCTTAGAGAGTGAATCATTAGGTTATCCCTCCTGAATTCAAAAGGAAGAAGGATGCAAATCCTTGTCTCATTGGTTCATGTTATCAAAACCATAGCCTGGCTTATAATACTCTATTTCAGATCAATCATTGCAATCTCTAAAGTATTCTATAATTTGTTACAGTGAGGTTTTAGGTGCATAGCCAGTGAATGAATTAATCCACCAAATACATAGGCTGAAGTATCAGTAATCTTTAAAAGGTAAAACCTGCCTGAGTCTGTGGAGCTCAAAAATAAAGAAAGATATTATCCAATCCTTAGCAATTAGCCTTTCTCTTGCCTAAAAGAGGTTGCATTCTAGTATATGAGGTATACTATCATCATTAGGTAAGTGTTGCAAGAAAAAGTGCTAACAGTAAACTTCCTATTATTTTTTTTTCATGCAACAATGTTGGTCATATAGCTACTAGGTGTCCTGACAAAAATGAAAAAGATGAAAGAAGGGAAAACAAATACAAAGAATACAAAGATAGAAAGGATGATTGAGACTTCAGGAAATATATGGAATACAAAGACAAAGGTATGAAATCTTGTTATATTGTTGAAGAAACTTTTGACAATGACACTGATAATTCTAATGACAATGATATAGAAGTTGTTTATGTTGCAATGAAAGAAGATTCTGATGATGATGAGAAAACTACACTAATGTCTTATATGAGTAAAAATGATCATTAGATCATTGAAAGTGGTTTCTCCCATCATATGATTGGTGAAAAAGATAAGTTTGAAACCCTAAACCAATGTAAAGGAGGATATGTAAAATTTGGTAATGATTCACCATGTCTTATCAAAGGTAAATGATTGATTAACCTGAATGACAAAATCAGATGTGATGATGTGTATTGGGTTAATGATCTTAAATATAATTTTCTAAGTGTTGCATAGCTAAACACTTCTGGTTACAAAGTTGAATTCCATCACAGAAAGGCAAAGATCTATGATTCTACTGGAGAATTAGTTGGAAGTGGTGATCAGACTAAAGGTAACTTATTTTATCTGGATTTATTTGAAGAAACATGTTTGTTTGCACAGTACAATGATGTTTGGTTATGGCATAAGAGGTTGTGTCATGTGAACTTTGATAACTTGGTAAGCATAAGTAAACTGAAAGAGGTTAGAGGGCTACCTAAGTTAAAGAAACCTGAGAATGCTATGTGTAAACAATGTCAACTAGGAAAGATGACTAAGTCTAGTTTCAAGAGTAAAACACATGTATCAGAGGAAATTCTAAAATTGGTTCATACTGATCTCTGTGGTCCCATTGGAGAGAGAAGCTATTGTGGTGATAGATACTTTATTCTATTTGTTGATGATTATTCAAGGATGATGACTGTAATGTTTCGCAAGGAAAAATATGATGCATTCCAGTTATTTAAATGGTACTTAGCTAAAGTTGAAAAGGAAATAGGCAAAAGTTTGAAATGCTTAAGATCTGATAGAGGTGGAGAGTTTATTTCTAATGATTTTAACAGGTTTTGCAATGACCGAGGCATAAAGAGATAGATTTCTGCACCCAGGACTCCTCCACAAAATGGTATTGCTGAATGAAGGAACAGATCTATCATGGACTGTGCAAGAACACTAATGATGGAGAAAAATGTTGCACAAAAATATTGGAAAGAAGTTGTAAGTACTGTAGTCTATACACTGAATAGAGTTCAAGTCAAGAAAGGTACAAATGCTACACCTTATGAACTTTGGT
>MU225968.1:1210731-1222598 GCA_018584345.1 Thuja plicata | reverse complement strand
TGATGAAGAAGATTTAACAAGAAGACCAAGTGAATGGTTGAGTTAAGGCAAATAAAATGGTACTTGATCAGTTGGCACTCTGGCAAAGTAATTAGTTGTTTATCTTTCAAAGATAGTTTTTCTGGCTATTCTATGCAGAGAAAAGTTGTTTGTGCCAAGAAAAGTTGATTGTGCCGAGTAAAGTTGGTTGTGATGAGAAAATTTGTTTATTGTTGAGTACCTGTGAAATTGCCGATTGAAAATAATGGTGTTGGCCGAAATATAGTAATTGGATTAAAGATGAGATTTGAGATCTCTGGCCGACTTAGTTAATTTTATTGGGATATGTAATGTTAATTAAAGATTGATCCATGTCATTTAATGTATGGGTAACAATAATTAATGTATGGTTTCAAGATTTAATTAGAGACTACTTTGGAGAAGTAAATGTAATGCAAAGATGGGATGATCCATTGGATCTGACCTAACCTAAGATCTACAATCTTGTTTAAGCGAAAAAAGATTTATCTAACCTAGACAAAGAGGTATATGATAACCTCAAGGGGTTATTCATGAAGTGTGCAAGAGTGTATGTGTATGCAAGAAGTTAGCATAGTTGATTTACTGTTTGGCATGATCTAGCAGAGAAGGAAAAATACAGAAGCAGAGAGTTGCATGTGTGATTGCTTGATGGATTTCCAAGGAGATTAAAAGGTTGAAATGAAAATGCAGGCTATCCAGTAAGTTAACATCAGAGCTGTAATTGGATCTGAATTGCAAAGTAAGGTGTATGTATCAGATCACAACTATTGATTACTTTCAAACCATTATATCAGTTAAATCCTTTAACAAGTTTGACCTAACAGTCATTTGTATAAATCCTCTAACAAGGTGACATTCAGGTGGAATGTTCTAAGTCCTCTAACAAGGACACTCCTGATAGGGTGATTAAATCCTTTAACCAGGTCACACCTAGTAGTGTGTTATTGTAACCTTTAACAGGGTTGGCTCCTCACAGGGCATCACTTCAGAAGAGTGAAAACTTGGTAGCATGTTTCTGGTGGTTTTTCCCATATTGAGTTTCCACGTTAAATACTTGTGTCAACTTGTGTGAATGCTTATGGTTTTCTTTACTATTATGTTTGTACAAGCTAATTTCAATTGACAGTAAATTGCATGATTAAAGTTGTTTATTTATGCTACTTCTACCGAGTAGATCTGAAGTACAGAAAGTTTTTATTTACTACATCTAGACCTAAGGATAACTAATTCACCCCTCCCCTCTCAGTTATTCTAAATTCATTCTAACATTGAGATGCCAAATTTTGAGAACTATACTCCACAAGCTATTGAATCTGCATTCAAGTAATAGATGGTCATCAAAAAATCAAGGAAAGGAAATAAAAGTGTGGACAGTGACAATGACACCTCAGATGATGATCTAGAAGAGCCTTAGGCACTTATGGCAAGGATACTAGCTAGAGGAAAAGGAAAATTTAAAGGTAAACTTCCTATTATTTGTTTTTCTTGTAACAAAGTTGGTCATATTGCTTCTAGATGTCCTGACAAGAATGAGAAATATGAAAGAAGAGACAACAAGTACAAAGATAGAAAGGACAAATGAGACTATAGAAAGTACAAGGATTACAAAGATAAAGGTAAGAAATATTTTTATATAGCTGAAGAAGCTTCTAACAGTGAATCTGATAAATCTGATGAAAAATGATATAGAAGTTGTGTATGTTGCAATCAAAGATGATTCTGATGATGATGAGAAAAATGCACTAATTTCTTATATGAGTAAAGGTGGTCATTGGATTTTTGACAGTGGTTGTTCACATCACATGACTGGTGATAGGGACAAATTTGAAACCTTAGATCAATGTAAAGGTGGATATGCTAACATTGGTAATGATACACCTTGTAGAGTTAAAGGGAAAGGATAAATTCAATTGACTAGCAAGATTATATGTGATGATGTATACTGGGTTGATGATCTTAAGTATAATTTTTTGAGTGTTTCACAACTGAACACTTCTGGTTACAGAGTTGAATTCCATCACAGGAAAGCAAAGATCTATGATGCCAATGGAGAATTAGTTGGAGGTGGTGAGAAAACAAAAGGTAACTTGTTCTATCTGGATTTAGCTAAAGAGACATGCATGTTTGCACAATATAATGATGTTTGGTTATGGCATAAGAGACTATGTCATGTTAACTTTGATAAATTGGAAAGCATAAGTAAATTGAAAAAAGTTAGAAGGTTGCCTAAGTTAAAGAAACATGAGAATGCAATGTGTAAGCAATGTCAATTGGGCAAAATGACTAAATCTAGTTTTAAGAGAAAAACTCATACTTCTGAGAATATTTTGGAATTGGTTCATACTGAAGTTTGTAGACCTATTGGTGAGAAAAGTTACCTTGGAGAAAAAAATTTATTGTATTTGTAGATGACTACTCTAGGATGATGACTGTTATGTTTTGCAAAGAAAAATCTGATGCATTTCATTTATTTAAGTGGTACTTGGAAAAAGTTGAAAAGGAAACGGGTAAGAGTCTAAAATGTCTAATATCTGACAAAGGAGGTGAGTTCATTTCTAATGAGTTTAACAAGTTCTACAATGACCAAGGGATAAAAAGACAAATTTTAGCACCTAGGACACCACCACAGGATGGTATAGATGAAAGAAGAAATCGATCTATCATGGATTGTGCCAGAACATTAATGATGGAGAAAAATGTTGCACAAAAATATTGGAGAGACACTGTGAGTACAGTTGTTTATACCTTGAATAGAGTACAAGTCAAGAAAGGTACAAATACTACATCTTATGAGCTATGGTTTAGACATGCACCTACTGTAAGTTATTTTAAATTCTTTGGGAGTAGATTTTTTATACTGAAGGATAACAGAAATGGTAAACTTGATGCTAAAGGAGAAGAAGGCATAAAAATGTTTGAATTCTAATACTAACAAAATTGTAGAAAGTGCAAATGTTAGAATTGATGAATATGTAGAAAGAAATGAAGCTGAAAGCCTGATTGAGCCTGAAAGTTATAGATAATTCACTTATCCTGAAGAGGAGGATTCTAACGAAACTAAAAAATTAAGTTTTCGAGCAACAGTGTACACCTGCCGAGACACAGAATGAAATTGCCAGGCAACATGAGGTGACTGCCGAGCTATCTGATGGAGATGTCGAGTCACAGTTTCACCCTGAACTAAACTTGAATGATCAAATTGAAGTTGAGAAAGAGCCTACTTTGGTAAAATACGTAAGAAGGCACCATAAACCTGATCAAATCATAGGAGCAAAGGATTCTACAGTTATGACAAGAGGCAAATTAAGAGAAGACACATGTTTGCTATGTTATTTTGAGCCTAATATAGTAAAAGATGCTTTCAAAAATGAAGACTGGATTCAAGCCATGAATGAAGAGATAGACTAGATTGAAAAGAACAAGACATGGACACTAGTACCGAGACTTGACAACAAAAATGTAATTGGTACAAAGTGGGTATTCAGAAACAAGCTAAATGAACATGGAGAGGTGAAAAGGAATAAATCAAGACTGGTATGTAAAGGGTATACACAAGAGGAAGGAATTGACTATGGAGAGACATTCGCCCCAGTTGCAAGATTGGAGGGTGTAAGAACTTTACTTGCATATGCAGCCTACAAAGGATTCAAAGTCTATCAAATGGATGTGAAGTCAGCATTTCTAAATGGGATGTTAGAAGAGGAAGTATATATTGAACAAGATGATGGATTTGTTGACCCAAGTAAGAGGAACATGGTTTGCAGACTGCATAAGGCATTATATGGACTGAAACAAGCACCCAGAGCATGGTATGAAAGATTGCACAATTATCTAATGAAGATTTGATTTGCAAGAACAAATGACAACAACAATCTATATTTGAAAACAAAGCAAGGTAAAGGAATTTTATTGGCTGAAATTTTTGTTGATGACATCATATTTAGTGGACAAGATATGATATGTAAAGCATTTTCAAAAGAGATGCAAACTGAATTTGAAATGTCTATGTTTAGTGAGATAAAAAAATTTATTGGTTTACAAATACATCAAATGAAGAATGGTATCTATATTACTCAATAAAAATATATCAAGGAGATACTAAAAAATTTTGGTATGGAAGATTCAAAACTAGTGAGTACACCCATGGCTAATGGACAAAAGGTGACAAAGAATGATGATACCAAAGAGGTAAATCAAACACTGTACAAATCAATGATTGGTAAGCTATAATATGTTGTACACAATACACCTGATATTGCATTAGCAGTTTGAATTGTTGCTAGATTTTTTGCTAATTCTAAAGAGACACATATAATGGTAGTGAAAAGAATTCTGAGATATTTCAAAGGTACAGAAGACTATGGCCTATATTATAAAAGGAATGACAAGTTTGAACTCAGAGTCTATACTGACTCTGACTGGGCTGGTAATGTTGATGATAGAAAAAGCACCACAGGAGGAGAATTTATTTTGGGGAAAATATTATTTTCCTAGATAAGTAAGAAACATAATTGTACCTCACAATCTATAGCTAAATCCGAGTATACGACAGCAACAGTTAATTTTTCAAACATTGTGTGGTTGAAGATACTACTGAAAGGTATGAAGGAGGAGATCACAAAACCAGTTGACATATATTTTGATAACATGAGTGCCATTAATATTTCTAAAAATCCTGTAATGCACTCTAAGAAAAAAAATATATCTATCAAGTATCATTACTTGAGGGAGCTAGTTCAGAAGAAGGAAGTGATACTAGAATATGTGAACACTAAGGAACAGTTGGCAGAGATATTTACAAAATAATTACCCAAGGATGCTCATGAGTATCTAAGAGGTAAATTTGGGGTGATTCCCCTAGTAGAGGCTAACTAGTGTTGAATGGTACTGTTGCATCAAATGTTTTAATCAGAACACTTGACACATTGATGCACAATAAGTCACATTTTTAGGATGCTGCCTAAAATTGTGAAGTAGAAGACAAGAATAGAAAAGAACAACAGTCATACACAAAGATGATAGGAACAAAATGATACAAAGATTAGAGCAGAAGAATCTGCATAATGAAGATGTCAACATCTTTGGCATTGTTGTCAAAGAGGGAGATTATTGCTAAAACAATAGATACAAGGGAGATATTATTAAAGAGGGAGATGAATAGTAACATAAAACATTTTTAGTGTGATTATAGTCACAGAGGGAGTCAGAATGAAGCAAAAGAAATTAATGAAGATTTGTTCATATCAGAATCACGGACACTTTTTTGGATTGTATGGTAACTTTGGTTGGAAATTATTGTTTTACAGTTTAGTGTTGTCATCAATGCCAAAGAGGGAGATTGTTGGAAATATTGCCACAATGTAGACAATTGTTATTTTGTCATTGATGTCAAACCTTAACCGATGAGACTATTGTTGTATGTTTGAGTACCTTATCCATTAATTGATGAAGATTTGAAAGAATGGTATAACAAGAAGAACAAGGAAATGGTTGAGTTATGAGTATACACTAGGGTACTTGATCATTTGGCACTTTGGTGAAGTGATACATTGTTTATCTATCACTGACAGTTCACTCGAAGGTCCATGCCAAGCAAAGAAAATTCAATGTCGATCAATGAAAAAGGTGATGTCGAGCAAAGAAAAGATGATGCCGAGTGCCAGTGAAATGCCGAGGCAGATAGAGAAAGACGAGCAGTAGTATTTTGTTATTTGATGAGATTTGAGATCTATGGTTGACACAGTTGATTTTATTGGGATATGAATTATTAATTAAGATTGGTCCACACTCATTTAATACACAGGAAATCATTATTAGCACATGGATTCAATGTTTAAATAATGACTGTATTGGAGAAGTAAATTAAATGTAATGATGGAAAGATCCGTTGAATCTGACCTAACCTAAGATCTACGATCTTGATTAAGCGGAAAAAGATTTATCTAACCTAGATGAAGAGGTATAATATAACCTACTATGGTTATTGTCTTAGTATCCAAGCAAGGAGAAGTTGAATGCAAAAAGTATTTCATGGTTAATTGACTGATTGGCAAAGACCTAGCAGAGAAGGCTAAGTAGAGAAGCGAAGTGATTTCTTGATGGATTTCCAAGAGGATCTAAAGTTTAAGATGGAAATGGAGGCCACTCGGTGAATTAGCATTAGAGTTGAAATTGGATATGGATTTGCAAAGTAAGTTGTATGTATCAGATCACACCTGCTATTTACTTTCTAACCATTGTATCAGCTCAAATCCTTTAACCAGGTTGACCTAACAGTCATTGTATAAATCCTTTGAACAAGGTGATATTCAGATTGGAATGTTCTAA
The DNA here is from genome assembly GCA_018584345.1 of Thuja plicata. Lineage (NCBI taxonomy): Eukaryota > Viridiplantae > Streptophyta > Pinopsida > Cupressales > Cupressaceae > Thuja > Thuja plicata. The sequence goes on along the minus strand of MU225968.1, from coordinate 1,216,250 downwards.
GTCCTCTAAAAAGGCCACTCCTGAGGTGACATTTGACAGTGTGTTTTGTAACCTTGAACAAGGTTGGCTCCTAACAGGGCATCACTTCAGAAGAGTGAAATTTTGGTAGCATGTTACTGGTGATTTTTCACATATTGGGTTTCCACATTAAATCATGGTGTCAAAATGTGTGAATGTTATTGTTGTGTTTTACTATTAAGTTTGTGCAAGCTTATTTCATTAGTACAGTAAACTGCACACTTTTGTTGTTTATTGCTGCCGAGCAGATATAAGTTGTTGAAGTTGGTTTAAAGTTTTATATGGGCACATATTGACTTGAGGATAACTGATTCACCCCCCCCCCCCACTTTTTTATTTTGAATTCATCCTAACAGAAAAACACTTAACTAATGACTCATAATCACATTGACACATGGATTTTTAACATGGAAACCCTGTTAAGGGAAAAACCACATAGGACCGGTAACCCAAAATTTTCACTCTTCTGAAGTGAGCTCAGTGAAGAGCCAACCCTATTAAAGGTTACAAATACATTGTTAGGTGTGACCTTGTTAGAGGATTTAAAATTTTAGTGTGTCACTTGATATCGGGCATCTCTATGCTACCATCCTTGATCAAACACTCACTTGCCCTGTCAATAGGTATCTGGCATCTCATGCTATCTTCATGATCAAAATTTTTGATACTCCATTGGAAGTATCTCAATATAGAAAGGATCTTTAATCCCTACTTGGTTAAGATATTTTCTGAATCAATGGTTAAACTAAGACAATATGATCTATTAACATATACAACTTATACTTGTAGATTTTTAGATCTATTGTAATCTCACAAAAATATTTAGATCAATATAACTCTATTTATACCTTTCCTCCACTTTGATTCTTCTCAATGATGCTATGCTCTATTGCTCGGTGTCCACAAAATTCTTTAGCTCTTTCCTTAGCTTGTTGATCAGTACTATATGAAGTTTCTCTTCATTAGTTTCTCTTCACCATCCTCTTGTTCATTCCTTCACCCACACCCAATTCTTAATGAATTTAGTTGTCTTTTAAATAGATATGATGTCACCATTGTTAGGTTATTGATCTTCTTAATCTCGGCATGATCCACAATTTTTTCCAATTAGATTTAAAGAAAAACTCATGTTTTATCTCGCTGAGATCTTCTTTCCAACTCGAAAAATCAGCTTTAAATCAATCACTTATCTCTAGCTTATCTTGTCGATGAAAACAATGATAAATACCAGTTAACTCTATATTTAGCTCTGCCAGCTAGATATTTTGTCATTTATGAACTCAATTTAATTTTGGTTTAACTCTTTGATAGCGTTGGTCAACACTCTAGTTCTCCTCGGGCTTCTCTGTCAGTTTACACTATGTTTCTGGCTGTTGGGTTTTCTAGTGATTCCTCTCGTCGGTAATGCTCATCATTTTTCTTTCTTGGGTATCACTGTGACTTGACTGTCGGTGATTTCTATCCTTCAGGTTCCACTAACCATCAGTTTTTGTAGTCACAATGTGAATGCTTTTCTTTCATGCATTACATAAATTATAATCTTTATCTCTCTTATCCTCTGAAGTCTTTGACACTTTGATTATAACTGATTAGATTATATCAAGTTGACATCAATGACAATATAATCCATTAACTGATTTAATGTTGTGCATTATCCTTCAAAATTTTGGTTATCAACTTAACATCTTCAAACATTCAATTAGTTACATGTCATCAGGTTGGCTATTGTCAAAATTATTTAGTTCCTTTAATGGATGCCACAACTTCTTTAATCCTGGTTCAATATTGTGCAATTGTTTCTTGGTCTTGCATTTTAATTTCATCATATTTTCCTTTTATTCCATCAACCTTTTCCTATAAGACATGTTCATCTCCACCATTTACTTGTACCATCTTATCCCAAATCTTCTTTGATAAAGGCAGATCTTGTATATCAACATACTCAGAGTTGTGTAATGCACTTGCCAGCTCTATCATCACATAGTTATGAATCATCTTCTCTTTCTTCTCTAGTTTGGTAAGTATACCAGAAGGTTGTACATATTCATTTGTGAGAAAATCCACTACATTATCTGAGTATCTTGAAAGGTGCAATTTCACCCTACTTTTCCACATTCCAAAGTCATCTGCATTCTTATTAAACTTAGGTGTGTCCTTCCTATACATCTTGAGATCTTTTCCCTAAGCAGTTAATCTTCCAAATCAGAGAACCAAAGCTCTGATACCAATTGTAGGTACAAGAAGGTTACTAAGAGGGAGGGGGCAGGGGTAAATAATTAATCACTAAATTAACCTTAAAACTCAATCTCAAACCTTCTCTTAATATATTTACCGATTACAGTTTAATTAATCTATAACAATGTTATTGGTTACCATAACATTAAACATCCATTCAAGATAAAGTAAACATCTAGATAGCATCAACACCAGTATTTATCTCATGGAAACCCGATTAGGGTAAAACCATGGTGTGAGATCAGTGCCCAAAAAATTTTGTACTCTTCTAAATTACGCCCGGTTAAGGGTTACAAAAGCATTGTTAAATGCTGCCCAGTTATGGGATTTACCTAGAGACCTGTTAAAGTCTTGTACGCTATTAAGAGTAACCTAGTTGAAGGATTTTAGGCACTCTTTTGAGAATGACACCCTATTAAAGGATTTACAATAGCCCTGTTAGGGTCACCCGATAAGAGATTTTACTGTCATGGTTATTAGAGAGTAACAACCTATACAATTATCTTTAGTTTTCACTATCCTTTCTATATCATATCCAATAAAGTTCCTTAACACAATAATATACCATTCCAATCCCCTGTATCCTCTTCTCTGATCACAACAATCCTTCTCTGATTAGTTCTACTGTTCAACCAATTTCTTGTCTTCTTCTCTATCATGATACCAAACTTCTTCTTGTCTCTTCCTTACATAGATAATGATTAATCATAAAAACATAAACCTATGTGAGGCCTCACCCCAAACCCTATCGTAGTTTTCTAGTTTTTCTGCTTATGATAGATTTAGCATATGATACTTTACATTTTAATGCACTATAGACCTTATGGATTTTATGCTTTATGTCATGGATTGATAATTTTGGATGTTGGACACATGATACTTTATGATCCACCTTATGGACTATATTATGTTTTCTATTATGGACATTTATTTTTGAGACAATTGATTTGGAAATACATTATGATTATGATATGGTTTATTGATGATAGGAGAATTATTAGAAATGGTTATTAAATTTTGATATCATGCAACGTGAATCTTACCTTAAGTTAAATGCTTAAAATGAAATTTATTATATTCTTTTGATCTTAAGTAATAAACTTAGTATGTTGATGTTTTCCTTAAGTTTTGAATATCGCTTATTTCCTTATGATGTATATTTATCTCCTCGGACTACTGATATTTAAATTGAGTGTGCAAGTATGAGACCATGGTATTTTATCCGGGAAACCAAACAAAGGAATATGTGAACTTAGTTTGAGCCAAGGTCGTGTCTAGTGAGAGACAAGACCTCATTGTATCGTGATTTAATTTTTAAATGTTTATGGTTGATTTTGGAAATGTATTCTTTAAATGTATTTTCTTATTTCTTTGTGATTTTTGCCCAAGTGGATATGACATGGCCTAGTGATGTGTAAATGTTGTGTGTGTCATTTGACACTTGCGATTTGTACTTAAAGCCATGACATGTCAACTTGGGAATGGTTGTCCACCTACCTAGGTAAGTACATTAGTGAATCCCCATATGCATACCTTGGTTTGGGAGATGGGGGTGTGGTCATCTCATTGGAATTTTGAAAATACTCTTAAAGTGGATTTTTGGAGGGGTTAGAAAGTGTCTAGGGGTGTGTTGGGGTCATTTTTAGGTAGCCCACTTGTTCTACCAATAGTTAAGGATCATTTTAACCCTAGGGTAGCCTCTAGTTGACCATGTGACCCTTCCAAAAAGTTAATTTCCCAAGTTGGACGAAAATCAACTCTTGTGAGGCTTGACCTTGGGTAGACCACCCTTCCATCTTTGTGCAAAGACATTATTCACCTTTTTGGAGTTTCCCTTTTTGGATCTATTTTTAGAAAGGTGTAAGAGTTTAGGGAAGAGGGACCAATTGGAGGGTTTTCCTTCTCCCCATGAGTTTTCTAGTGGCTTTTTAGTGGGAACTCTCCATGTTGGAGAGTTTGAACACCCACTCTCTAACTTAGAGACATAGCTAGAGTTGGTGATCTTGGAAGGAGGACTTAAGCTAAAAGGGAGCTCTTCTACAACTATCTTTCCTTAAGCTTGGATTATAAGTTGGTGGACTTTTTGCAACTCTTTTCTTGTAGTGTAATCTTTTTCTTGCAAAAGATGGATGTTGTATGTGCCTTGTGAATTTAATTGAGCTATGAGCTTGTAGTAAATGTTATGTTGTTTTTGTTGCTAAGTATTTGTTTTTCTTTCTTTGTAAATTTTTTTAATGGGAGTATCAAGGCTCACTCACCCTTGGGAGGGAAGAGTAGCCTTGGAGGTGAAGGAGTTTTGACATCCCTTGGTGTAGAGCCTCTACTCAAGGAGGAGAGGGAAAAATATGGAGTATGGGCTCCATGAAGCCTCCCTTGTTGTTTCTTTCTTTTGGGGGTCATAAGGGCATAATGATGAACTTGGTTTTGAATTGGGAAAGAATGTGCTATGAAATCCATGTGAGGGCTTGGATTATGAATTTTGGGTATGGCCTTCTCCCTTGGGTACTTGGTCCACTTCACCCCTTATAGGGTTATTGAGAAACCCATTGTACAAAGCCTTTGGGAATGGAACTTTTATGTGTGTTGTTCATGTTTCCTTTTATTGGTGCTTGTTGTATGTTTGTTACCCACCTTTTTTTGGTTCCCCAAGCTGGGGGATAGCCTCATAAGAGGCCTAGGTTGGGTGGTGAGCAGCCCATAGTTTCGTGTCCCTTGGTTTTGATTTGCAGATTTGAAGTTGGAGCCACATTGAAGCTTGTAATGAATTGGGGGAGAGAGAGACCTATTTTTTTATGTACATGTGAAAAGCCATGGACCTTTGTCAAAATAAACGTAAATTGCTTGAGATTAATGTATTAAGCCATGTGGATGATTTATGTATTCTTTGAAAACATTTTATAAGAAACTATTAGATATGATAATTCCATGTTTTTGTATTAGGCTCTTGAGTAAATAAAAGTTTCTTTTCAATGTTGAGAAAGATGTGTAAATCTTGTTACATATATACATATATATATATATATATGCATATATATATACATATATACATATATATATAGTAAAAAGAGGCAGGGCGGGCCGAAGCCCACCCCACCCTGTGGTCTCTCCAAGGAGAGTCGCATGGGGAGGCAAAGCGCCACCGACTGTGGGGGCCGTGGCCGCCACACTCCAGCATAGCGGTGGCAGAGCTGCCGACTGTGTTGGTTGTGGGGGTTCGGCCACCCAACAAAAGGGACGGGCCCCCCGCCATACCAAACCGCCGCCAA
>MU225968.1:1188791-1199969 GCA_018584345.1 Thuja plicata | reverse complement strand
TTAGGAAGATATTGGGGGGGGGGGGAGATCTAATTAAAGTTTAATTTAAACATTAGGTGATACAAAAGGGACTTATAATGTTATTTTTATGTGGCCAATATATGTGACCAGTATACTGGTCATTTTAAAAATAATATTACATAAGTGCATTGCCCTAGGGTGTTTAATAACAAATCTCTATAAACTATCAACCCACTAGATTACTGATCTTCCCTGGAAGATATGCATAGGGAGTCTCCCCTTCCACATCATCAAACTCTATTAAAAAATAAAAGCAGATGACACGAACAAGAATAACACTTTACTTTGTATTGACCTTGAACGATAGCCTATATTTTGACTCTAGGGAGATCTGTAACTATTAATAACACCTTATGTAACTTTAACCTTAGAAAGTGACCTTGGGTTGAGGGAGGTTGACATGTAGTCATGATTCCCCTTAAATCCTCTTGACTTTAATTATACCTTTCAAAAAAAAAAATTTGCATTTTTGGGCGCAAAATTTTTGGGCATGACAACCTAGACCCAATGATCAAAACTTAATCATCTTATTAGACCATTTTCCTATTCTTCCTCCTTGTTGACTGTGTCATGATTTCTCCTTTTAACCAATAGTTGTTGGCTTCTGATAGCTAACCTCCTTACGTCGATAGGACTTCCTTTTCTCCGATAGTTAATACTTTTCTCATTTGACTATTTGACATCAATCACAAAATCTATAACTGATCTAATCTTTATATTAGCTTAACTTAACTTCCTTATCAACTAGAGAAGTTATGCCAATAATCTTCCCATATGCCAACACCTATTTCACCTAAGAAACCTACTCTTGTGACAACAAAAGGAATATTGGTAAAGAAAAAGAGAAATACTACCTTTGCTAGTAAGAGAGTGAAGAGAAAGCCTACAAGAATTTATAAAGGTGTCGAGGAAGAAGAAGAAATGATTCTGATGATGCATTGAAAAAGGTTAGATAAGAGGGTGCTATGGAAGTAAAAGTTGTTAAAGATGAACCTAAATAGAAGAAATAGAGGACATATATTGGTAAGCCACATTTCTCTGTTAATGATGTTTTTAAGAACATGACTGTTTATGGGATATTAGTTCAAGTAAAAAGATACTACAATAAGTATGATGAAGATGAGAAGAAGAGAATTAAAGATGGAATAATAGAATATTTGAACAAGTACAATAGAGCTTTGATATAGATAAAGGTAAAATACATGATGAATTGTATAAAAAAACTTGATGGAAAAAGAATGAATGCTTTAGAAAAGGACAAGGAGTTATTAGAAAATGTATTACTTCAACTCTTTCTTGTATTTTCTATTGAAGAAATTCATAAGATCCTTGATTTAGAAAAAAAGTAATTCTGAAGAAAAAAAAAGAACAAAGAAGCTGATGATAGGAAAGATTGATAAGGTATATGAGGAGACATAAAACATTCTGACTAAGGTTCTCATTGAAAACAACATCACTGTAATTAAGAGGAAAGGCGATAATAAGATCAATGTTGAGAAGGATGATTTGCCAGTTTATAGACCTACCCAAAGGACATAGAATAAACCTGGTGCATACATTAGAGGAGTTCTGATTACTTTTTGTATGGAACCTTTGACAAAGAATATAGATTTCACTGAGATAACATGTAATTGTGAGATAAAGGATACCAATGTCATTGACATTGACCAGACAATAAATAGCATCGATATGAATCAGAAGAATGAGGAAGTAGAGGTGGAGAAGGTAATTGGTGTAATTCAAAATGATGTACATGTAGATACATCAGATCCTATTACATCCACTATTACTACAAAAATTGAATAACATGCAAGAGACACTGTATTAGTTACAGATGAAGACTTTAATGATGATAATAACATGAATTTGATACAAAGTACTATTTAGTTGAATGTATTGAACCTCGAGGAGCTTATGAATATTTCTAATTTAGCACAATCAAGGGAAAGGAAAAAAATTTTGATGTCACATAAAAATGATAGTTAATCAATCTCATTGACTTTAATATTTATGAGCAAGATAATGCTTGTACATGTAGTGAACTAGAATGAATCTACATCTATTCAGTTGAAAATTTATTTGAAGGAGACCAATACCCAGTTTGAACCAATAGAACAGTCTGCACTAGCTAAAGATAAGAGTGAGTGTGAGGATCATAGACTTGGTAAGCTTGAGGTTAAGGTTATCAATAATAAAAATTTATTGAGTTTGGCTATTCAAATTATCAAGGATGCATTGTCAGAGGGAAGCAAGATCTACAAAGGATGCATAGACTACACTGCTTCTATCTTTGATGTTGATAAAGGGATTAAGGAGACTGAGGTCAAGTTAAAAGAATTGGAAAAGTCATTTGACCCCTTCCAACAATTTTCTTTAGCTCATGTAGTACAAGCGACCAAAATTCATGATAAAAATAAAGACACTTGTCACAGAGAAGGAGAGAGTAAAGAAAAAGGATTGGACAACTTAGGAGCCTCATTGTTCCTAAACTTGATATTTTGAATTGCAACTTGAAGGATGCCGAAAATACATATGGGATGCCCAAGACTAAAAATTTGTTATAAACTGAGGAATAAACGTATGCCATATGCTGGGATAACTTTAAGAAACCCCCTCCTAGGAAAAAGTGTAAAATCCTAGCGAATCGTACATTAATTTAGGGGAAATTTTTTATTGATGATGGCAAATTTTTTTCCAAATTAGGAAAATAATATAAAGGCGTAGGAAATGTTTTCCCTCCCAAATGAAAATTCCATAAAATCATGGCGAATTATAAATTAATGGGGGGGAAATATATAATATATGAGGCAAATTATTGTCTTGTGAAGGAAAAATAAATATTTTATTTGGCAATTTTCAAAAGATGGGACTCGTCAATGCGTCATGTGGGCCAACGCCAACTAATATTAAGTTTCTTATTTGAGACCATTTGATTATCCTAGATCAATGGCTGAGGTTTAATCTCGGCCCAATTTTGGCCCAATTTCATGAAGGAAACAAAGTTTTCCAAGAAGTCACCCGAATAATGACACGTAACATAGTAATTAATGCAACGTCCATCGAATATCACTTTTATTTGTTGTGAATATAAATAATCACACATTGGACACAACCTAATTAGATATTTTTAAATGTATTATTTGAGACCATTTTATCATCATAGATCAATGGCTGAAATTAAACTTCCGGCTGAATTTCGGAAGGAAACTGACTTCTGCAGGAAGTCACTAGAATGATGCCACATATCAAGCCTTACAAAGTACACCGTAACCATGATCATTGATTACTATTGGTTATTTGTTGATGTGGACAGTGGATAGTGCAACTGCAACTTGTAACACGTAACTCAAAAATAAATAAATGCCTTGTTAGTGACATTCTTTAACTGCCATCTTTAACTTTCAATAGTACACATGCATTTATCAAAAAATTTATGGGAAAGATTTACATTTAGATATGAAAGATTAAGGATAGTCGATTTAAATCACTCACATGCATAATACACATAATGCATTTATGGAAATTGCATTAAATATGATTAAAGAAAGAATAATTATTAATTGCTAACTATCTGTTATCACTACTATCAATCAAGGGGTCAGGTCTATTTAAAGAGAATCTAGTTTCTTTCTTCTTCATTTATCTTTTGGTATATTAAGAGTCAGAGCTGTCGGTGGTAGAAATTGTGCCTCTAGTTTTAAGGTTTAGGTTTTTAGGTCTTTAGGCTTTCAATAATTAAAGATGGATACACCAATCCGTTTGAGATACACATCCCCAGATGACCAGAGGTCCTTTTTGGGTAATGTCTCAGAAGAAATCCTCACTTCCATTTGTAGGGAGGTTGGTGGCGAGTCTTTTATAAATTATGCTGTGTTGATGTTATTGGGTCGAGATTTCCTTGAGAATGTCAACAGATACCACGTCTACATGGAAATTACATCCCAGTTTTTTGCATCTCTCCTCGACCTTGGAGGACAGAAGGTGGATATGCTGATGTTGTTGAGGAAGGTTTTAAAAGAGAAATTCTTGAAGGACGATGTCAATGTTGTTGTTTTTTGTGGAATTAGGGGTGGGGATCCCTTCACCAAGAGATATACACAAGCTTTTGGTGCCGGGAAGTAATGTGGCTAGGCAACCATTTTTGTTGAGCCTCAATGACAAGAAACTAACACAACACAGGAAATGGGCACGAATTGGGAGGGATTTTCTCTGAAAATGGTTTAACCTTGATGAATTTGATGAGTCAGACTACACATGGCTTGAAAAATTCTTAGAGATTATCCTCTCTGGAAAATTCTACTCAGACAAAAGGGAAGATGAAGATCCTTGATTCCCTAGTTTAGCCATTCCCGTTACCCTAGTTTTTTGACAATGGACATGCAAAGTTTCATGTTTTTTTATACCAATAAGAAGTTGCCTAGTAGGTTTCTGTTTTTACTGTATGATGTAATTTTTTGAAAAAAATAAAAAAAAATTCCAAGTTCGTTTCAAATTTCTTTTTATGGGTACAAAAAATGATTCTTAAGACTTAGACTTCTCTGTGATTACAATATTTTAATTAGTTTCTTTACCTGTGTATTAGACATTTAAGTATATGCTTAAGAAATGGATTAGTACTTCCTTTTTTTAAATCTGAAGACTAAGATTCTGAATTTTTAAAATGATTAAGTTTCTTTATCAATCCAGAGCAAGTTTCTATTTTTAATTTTCCCATGTGTCATAATGATTTATGATTATAAGATAGAAATAATTGAATTAAAATCTAAATTTGACTACACTGTAAAACTAAACATTTAATAACATTTATTAAATATAATAACTAATAAGCTGAATTTGTAATTTAAAATGATTAAGTGACACTCACACATGTCCTAGTCACATCAAATGACAAGCCAAAAGTTAATGGGACCCGCGATAGTGCAACAGTGTCAGAGACCGTTGGATGAGCACAGATCAACGATGTGCTGTGTATTTTGGGCCGAAAGGGAAAAGAAACCCCATTTCAACAAACCTATTATGAAATAATGTAAATGAACTCAAATCAGAGTCATAGAATAAGTATCAATTACCTTTGCCTCAAATTAAAATATAGCAATGCAGTCACGACTCGCCAATGCAGTATTGACTTTGAGTATACCGTTCCACTCAATAGTCTGAAACTTCTGAAACTTTGCTACAATCAAATATAGAGATATCATAGAGATATCAGAATGTTTTTATACTAATCCTTATTCAGAAAATTTAGCGAGAGGTATTAGGTATATAAATATTTGGGCAAGCCTGGGTAATAATAACACGTCTTTTGTTATTTTTGAGGCAATTATGGGTCATCCAATCCATGATTAATAAATTTGGCTACATTACGTCGATTAGAGACACGCATCCGTAAAATGCTAGGCGAATAGGCCATCAATTTGGGGTCACTTAGAAATTATAGGCAAATGTTGTAAATTTATGGGGACCAAAATTTATATTCCATTGGTGATAATGTGTAAGAAATGGAAAAATTAAATAAACCGATGGGCGATGGGCCTAGGCTTTGGGTCAATATTAATAAATGTTGGGTGATAGGGTCAATTGAATATGTGAAAAATATTTGCCAATTTTGGGGTCTCCTACATGCGACATTCGTCAAATGGAGAATAATCGCCACTAAAGTTTTCGCTGGCCATATGTGAAAACATTATGATCATGGAGATCTTGAAGAAAAGTTGGAATAATTATTATTCAATGTTGAAGAGAAATTTCTATGATATTTTTCAAATTTTTATAAGTATGCTTGAACACCTTGTACAAATTTAGGATTTCGATAGATAATTTTGGAAGTAGTTCCCAACCTTTTCCATTGATGTCAAAGGGGGAGAGATAAGGGATAAAAAATGACATATAAATCTTAGGGGGGGATAAATTTTTTTTTGGGAGAGATTGGAGAGATAATGATTAATCTTTTTAGAGTTTGGCATTTTTGACACTTAGTCATTTTTTCACTAAGTGTCACCATCATTTCCAAAGGGAGATATTGTTGGAAAGAGACACTAATAGAGATATTTTATATTTTCAATGATGGAAACTACACATCTTGTAGATGATTGGCTGACATAATTTTATGATACCAAAGAATAGAATGTAAAATTAACCAAGTCCATAATTACTGACACAGTGACACAATTTTGGTATTTAGATCGGTACAGACACATAAGAATTTTTTTGATGTGTTATTGTAGGGGATGATTGAAATATGATATTACTATCTATGTTTATGATCACATTTTTTGATGTTGAAATTTGAAGGTTTTATGATTTGTTGAGTATTGGGTTGACAGGTAAGTGACAGATTGATCACTATATTGATGGTATAATTGGTTTGATTGATGGAGGAGTTAGATACAAAATGGTACATGATGTACACATTATGATTTGGGTTAGCGTGGAGATTTGATAAGGTATTTTTCTGGAACACTACATGCTACTCATTTTGTTCTTATGGCCGATTGTGTTAAGAAACAATTGATATATAAGATTGAGTTTTTTAGATGATCATATATGAGATTGTGATGCAAAGGTTGGATATTCTAGAGGAATGAGATACACTACTAAAGGAACATCATTTAGAAGTTTTCTTTTTAGTTGATCAGTTATACACTTCAATGGAACTGTATTAGCATACTTGATGTTGTTTGTCAGTTCATGACTAAGATAGTGAGTCCTATCTCTTTTGTAATCATATTGCTAAAGAAGTGAGCCTTATTGGTGGTTTTTGTTATTGAGAAATGAGCTCTATGTTCTAAGCCTAAATTCATGTGCATTCCCCTCTTACGTAATTTCACCCTTAACAAAGCATTTTATTTTTGTACAAGTAAAAAAATTGTGGGTTCCATCCCCATTGTGGGTTTTCCCCTAATAGGGTTTCCATGATAAAAAATTATGGTGTTATGATGTTATGGTTTTTGTGTTATGATTTAATTTTATTTTTGTTAATTTCATTGATATGAAAATTATGGTTGAATATTAAATCTCCCAAAACACTAATTCACCCCCCCCTCTTAGTGTTCTTCAATCTTAACAATAGTCTCTAATTTTCTTTTTTGAGTTGCTTGATTTTTTTAGAGCACACAAGATTTCACCTTCTATACTAATCTCACACTTCTATTCATAGTAATCTTCACCTACAAAGAATTATTTTTATTCATCATCAATCTCAATAACAAAATCATCTTTTTTATCATACTTTTTGTCAATATTCAGGGGTGCCTCATGCAAAACCTCATTATTTGACTTGGATAAAAAAAAAATTATCAATTTTTTCTTGACATCTTTCCTTCCTTTATTTATTTTAATTTTTTCATCACTAACACTCCAATAGAAGGAATCATCTAAGATGGGTAGACTTTCTGTACAAGGGTTTGGCTCTAATACCACTTGTTGGAGTGAGAAAGATATTGAGAGGGGGGGAGGGAGATGAATCAGTTCCTTAATAAAATTTACAATTAAATCAAAGGAAAAAATTTTAAATTGACTAAGTGTTAGAGATTGATGGGATATTATGCATATATGTTATGATATTAATGTTTTTTCATTGATGTCAACATATTCCTACTATTGGTGATAATGTTTTGGTATGGATACTATATTGAAGATTAGATGTTGCAAAGGTACATATAGTTTTGGGATGTCTATAGATGACCTATGTCAACTTACATAGGTTTGCATGATGATTTGTGTGAGTTGTAAAGGATTTATCAAAGAATGGTATTTTGGTTGTTTAGGATGAGATAGTGTTACATTTCTTGGTTCAATGTGGATCATTTATGCAATATTCTTGGTTACTAACCTGGTAGTGAGTTTAGGACATGGATGTGTGTTCTTGATAGAAGTAACCCCAAGGTGTGCTTACACAATACTTCAAGACATGACCTAGCTTGTCCTAATCCACTTAGGATCCCAATTCCTCTTTTAGGACCACACTAGCCTCAAGTAACTAAGCCTAAGACTCCTCTTAACTCTTCTCTAAGAGTTACAACAATTTTGTTTCACCTTGAATGACATCCACCATTAGTTTTGTCTCACAATGCTTCTCAATGGATTTGAATAATTCCATCCCTAAATCCTCCATACCAACTCCACACATGTCAAAAGGGCCTTGTACACTCTTGGTATGTTCATTCTGCAACCATACAATCCATATTTCATATGTATTCAATCCCAACTTGGCCAAGTTCCAAAATTGCACCCAAATTGTCCTATTAGGCCTAAAGCACCAATTAGCCCTATCTAGAGGGTTTTTCAAGATTTACTCTGAAATATTCCACAAAAACCCTAAAACCAATCTAGGATCTAGATTCCCTTTTTGGAAACCTAAAATATTTCTAAGTTCTAGGGTCCCCAAACTGTTTGTACACCTCTGTCCTTAAATGTAGGGCTATTAGGCCTATTTTGGCTCTTCTCAAGCACTTCTCTAATTTATATACAAAATCAATCCAAATGGATTGGGTGGGGTCTAAAATTGATGCTAGGGATATATGAGACCCTAAAGACACTGATACCACACTTGGTTGAGTTCTCCCATGCACACCCTTGTCTCTGTATTCCTATTTTCACCTGTCGTACACCTAACTAGACTATCCTAGCTCGCCTAGGGCATGGATTTAAAATTTACAAATAGAATATCCTAACCTCCTACCTACATATGTACACTATACAAAGGCTCCCCTAATACATTAATTTAACCTTAAGCATTTCCCATGGTTGAATTTCATGGGGGATCTATAAAACCAAAAACTACCTAAACTGGATCAGCAGACTACCTAGTTAGTAGACAATTTCCTCCACCTATCAAATCAACTCTAATCTAATTTAAATTTGAATGATAAACTCTTATATATTTCTCTACCACATGAATCAACACTTAGCTCAGTTAATTCAATCTATTAAAATACAAAGATCTTGCAAATACACCAACTGTACTCTATTTTCAAAAACACTTGCTCTATTGCTCTCCAAAACTTGCATACATTCACTCTACCTTGGGAAACAAGACATAGAGTGTCTAAAGATGCTTCCTCCAACATTTTAGGACACTAAAATTCATTTCCCACTCCTAGAATGGTGGGAATCCAATGTTTTCTAGTTGCATGCAACATTTGCAAAAAGTTGCAAATCTTGTCATGACAACTTTTTGGCATCTTTTGCATTTATGATGCAAACTATATTCTAGGGCCTCTAACCCATTTATTTTGATGAAATAAAATAATTTACACCTCCTTAATAATCTTACTACCCACACATGGGTCTTGGACATATTTTGGCATCATTTCCGTAAATTATACCAAACATAGGACGAAAAGAAAAAACCAAAGACTAAGATGAAATTAGTACTAACCACTAATCCATCTAGTCACACACAACAAAAAGACCTTCTAAGGTCTTAATAAAATAAACACTAACTTGGGTAAGGTCAATTATAAGCCAAAACTGACTAGGGCCTAAAGGATAGCCTAGGTGCTCCTAGACCATCCTCCCCAAGTGAAAGATTTCAATCCATCCTTGGATTGAGTAAGTCAGGATCAATGCCCATCTTTTTGAACTCTGACTCCTTTATCCATGTTGCATCTGCATCTAGTTTTCCTTGCCACTTCACTAAGTGTTCTTTGAAATCCTTCTTCCTATTTTTCTTGTAAATTCTGGATTCCAGTATGCAGTCTTCTTTCTTGACTGGTGTAGATGGAAAATGAAGTTCTTCTACTTCTTGGATGACTTTAGTCAAGCTCTGATGTGGATTAGGGATTGGTCCCTTGTATTGAACAAAGTCTGCAATTTTAAAGAAAAGTGACAAGACACTATTCTCTATTAACTCCACCTTGTAAGAATTTTCTCCATACTTGGCCAGTATAGTGCAGGGGCCAATTCTTCTCATTTGTAACTTGTGTGGGATTCCTTTTTGTAGTGTAGCCTTGTTGAGATATACCATCACTAGATCCCCAACCTTGAATTGAACATCCTTTTTTCATTCATCCACCTTACTCTTGATCTTCTCATTGTTGTCAATTAGTCTCTTCTTGACTGTGTCATAAAATTCTTGCATAGCATAGGCAAAGTCCTCAACATATCCACTTCCTTTAACTCCATCCTTCAGTTCTCTAAGATCATAAATTCCTCTAGGGTGTAGACCATATACGATTTCAAAAGGGATCTTACTAGTAGTCCTATTCACAGTGTCATTGTAAGAATATTTAGCTTAACCTATGAGTTGGTCCCATGTATAAAAATACTCCTTTGTTAAGCATCTTAGGATATTTCCAAGACTCCTATTAACTACCTCCGTTTGACCATCAGTCTGAGGATGGTATGCAGATCCAAAAGATAAGTTGGTGCCCAAATGTTTCCACAGAGTCTTCCAAAAGTGACTCATAAACTTGGTGTCTATGTCCGACACAATGATAAAAGGAAATCCATGTATTCTGACTACCTCTTTAAAGAAAGAGAAACTATTTGACTGGCATCATTGGTTGTCTTGTAGGGCACAAAGTGATCCATTTTACTGAATCTGTCTACTATCACATAGACACTATCCATTCCCTGTCTTAACTTAGGCAATCTAACCACAAAGCCCATGCTCAAGCATTCCCATGGTCTAGTTGGGATGGGAAGTGATTGGTACAGGCCAGAATTAGTAGATGTTCCCTTGGCCTTCTGACATACAATACAACTCTCAACATATTTCCTGTTAGTAATAACTGAGAGGGGGGGGGGGTGAATCAGTGGCCTCAAATATTTATCATTTTAAACTTCAATCCACCAATTAATACACCTTAGATTATTAAGTCCCTACAAGATGTATGCCTTTGAAATACTTGAAATAAATAATTGTCTGTTGGTTTACCTTGTCTGTCCTTCTTCTCCTTGATAACCGATAAGCAGTAAAACTTATTTACCGATACTCAGTAAATATGCAGAGTATACCAGTCAATCCATAGATGCATATGTGAAATGTAAAAAAATAAAGTAATAAACCATACACACATAACACAAGGATTTTAACATGGAAACCCTGTTAGGGGAAAAACCACTGGGACCGGTACCCCAAATTTTCACTCTTCTGAAGTGAGCCCTATTAGGAGCCAACCCTGTTAAAGGTTACAAACACACTGTTAAGTGTGA
>MU225968.1:1169169-1188741 GCA_018584345.1 Thuja plicata | reverse complement strand
TACCCCAAATTTTCACTCTTCTGAAGTGAGCCCTATTAGGAGCCAACCCTGTTAAAGGTTACAAACACACTGTTAAGTGTGACCTTGTTAGAGGTTTTTTATACATAGGTTGTCACTTAGTATCTGGCTTCTATGATACCATCCTTGAATCAGCCTCTAGACTGTCAATAGGTTTTATGCTAATCTTATTACCATCCTTGAATCAGCCTCCTTCTTAGACTGTCCATAGGCTTTAGGTAAGACTGATGCTACTATCATGAGTCAACCTTCTGGTAATATATTAGGATATACCTCAATTACAAAAGACTGTTAAGTCTTGCTCTGTTAAGAGACTTAATGCTTCAATGGTTGAACTGAAACATAATGACTTGTTTCTAATGCAACTTTGAATTGCAGATATTCAGATCTATTTACGTACAATACCTTTCTAATCAATGTATCAATTCTATTACTTTGTTCTTCATTATTTCTTCTCTGTGATGATGTGCTTCACTGTGTGTCAGTGTCTGCAGAATTCTTTAGCTCTTCCTTAGCTTGATTGATTAGGACTGTATGAAGTATAACCTTCATCAGTTTCTCTTCAGCATCTTCTATCAAATCACTCCCCCATGTATCTGAGTGTGTTTTGAAATAAATTATACTTGTCTCTTATATATACATGATATTCCTTAATTCTTGGTTCTTGATTCTTGATTTTTGGCATGAAAAACAATCCAGCCAAATTGATTTACAGCTTTAACTCCAGATTTATTTTGTAGTTATCTTCTTGCCAGCTATGTAAATCATCTTTAAATCACTTACTTAACTGTGGTTGAATAAAAAAAATAAAACAACCAGTTAAGTCTTTCTTTAAGCTCTGCCAGCTAGATATTTTGTCCTTCTCTGATCTCTCTGTTCTGTTGGTCAATTCTACAGTTCTTCGCCAGTGACAACTTCCAGTTTCGTCGGTACAACTTCAATTAGCTTTGGGATCTCCGTCCGTCGGGCATCGTTGGATCTTTCTCATTAGGAAACACTATTTTTAGCTCATTGGGCATCCTGTGATTCTACTTCATTAGGCAATACTGTCTTCTTCTCATTATGCATCACTGTGACTTTATCTCTGTCTTTACTAATGGTGTGCACTCCGCTGGTGTAGTCTGTCACTTGGTGAATACTTGACTTTTATGCATTTCTGAAAGCATAACC
The DNA here is from genome assembly GCA_018584345.1 of Thuja plicata. Taxonomy (NCBI): domain Eukaryota; kingdom Viridiplantae; phylum Streptophyta; class Pinopsida; order Cupressales; family Cupressaceae; genus Thuja; species Thuja plicata. Next base: position 1,187,553 of record MU225968.1, on the reverse strand, counting down.
TCTATTCCATTGATTCTCTAAAGTCTTTGGAATTATGTATATGACCATACATATGATATCAAGTTTACATCAATGAAAATACAAACCATTAACTGATTTAATGTCCTTCATCATCTTCAACTTAACATTATCAAACATTCAATCAGTTACATGTCATCAATTTCCTAATACCAACATTCATCTTTGGCCAAAAGTAAAATCTCCGAACAAGTTCTTTTGTCTTACTGACCCCAAAATGGCCAATCAATGTACTATTATGTTTCTCCTTAATCAAATTCTCCCTTATGGACCCTCTAGGGACACATAGTTGACTTCCTTTAAATAGGAGATTACTTTTCAAAGTATATTCAAAATATTTACTATGAAAGTGGTTCTGATATTCTTGACATACCTTATAAATGTCTACAAAGTCTTCATCATCACCATATAGATCTTTGAATTTTTCTATTCCCATGCTCTATAGTTGGCTCTCTTGGATAGTAAGGGCTCTTCTACTCAAGGCATCTGCAACCTTGTTCTGCAATCCCTTCTTGTGTTTGATATTGAATGTTTATGCTTGTAGGTATTCAACCCACTTCATATGCTTATGAATCAATTTTTCTTGTGAGTTCAATAAGCTCAAGGCTTGATTGTGTGAATAGACTATGAACTCCTTTGGAAGCAAGTAATGCCTCCATTTTCTCAGTGACTAGACAAAAGCATACATCTCTAGGTCATAAGAATAATATTTATTCTTAGCTTCACTTAGTTTCTCAGAGTGGAAGGCCACTGGTCTTCCCTCTTGGCTTAAGAAAACTCCAATTTCCACATTGATGGCATCACACTCCACTATAAATAAATTTTCAATGCTTGGAAAAAACAAAATTGGTTGGGTTACAATATTCATTTTTATTATCTCAAAACCATGGTTAGCTTGTTCATTCCAAATAAACTTAGTCTTCATGCCTCCTTTAATAGTGTCCAACATAGGAGCACATATTGCACTAAATTTCTTAATAAAATTTCTATAGTAATGTGCTAGACCATGAAAACTTCTTACCTCAGTGCTTGTTCTTGGAGTAGGCCAGTTGATGATGGTTGTTAGGGATTTTTCTTGTTGTACCTCAATATTCTTGAATGCTTTTTTTAAACTCCATGACTCCCAATATTTGAAATAAATGATTCAAGCAAGAGAAATGACTAATTGATGAGGGTACTAGATAACATATGGGGAAACTATTACCTCCTTTTTTGACATCCACTGACTCAGGCAGGTGTTACCTATGGATGATTACTGATTGATGGTATCTTTTAAGTAGATTATCTTCTTACTAATTTTCTAAATGCTTTTAATGGATCAATAAGTAGATGACTATGAAAATGACTATGAATATCATAATATAGATCTTAATGATCCAGACTAGTATTTTGACAACAACAACTAGTAATGCAATAAGGATTCCCATCCTTCTTCCTTTTTGAGTCCTTATGAACTTCAGGAGGGATAACCTATTTTGATTATCTCTAAAAGGAATCAATAAAATTGAATTGTATATTCTATGAGTACAATTACTTAGGAATGTATGCTTTTTTTATAAATTTAATGTAATTTGAATGATTGTTCTTTTAAATGCTGGATGTTTGAACAATTACATACAAAACTATAAACTAGCGCCTGATCCTATGGGCTACAAAGTCTATATCTGGTATAAATCCATAGTAAGGTGATCAATAAAATACATTGCAACAAAGATAAAGTGCCTTACATATTATCCTCTATTTCTATAACTTTCATCAAATCCTTACACTAATGCTAAGTTCTCTGGGGTCAATTGAAATAATTAATCCTTCCTTGAAGGAGCTCACAAATGGCTGCACAATCACCTTGTGATCAGTATGTCTAAGTACCTTACAAATAAACATACAAGAATTATAACATAATTGAAAAGAGAAAATCAAGATACAGAAAAAGAGATTTCAATATATTGTATTAATGTCTTAAAGCTTCAAATACATTCAGATAGACAATTAGTACAAAGGCTCATACAAACTTTAGTAGTCTGCCTTGCAATTCTATTCCATTATCATCCAGTCCAGGCTTAAAAAATGTTACAATGAGCTCATTATGTAGGCCTAAACCATCTTGGAATCCTTAATATAAGGATGTACCAAGCTTCAGATGGTTTTTAAAAGACCTAACCCTAAAATCTAGAAAAGACAAAAGGAAGGAAAACACCAAGCGGTGGATGGAAAAAATTGAAGAATAAGATTTGATTTGTTCCTTGTCTTCTTGTGATATTTGGTGCCTTTATATGTATATGTTTAGGATAGCATCTAATATTTGTAATGATATCTAGTGATCGCCAATATAGGCTAGCTTACACTAATCTTCAAGATTGCTAACCTTTTTCTGCTCAAAGAATAGGTGTCATGTGTCCTCCTATTCTTCATCCATGCTGTCCAGGTCAAATTTAATAATATTTTTCTTCTTTTTCATAATCAAGATGTCCCATGGTATAAAATATTCCTCCTTTGGCCACTCAAAGCCCTGTATACTTTCCAACTGGGCCATCTATCTTTCCCACCTAGCATCAGTTATTCTTTTGACATCTGTGATGAATTTATTATAATTTGTCTTTGCCTTAATTGCTTCATCAAGAATATTTTTAAATATTTCCATGTCTAGCTCTCCTTTATTAGATACATAAACCTCTTTATTGGGGATTACATTGTTGAACTCTGAGCCCCATAGCCCCAATTGCTTAATCTGATTGTCCTCTGATCTGATGGGAGGCACAAATCTATTGTAGCTTAGCCCAAACATGTTCAACTTTGCCTCTATCTGATTTTATTTTCCTTTGAAAACTGACAAGGTGGCTCCAATTTTCTCTATCTTAGTTCCAACCAAGGTAACTATCTCTGGTAGGTCTGACCTCAGTGGTTGCACGGATGCCAACCTTTCAAAAAGTCTTATTCGGCCAGACCATGTTGCATAATAAGGATTCAAAATTGATATAAAATTGTTTACCTCTATTTGTAGGCCTGGAAATTTTCCATAGGCTCCATATACCACATAAATTTTATCCTTTATGGTGTCTATCCTATGCTAAAAAATTGATGTTAGTGCACCCAATATTACATTGTTGTGCTCCCTAATATCTTTTTCTGTTTCTACTGCTATATCCCATGTATCCTCTATTTGGTTTTCAACATCCTATAACTCTTTGGGCTCAGTAGGGGTAGATTCTGGCATGCCTTATAGTTGTTGTGTAAGCTCTTCTATGAGCTTCTCTTGTGCCTTAATTTTAACGAGACCTAGCTCCCTGTCCTTAACAATATCACTAGTTTCACTAGTGAGCTTCTTCAGTTTCTAAGACATCTGAACTACCTTAGCCTCATTCAGTTGGGCAAAATGTGTGAGTAATTAAGAAATATCCAAGTCTCCTATGTTCTAAACTGACCAGATTATCTTTTTGCCTTCCATCTTCTCTTGAATGTTCAATAGGGCTGGATTTTGATCTTTTAGAGCCAAGCTCTACATTGCTAATGTCTGGGACTTTGGGTTGTAACCAAACCCTCTAATCATGTCACCAACCTTTGTTTCTAATGACAATTTCATATCAGGTTGTTTTCTTATTTGTTCAATAGTAAAGGTAGAGACCAAATCCCAACCTTCCACTAGTAACATACCACTGGCCTTGACCAATTGCCTTGCCTTGACTAGTTGCCTTTCCTACTCAAGTGTAATCTACTTAGATTTAGGATCATAATCCTACAATGTTTGTAGAGCCTCTGTAGTTACTGGGTCACCACCTACAAACTAAAATTGTGCACCCACTTGTTTTTTCTTGTTCCAGATGAGGAATTCCTTGAATTCCTTTATTTTGATGAAATTGTCATCTTTAAGGAATTGATCCTGGTATATCATTCTCTCATCTATGCATGTTCTAAGAGGTAGCTCTCCTTCCTCTTCCTCATATTTATACAGTTTCTTTCCTTCCCTTAATTTTTTTCTCAGTTCATGATCATATGCCCTATTTCTAGTTATGAGGGCACCAATCCTATCTCTTTTCTTTTCTTTCTTCTGAGAAGGTTCCCTTGTTTCAACCTTTTGTTTTTTAGGTGGGGGTTCATTTGTAACTTCTGTCTCAGAAACCTCTGTTAGGTCAATTATATTTTCACCCTTAGCTACTTGTTCTTCAGAAAATGCTTGGTTGACTGGAGGGGAACTGGGCATTAAGTATCCTTCATCACTATCATCATCATATTCCAATGATGAGTGCCCCTTGTGGCCCTTCTCTGGCACTACAAGTGAATTTTCTAATTGATTACATAGGAGAGTGTGGGAATCTATCATGGCATCTAGCCTCTTCAAATATGGCATGTCTGGGAAGAAAACCCCAAAATTAATGCCTTTTCTCTTCCCTTGTCTTTCTAAATCCATTAGTTCATTAAACTTCTCAGCTCTCTTATCAACCTCCTCATCCTCCAAAATGTTTCTTCTATAGTCCTCCTCCATGCATTCCTCATGGTATATGGTGTATGGAATGGTAGGTGTTAGTAAATTCTTGGTACTTAGGATGAATCCCTCTGTGTCAATATATTTGTAAAGAGCCACATTCATCCTATAAAGACTCATCTAGTTGTTTACTGGGTCCAATACCTTCTTTCCAATTGTAAAATTATAAATTTTGAACTACCTTGGGGTAAATGTACCCTTCCTGTGAGGATCAAGGTGTTCCTTATCAGTTAAAATAAATTGCCTAATGAATTCCATTGCTGCAGTCCTTGGTGGCACATGGAATGGCGAAACATGGGGAGGGTGGGTACAACCATACACCCTGATCAATGTGAATTTCTTTTCATAATATAAATCACCCCAGTTGTGATCTCCTAGCCATTTTTCAAGATACTGGCATGGTCTAAGTAGTTGTATCACCTTGACTGTCAGCCTAGTCTTGCTAACACCTAGGAACTTAAGAATTGGATACACTATCCAATTTTTGAAGGCACAAAATTCTTGTTCTCTTGAGGTGTAATTCCACACTCTCAGCCATAATTGAATGGGGTTAAGCTAGTTCTGGTGAAACCTCTAAGGCCTTAGACACTGGTAGTTCATGATGAGGAAGTTGTAGTATAGGATAAAATGCATTAGAACAGAGTAATACATGAATCTAGGGTTGTCCTTATTATTCTGTATATCAAAAGACCCCTAGTGCATATGATCTATGATATACTAGATGTAGTCATAGTTGGTACTGGTGTGAGGGCTCTGCATATCTAGGACCATCATCAGGATGTCTGAAGTGATTCTCTCTGGTCTTCCATCCTTTCCTAGCACTCTGAATAGTGCATATGATATATACTTCATATAGAATTTAAAGTCTTTGTAGTAGTATGTGGCAGTCCCTGGAATGGGTGCTATGTAGTTCTTCATTCTCCTTGAAACATGATGCTCCTGAATCAATTTGGAGGCAATGCCACTCTCCCTCCTATATTAGTTCTCTAAACTCTTCAGGTTGATCTTAGTAGCCATGGGATGGTATACATTGAAGGCTTTCATGAAGGAGTTCCTTTCTAGGGTAACTAGGGCTTTTCCATCATCCCTTTTAATTTTCTTTGTCAGGGTTTCATATCTACTGGCCATTTCTAGGATGAAATCAACATCTACAAATATGTTTGGGACAATCGACTTGGCCAATCTACAGGTCCATGGGTTTGATATGTGTACAACTTCATCACTATTGTTATAAAAATAATTGAACAAGGAATAACCAAAGGACCCTGGGGTTTTAGCATCCCTAATAAATCTCAAATCATTAGTGAGGATATCAACACTTACCTTTCTATTATAGCTTGATCTTGGAAATAAGGAAATGAATTCTTCTAAGTAGTTGTGCCTCCCTTTCATATCATCATCTGCATAATCACTTCTCCCACTGGTAGACGCTACACTCACTACCCAACTCATCTTGTTTAGCTCAAATTTATGTTACTGATATTGAAACAAATCTCCTCCAAACCCTCACCAAAAGCTATCAATTACATTGTAATCTGAAATTTTGAGCACTAAAAACACTACCGATCACAATTCCCTCTGAATTCTGAACCAGGAAATCACTTCTTTCAACATACGCTGCTGGAGAATTCTATTCTTCTCAAAAACTATTGAACTCTTATAAAACTCTTAGCTCTAAAAACTTGGAAGCTGGTAAGAATGAAATGACAATGGATATGCTTACTTATAACTGAGAAATCAATGCAGCCATCTCTTCAAAATTGGTAAACTTACAATTCAATCACTTCCTCCATTAGTTTACATACTATGACATCAATTCTGGTTTTAGCCGTGGCATTTCAAACTGACATGTTATCAATTATCAATGAGTGATTTTTGCTTATTAAAACCTTATAAAATTTGAAAAGAGATAAAGATTAAATCTGATTGGCTATCATTAATCACAACTTGGCTAATTTTCCATCTATCAAAAATATTTGAAATCCTATTGGCTAGAAAATTTCCACCATGGCGTTGAAGAAAAGTCATCCTTTTAAATCCAGTTTTACTTCTGGCGACCTAGCGACTGTGTAAACTCCTCGTCCCTTGATGTTCATCTAATTGTGGTTTGTCATTGAGACTTAGTGACTGTCATTAGATCAATCTTCAGATCAACATTTTTCTCCATGTCGCTTGATTTTTTTACTTAACTCATGTCCTTATACAGACATCACAACTAAGCCTTTCTTCTAACTATTCTTTAACCTCAGATTATATCTGGAGACTTGGCGATTGTTATATCTCCTTGTTGTTGAACTACTTTTCTAAATCATGGTTTATCTGGGGACCTCGTGACAAACACCCTTTGTCTCCTTATCGCTTGATAATTTAATTTTTATGATTTCCATCTAGAGACAACACAACTATCATTGATCTTCTTTCCTTCTGCATCTGACGGTTGTCTCCAAGTCTCTTGATCTTAAAGGAAAACCCTAATCTTTCACGAGACTTCATGACTAATGAAAACATGTCATAATTTTCCTTTTTTCTCCTAATTGCTAGATCTTATTTGACTTTTGAACTTCTTACCATGACCACGCCACTACCATTGGATCTTTCTTTCCTCTAGTTGTCGCTAAATCTCCTGATTCTCAACTTAACTCATGGTCTCTTTCGCGACTAGGAAACAACACTATTATTTAAAATAGCATTTAACCTAGGTTCATTCAGAGACTTGGCGACTGTTAAAACTCCATGTCACTTGATAACTTCTAAACTATAGGGTTTATTATGAGATAACCTGACAACTGTTAGATCTAATCTGAGATGAACGGTTTGCGCCAAGTCTCCAGATCTTTTGAAGCATATTTATTTTATCAAGAGACCACACGACCAATAATTTCGCTAAGTCTCCAGATAAAATGGAATATTCTCTTTCTGCCATGAGACTAAGTGACAAACATATTTATCACATGCAAATATCTCAGACTTAAGTTATTAAAAAGGTAAATTGAAATTAGAAAATTAACTGAGAATTTAAGGATTTTTGTATTTTTGAATAAAAATAACCCTAGGGCTTAGGTTTTTTGGCATTTTTGACTAGGTTAAGGGCTAAAACATTATTAGTAGAGGAATATGACCAATTTCAAGCATGAATTTCAACTCTTAGGCATACGCATGACTGGAAACTTCAAAATTTTACAAGGCAGACTCAAAAACCAGAAATACAACCAACAATGGCCTCCAGTTTTCTAGGATCCATTTTTAAGTTACCCTGAGATAGCACGAAACCAAGGTACACTAAATTTGTCTTGATGAACTCACACTTTTCTAAGTTGATCATCAACCTCTCCTCCTAAAGCTTCTTAAAAACTAGTTCAAGGTGTTTGAGGTGCTCTTCCCTTGTCTTACTATAGATGAGTATATCATCTAAGAAGACCACTATAAAATTTCCATTGTAATCTTTAAGTACCTTATTCATCAACCTCATGAATGTTGATGGGGCATTTGAAAACCCAAATGGCATGAAAATCCACTCATATAGTCCTTCTTTAGTCTTGAAGGTTGTTTTCCACTCATCCCCTTCATTTACTCTGATTTGATGATAGCCACTCTTTAGGTATATCTTTGTAAAGTACCTTGCTCCTCCTAGATAGTCCATTAGGTCTTCTACCCTAGGGATATGGAACCTATACCTAATGGTGATCCTATTGATTTCTTTGGAGTCTATACATAACCTCCAAGTTCCTCCCTTTTTAGGTTCTAGGATTGTGGGCATGGAACAAGGGATAATGCTCTTTCTTATAAGGCCTTGTTCTAAGAGCTCTTGGATTTGTCTAGTAATTTTCTCATTCTATTGGGGAGTAATTTTATAGGCTTCCTTATTGGGTAGGGTAGCTCCTAGTATTAGGTCTATCTGATGGCTTACAGATCTCTTAGGGGGTAGGGTTGATGGTTGTCCATCACTCACTATTCCTTCATACTTCACTAGCATCTCTTGGACTTCTTTTGGAAGCTCTGTCCTCTTCTTTGTTTTGTCTACAACTTCCTTTGGCTTTAACACCAATGAAAATCCAACTCCTTCTCCTTCATCTAAAGTCTCTAAGAACTCTTTTCCACTCACCATGAGAGCATTGGGACCAGTAGACTTCAATTATGCATCCTCCAACAGTGACTGGATTGTGTATGTCACATTGTCTTTCTTGAAGGAGTATGAATTTTTCACTCCATCATGCATGGCCCTCCTATAAAATTTCCATGGTCTACCTAGGAGCAAGTTACATGCATCCATATGTAATACATCACATAAAAATTTATCCTTGCATCTCCCAATTGAGAATTCTACCCAAGCTTGCTCGTTAACTAGGACATGTTGTCCTTTGTTTAGCCAAGTGACCTTATAGGGACTGGTGTGGGTATCCTTATCATTTGTAACTTACTGAATACCTCCTCTAACACTATGTTGTTAGTTGACCTTGAGTCTTTGATGAATCTATACACTTTTCCCATCATCTTACACTTTACTCTAAACAATGATCTCCTTTGACTAAGTTCTTCCTTCACTATCTCTTTGATCAGAGTTCTTCTCATCATGAGATTCTCTCCCTCCTCTATTTCTAATGGCACTTCAGGTTTCTTGTTTCCACTTGTCTCCTAATGAACATAGTTCACTCTTTTGTCACCTCCTTGAGAGGTACTTCCCTTCTCTAGACACCTATATGGTGGATGTCCTAACTGATTACAGTGATAGCACTTCATATTGGAAAAATAGTTTCCTCTTCATTGGCTATTACCTCTTCCTCTATTGTTAGAGTTCCTTCCTCTACTTGAACTTCCTCTATTGAAGTTTCCTTCATGCTTTTCAGTGAGCTTAGTCTATGCTTGACCTTTAGATTCAGATTTTCTTCCACCATAGCCACCTCTATGTCCTTAGTGTCTCTTCCTCTTGAAGTGCTTGAATCTTGTTTCTTCTTCAACTTGTCTTCCACCTTAATAGCAATTTGGTGGCATTTCTTAACTGTGTCTGGAGTCAAAAGACTCATCTCATCTTGAATGGTCCATTTAAGTCCATTAAGGTACCTTGCTACCTTCACATTCTCATCCTCTGCTACTCTTTACCTCATACAAGTTCTCTAAAAGTCTTCATTGTATGAATTGACATCTAGGTCCTTATGCCTTAGACCTTTTCTTATCTTGTGTAACTGGATTTCGTAATCCTCAGGGATGTAAGAATCTCTGACTCTTGCTACCATATCCTTCCATGAAGCAATGGGCCTTTTCCCTTCCTTCTCACTCTCATCTTGGATGAATTTCCAAAAAGTGAGAGAAGACCCTCTCAATCTAGATTTTCCAACCTTCACCTTTTGAGCCTCTGTGATTCTATCACACTCAAAATAGTTTTCTAGTCCCTCTATCCAATCAAGGACTACCTCTGGTTCCATTTTTCCATTGAAAATGGGAACTCCTTCCAATGATTTTCCACTCATAGCCTTTAGGGCTTTCAGGAATGGTTCTTGGTCAAGGACAGGATCAGCTTCAGGGACTTCATCTTAAATGGCAATGTCTTTGCCTTTCCCTTCCATTCTGTCCTTCACTTCATCTTCTTTCACATCAACTTCATCCACTTTTTTCTCCAATTGAGCCAACCTATCTCAAAGTAATCTATTCTCCTCCTCTTGTTCATCTACCTTCTTTTCTAATTCAGAATTAGTCACCATTTTTTACTCTCTAATGGATTCCTCTAGTTGTAACATTAACCACAAGCCTGATCAGCAGAGGCTCCGATACCACTCTGATAGAAGTAACCCCAAGGTGCGCTTACACAATACTTCAAGAAAGGACCTATCTTGTCCTAATCCACTTAGGATCCCAATTCCTCTTTTAGGACCACACTATCATCAAGTCACCGATCCTAAGACTTCTCCTAACTCTTCTCTAAGAGTTACAACCATTGTGTTTCACCTTGAAGGACATCCACCATTAGTTTTGTCTTACAATGCTTCTCATTGGCTTTGAAGAATTACATCCCCAAATCCTTCATACCAACCCCACACATGCCACAAGGGCCTTTTAAACTCTTGGTATGTTCATTATGAAACCATACAATCCATATTTCATATGACTTTAATCCCAACTTGGTCGAGTTCCAAAATTGCACCCAAATTGTCCTATTAGGCCTAAAGCACCAATTAGCCCTATCCAGAGGGTTTTTCAAGATTTACTCTGAAATATTCCACACAACCCCTAAAATATATCTATGATCTTGATACCCTTTTGGGAAACCTAAAATATGTCTAAGGTCTAGGGTCCCCAAACTTTCCGTACACCTTTGTCCTGAAATGTAGGGCTATTAGGCCTTTTTTGGCTCTTCTCAAGCACTTCTCTGATTTCTATGCAAAAATCAATCCAAAAGGAATGGGTGGGTTCTAAAATTGATGCTAGGAATCTATGAGACCCTAAAGACACTGAGACCACACTTGGTTCATTTCTCCCATGCACACCCTTGTCTCTGCATTCCTATTTTCACCTGTCATACACCTAACCGAACTATCCTAGCTCGCCTAGGGAATGGCTTTAAAATTTGAAAATTGAGTCTCCTAACCTCCTACCTTCATATTTACATTGTAAAAAGGCTCCCCTAACACATTTATTCAACCTTAAGCATTTCCCACGGTTGAATTTCATGGGGGAGCCATAAAATCAAAAACTACCTAAACTGGACCAGCAGACTACCTAGTTAGTAAACAATCTCCTACACCTATCAAATCAACTCTAATATACTTGAACTTTGAATTAAAAACTCTTAGATATGTCTCTACCACATAAATCAACACTTATATAAGTTAATTCAATCCATTAAAACACAAATATCTTGCAAATACACCGACTGTACTCTATTTTCAAAAACACTTGCTCTATTGCTCTCCTAAACTTGCATACATTCACTCTTCCTTGGGAAATGAGCCATAGAGTGTCTAAAAATTCTTCATCCACCATTTTAGGCCACTAAAGTTCATTTCCCACTCCTATAATGGTGGGAATCCAATGTTTTCGAGTTGCATGCAACATTTGCAAAAAGTTGCAAATGTTGTCATGACAACTTTTTGGCATCTTTTGCATTTATGATGCAAACTATATTCTAGGGCCTCTAACCCATTTATTTAGGTGAAATAAAATTATTTATGCCTCCTTAATCATCTTACTATGTGCACATGAGTCTTGGACAAATTTTGATATCATTTCCCTAAATTAGACCAAACTTAGGACTAAAAGCAAAAACCAAAGACTAAGATGAAATTAGCACTAACCACTAATCCATCTAGTCACACACAACAACAATACCTTATAAGGTACTAAGAAAACACACACTAAATTGGCTTAGGTGAGTTACAAGCCAAAATTGACTAGGGCCTAGAGGATTTCCTAGGTGCTCCTGCACCAGTTCTCATCTCAAGGGGTTCATGATTTGAATGCTGGAAAGTTATTTTTCTTTAATGATAGAGGTTATTGATTGGTGTTCCTGATGAACAATACATAAATATTTTTAAATTCTAAGACAAAGTTGTTCTTGTTACCATCATGGAATTTCATGTTTCTTGTTGATGTTTCTAGATCATTTCATATTCATGTTTCTAGATCGCATTGGGTTATGTGATTGGATTTGGTGAGTTTCATGTAACATGTTTTTGTTCTTATTTTTCTTGGTCAACTTGATGGAGTAGCGTGTTGCGAAGGATTATAACATGAATTATGGATTCGGAGTGTGTTTGACGATGTTTTCATTGATCAATTTTTTCTTATTCAATACTCAATAGATCACATTGTATATTGAGTTGTAATGAACTAATGTTTTGTAACTAGGTCCTTGGCCAACCTAGTGGAAATAAATTGATCTAATGTATAAAAGGATGTAATCATTTGTAATTGTGAAGTGTGGTATGATAGTATGATGGTGAGAGTGTGTTAAGATGTATGAGTGGAATCTACAATTGAGGCAGAGATTTGATATACTTCATTGGAACTGTATTGGCATATTAGAGATGTTATCAATTAGTTCATGAGTTGTGGACTATTGTCCATTATGAATTGTAATTGGAGATTGTTGTAATGTAGTGAGCCTTCCTTTGGGTTGAAGCCTTATTGTATTTGATCAGAAGTCAGCTCTAGGAAGTGTTCCTGAATGCATATGCATTCCCCTTGTAATAATCCTAGAAGGATATAATGCTTTTAACAGAGTACATCATCTTGTGGGTTTCATCCCCACTATGGGTTTTCCCTTAATCAGGTTTCCACATCAAAATCTTGATGTTATGTGTTGAGTATTGTGTTGTGATTTTTCATTAATGTTTATCATTCAGATTTGAGATTAAGATTAATAGTTGAATTAAAGGATTGAATTTTTGGGACACAACTAATTCACCCCACTTCTTAGTTGTGTGTTCTTACTTGGTTCTAACAATTTGTATTAGAGCTAAGTCCTCTTTTAGAATCTTGACCACTTGAGGAGATCTAGGAAGGAAACCTTTAAGAAGGAGAGACTAAGATTTTAAGATACAAATTATTTCATATGGAAGAGGAAAATGATTACACACATGAGATGAATTGGAGAAGATTATTTGGAAGTCACTAGGAAGTATTACACCCATCTTGTTGATATTTATACTATGACTCCTGATAAGAAGAAGTAATTTGAGTACAATATGAGAGAAAAAGAAGCTTTGTTGAGCACCTTGTTAGATGCAAAATATACAAATGTCATGGAATTGGAGACTACACATTAGATATGGATAAAATTAGATACTTTATGTAAATAAGATGCATGTGTGAAGTAAGCTAAGATAAAAATATTGAAAGGTAAAAATGAAGCATTTAAGATGATCGAAGATGAAAACATTACTTCCTATGTGCTGAAGGCGACCAAACGTATTTGTGGAACCAGATGTGCTAGTAGGACATTGGATGAAGGTGAAATTATTTCTAAGATAATGAGATCCTTTCCTCCTTCTTACAATCATAAATTTGCCTCTATTGAAGAAATCATATCCGAGGTACCTATAACAACAGATACATTGATTGGTAAGTTATATTCTTTTGAAATGAGAGAATTTGGAGATAGTCTTCCTAAAGTTGAATCTCCATTTAAACCTACTATATATAAGGATAAGAAAAAACATGACCCTAAAGAAATTTCATCGAAGTATGTATCTAGATATGATAAGGAATGGGAATAAATTGAGGAAGAATAGAGAAATATTGAAGAAATTGAAGCTCTAGTTGCAAAGAGACTACCTAAGAGAGGTGGCAAGTATCAAGGAAATTTACCTTTGAATTTTATTTCATTCAATAATATTGGTCATATTGTGTTAATATGTTAGAATAAAGAGCCTAAGTACAAGCTTAAGAAATTCAAGTCTAAATATCAGAAGAAGTTTTATTATGCTTCTGATGAAGGTGTAACTGATGATGAATCTGAAAAGAATGAAAATGATATTGTGTTTATTTCTATCAAAGATGAGAATCCTAGTTTCTTGAATGAAGAAATAGATTTGGTTTCACATGTGGATAAGAAATATGAATGGGTTATTGACAATGGTTGTTCACATCACATGACTAGATATACAATCAAATTTGTGAACTTGGAGTATTATGATGGTGGCATTTCCAGATTTGGTAACAATGCCAATTATATGATAAGAGGTAGAGGTTCAATTACACTTTATGGTAAGAATAATATTATGATGTCTTATATGTTGAAGGTTTGGGGCATAATATTTTAGTGTTGGAAAACTAGTTGATAAAGGTTAAAACTTACAATTCAAGGATGAAATGTGAAAAATCATTGGAAGCTCTAGAATTGAGATTGCATTAGGTATAGAGACTAAGGGTAATGTATTTCATTTGAATAATTTAGAGAATAGATATCTAATTTTGAGGATTGATGATAGTTGGTTATGGCACAAGAGATTCTGTCATGTAAACTTTGATAACAGTGTGAAGATAAACACTACAAGAGAAGTGAGAGATTTACCTCAATTGTTGATGTTGGAATTGTTTTTTTTGAGGTGTTGACATTCATATTTTGTCATTGATGTCAAAATATGTTTCAATTAGATGAATTTGAAGTTTCAGAAAGACTAGTTATCACGGGTACATATGAGATTGACATATGTGTATGGACAATGTACAATGTATGAAAGTATGTGAGAATGGATTTGTGTAGAGGAATGCGTATATATCTTATGTTGGTATTTACATGAGTTATAGATGTTTAGGTAAAGATTGTTTATAGAGAAATGATAGAGGATTATGATAGAGACTGTCGCTGATTTTTTGGGATAACTTGGACGTGAGCATGTGTTATGATATGTGAGCTTAAGGAATGATAAAAGATACATGAGAGAAAATTATTTGTGATTATTGGGTCACTGGATTACTGAGCACATCACTTGAGGCATGTAGACTAGCGAAGACCTATTTGGGGCCAACTACAAAGATGTAACATGTTTAATGATTAGAGAGTGTGAATTATGGATCTTGGTGCATAACTGATGATTTATATTTGTTAATTACTTGTGTAAGGTACCGTGTGTATCTTAGAAAGGGTCTATGTAATTTTTTGTGTATTGGGGAAGTCTTAATAGGCTGACCTAATTTCTTATTGTAACTTGTATGAAGGAAAGTAGTGTCTTGAGTTGTAAATGTTTGAAATGGATGTATTAGATGTTGAGAGCATGTGGATGCAACTTCTGTTGGATGTAGAGTAGAGAATATTTTTTTAATACACTTTATTGTAATTGTATAAGAAAATCAAGTTGCTATCAATCAATTCACTTTTATAATTATACTTGTATACTTCTCTTTGGAAAATGAGTCCAGAAGGTGGGTTTAACCTTCAGAAGGTAGATTTAACCTTCACTTTGGTAAGTATGCCCAGGCAGTGAGCTCATCATTTCATTCAACTCCTAACAGGGTTGAGAAGACTCCTAATAGGACTTTTACTAGGTGTAATAATCAACTCCTAATAGGGCCAGATCTCCTAGCAATGATACAATATTTCTAGTTCATTATTTGTGGGTTCTATCCACACCAAGGTTTTTCCCTTAAAAGGGTTTCCTCAAAACAAATTGGGTTATGGTGTTGTTCTTGAAGTGTTCAGATTTACATTAAGTAATTGGTTTAAAGTTTAAAGTTTAATTATTTGGCATACAACTGATGCAATGTGTAAAGAATGTCAGTTGGGTAAGGTAA
This sequence comes from Thuja plicata, assembly GCA_018584345.1. Classification (NCBI taxonomy): domain Eukaryota; kingdom Viridiplantae; phylum Streptophyta; class Pinopsida; order Cupressales; family Cupressaceae; genus Thuja; species Thuja plicata. The sequence continues at coordinate 1,171,829 of MU225968.1, read as the reverse complement.
CTAAATATAATTTCAAAAGTAAGACCTATTCTTCAAGTGGATTGTTAGATTTGGTACATATGGTTTTTCGTGGCCCTCTAATAACTAGAAGCTATTATGGAGATAGTTATTTCATTCTATTCATGGATGATTATTCAAGGATGATGTGGGTTATATTTTTGAAAGAGAGATCTGAATTTTTTTATAAATTCAAGATTTACAAAGCTATGGTTTAGACTGAGACAGGTATGAAGTTGAAATGTCTGAGATCTGATAGAGGTGGTGAGTTTACATATAGTGAGTTTAATACATTTTGTGAAGAAAATGGAATAAAGAGGCGAATTTATGCTCCATGAACCCCACAATAGAATGGTATTATAGAGAGAAGAAATAGAATTATCCTTGACACTACAAGGACTATGATGATTGAGCAAAATGTAGCATAGATATATTAGAGAGAAGTGGCTAGCATTGTAGTCTATACATTGAACCAATTCCAAATCGAGCAAGGCACATGTAAGACCTCTTATGAGATTTGGTATGGTCATGTCCCTATAGTGAAAAACTTTATAATTTTTGGAAGAAAATGTTATATGAAAAGAGATGAAGATTTAGGTAAATTTGATCCTAGATGTGATGAAGGAATATTTCGTGGTTATTCTACAAAGAGAAAACCATACAAATGTTATAAAAATAGATTGAGAAATACAATTGAAAGTGTTAATGTTAAAGTGGATGAAATTTATCACAAATAAACCAGATATTACAATTATGAATTAGATGATGAAGAAGACAATCATGTAATCAAAGTATAGAATCAAAATTAGAATCAGAATCCGAATCAAAATGGTTTGGTGGAACAAGATGGAGAATTTGCAAATGAGGAAGAAGTGGAAACACAAGAATCCACATCAAATGAAAATTTGAAGATTCTAAGGTATGTAAGGTTAAATCATTCTGAAAATCAAATTATTGGTGATAGAAATCAAGCCGGTGTTCAGACTAGAAGAAGAATTTCTAGAAATTAAATTTGTTTAATTTCTAAAATTTAACCTAAGGATCTTGATAAAGAATGCAAAGATGAAATTTAGGTTAAAGATATGGAAGAAGAGGTAGAACACATTACGAAGAACAAGACATGGATTGTTGTTCTTAGACCTAAGAACAAGAATGTGGTCAGTACTAAATGGGTATTCAAAAATAAATTGAATGAAGATGGTGAGGTGGTTCAGAACAAAGCCATAGTTATTTTTAAGGGATACTCATAGATGGAAGGAATTTATTTTGAGGAGACCTCTTATCCTATTGCTAGAACTCAATCTTTTATGATATTTATGGCATATGTTACTTACAAATATTTTAAGGTATATTAGATGAATGTTAAATCTGCTTTTCTGAATGGAGAATTGGAATAGGAAGTCTATGTTGAGAAGCATGATGGATTTCCTTTGACTGGTGAAAATGATATGGTTTATCAATTGAAAAAATCATTATGAGGACTAAAAAAAATCCCTAGAGCCTGGTATGCAAGGTTGGATATGTATATATGGAAACTTGGTTTTGGTAAAGGTGCTATTGATAGTAACTTATGCTTAAAAGTTGGTCATGATAATATTTTAATTACTGAAGTCTTTGTGGATGATATCACTTTTGGAGGAAATGACAAGTTGAGTAAATAATTTTTTAATGAGATGTAGAAAGAGTTTGAGATTTTCATGATAGGTGAGATGTAATTCTTTCTTGGCCTACAAATCACACAATCTGGTAAAGGTATTTTTATATCTCAGTCCAAGTATGTGAAAGAATTGTTGAATAAATTTGGTATGGATGATTCAAAACCTATTTGTACTCCTATGGTTACTAGTTGAAAATTAAAAAAGGATGATGATTCACCTAAAGAAAATCAAACAAGATACAAACCAATGACTAGTGTCTTATTATACTTAACACAGCCTGGACCTGTCATTATGAATGTAGTTTACATTGTTGCAAGATTTCAAGAAGAATCAATAGAATCACATGTTTCTTTTAAAAGGATATTTAGATACTTGAAAGGAATGATTGATTATGGCTTATGGTATGGTAAGGATGATGATTTTACATTGAATTATTTTACTAATGTGGATTGGGAAGGTAATGTGGATGACAGAAAGAACACAAGTGGTGGAGCATTATTTTTGGGAAAAAGATTAGTTATGGGCAAGTAAAAGGCAAAATTAGATTTCACAATCTACTACTGAAGCTGAATATGTTTCTGCTAGTGTTAATTACACACAAGTAATTTAAATGAAGCAAATGTTTTTGATTACGGTAAAAGCAGGTTTTGAAGGGAACCCCGAAACCCTTTAACAACAAAACAGAAGACAAGGCAAAAAAGCCCCAAAGAAGACAGAATAACCCAAAAGGGGGCTAACCAGCAGAGGGTCAAAACCCAGATTTTGCAAAAACTACAACCAAAACATTAAACAAAAAAATAGCTGGAAGGAAAATAGAGTAAACCCGCCAGCACAAACATCAATACCACGACTTCAGAAAGTTTTTAGCTTCAACCAGCTGTGACCTCATAGTTGACACATTCTCTTTCAGCTTAAGAATGTCAGGATCTTCATTCCTATGCACCTTTGATCTTGTTCGAGTGCCCAGACCCGATTGCTGGGAAGTAACAGGGTGGTCAGCTGTTT
>MU225968.1:1126642-1154586 GCA_018584345.1 Thuja plicata | reverse complement strand
GATTTTTTATGTTTTTGGGGGTTTGGCTGCCACATGGCATGCCACCTAGGTAGACTCGGCCGAGTGGGACTCGGCCGAGTCGGACTCGGCCGAGTCCTACCTGCCCTCCCATTGGCTCGTGCACGAGCCGACTTGGCCACGTAGGCGCCATTCGGTGCCACTTAAACTCGGCCGAGTTAGACTGGGCCGAGTTTGACTCGGCCGAGTATGACGCGAATGAGCGCCCAAAATTGTCCTTAGGGGTGACAGATTATTGTGCTTTTACCCTCTCTTTCTCAGGTACTCAAATGTATCTTTAGGCAATGGCTTTGTGAATATGTTAGCTAATTGTTCCATGGATTGAACATATTCTAGTATCGCCTCTTTCTCTTAAACTTTTTCTCTTAAGTAATGATACTTGATAGAAATAAGCTTAGGCTTAACATGCATGACACGATTCTTAGAAATGTTTATTGCACTGGTATTATCACAATAGATAATCACTGGTTCAATAATTTTCATATTCATACCTTCCATTAATTGTTTGATCCAAAAAATGTTAGAGAAGTTTGCAGCAACAGCCACATATTTTGCTTTTGTAGTAGATTGTGAGATGCATCCTTGCTTCTTACTGATCCATGTGAAAAGTCTCTCACCCATGAAGAATGCTCCTCTAGTTGTGCTCTTCCTGTCAAGTAAGTTTCCAGCTCAATTAGTAATTTTATAGACTTGAAGCTCAAATTTTCCTTCTCTTTTATAACATAATACATAGTCCTCAGTACTCTTTATATATCTTAGAATTCTCTTGACAAAAGTCATGTGTGCTACTTTGGGATTAGAAGAGAATCTTGTAACTATTCCAATTGCATGTGCTATATCTAGTCTAGTATGAACAATATACATTAGTTTGTCAATCATTGATCTATACAACGTCTGATTTACCTCATTTTATTTGTCTTCTTTTGTCAGCTTGCATCCGGTTGCAATAGCTATTCCAAATATCTTGGAATCTTCCATTTTGAAAATATTTAACACTTCCTTGATGTATTTGGATTATGTGATATATATGCTTGCATCTTGTTGAAGAATCTATAGACCAAGAAAGAATTTGATCTCCCCAAACATTGACATCTCAAATTCTTTGCTTGTTTCATTATAAAAGGATTTTCATAGCATATCATTACCCTGAAATATGATATCATCAACAAATAGTTCAACAATCAAAATGTTATCATCAAAATCTTCTTTTAAGTACAGATTTCTATTTTTACTTATTCTTACAAATCGAATGCTTATGAGATAGGAGTGGAGTCTTTCATACCAGGCTCTAGGTGCTTATTTCAATCCATACAAGGCTTTTTGTAGTCTACAAACCATGTTTATCTTGTCAGGATCAACAAACCCTTTTGGTTATTCAATGTATACCTCTTCTTCTAGTATTCCATTTAGGAATGCAAATTTGACATCCATTTGGTATACCTTGAATCCCTTGAATGCATTACAAGAAAGAAAAATTCTTACTCCTTCTAGTCTAGAAACGGGTGCAAAGGTTTATCCATATTCAATACCTTCTTCTTGTGCATACCCCTTGCATACTAATCTTGCTTTGTTTCTTATGATTTCTCCATTATCATTTAGCTTGTTTCTAAATATCCATTTGGTACCAATGGCATTCTTGTCATCTAGTCTAGGTACTAATGTCCATGTTCTGTTCTTCTCAATATGTTCTATCTCTTCATTCATAGCACTGACCCATTCTTCATTTTCAAGTGGAGTATTAACATATTTAGGCTCAAAATCACAAATTAAACATCTAGTGTTCAGTGACTTATTTCTTGTTCTCATTCTAGCCTTCTTGTCTCCTATAATATGTTTCAGTGGATGATGTCTTCTGACATACTTGGAAAGTATTGATTCATCTCTTTGTTCATCATTTTGATCATCATCCTGACCTTCATCCTAATCTTCATCACTCAAAACATCATTTTGAGGAATTTCTTGATTTTTGGTATTTGTAGCCTGATGCTCGAGTGCAATGTTCTGTTTCTTAGGAGTGATACAGTGTTTCTCAGGTAGATTGTCAGGTTCTTCAGTGTAAAAAAACCTGTTGTAGTCTTCTGGTTCTTTTCTTCTTTCCTCATCATTTTTGTCTGCATATTCATCTATTCTAAAATTTACGCTTTCAATGATTTTGATATAGGACTTGTTAAGACATTTATAAGCCTTTCTCTTGGTAGAATACCCTAGAAAGATTCCTTCTTCACTTTTGTAGTCAAACTTTCCATTTCTATCATCTTTTAAAATGTAATATTGACTTCCAAAGATTATGAAGTAACTTACATTGGGTGAGTATCCATACCATAGCTCATAGGGTGTCTTCTTGGTGTCTTTCTTCAATTGTACTCTTTTCAATGTGTAGACAACAATACTGACAACTTCCCTCTAGAATGTTTGAGTGATGTTGCTCTTAATCATCAGTGTTCTTGTACAATCAACAATGGATCTATTTCTTTTTTCAGCAATTCCATTCTGTTGTTGTATTCTTGGTGTAGAAACCTGTCTTTTAATTCCATGTCCATTGAAAAATTTAGTGAATTCATCATAAACAAATTCTCCTCCTCTATCTGATCTTAAGAATTTCAATTCCTTACCACTTTGTTTTTCTACCATAGCTTTATACCATTTAAACATCTTGAATGCTTTTGATTTTTCTTTTAAGAACATAACTGTAATCATTCTATAATAATCATCAACAAAGAGAATGAAATATCTTTCACCATATTAACTCTTTGTTCTCATGGGTCCACATAGATCAGTATGGACTAATTATAGAATAGCATTACATGTATGTGTTTTTCTCTTGAAACTAGACTTTGTCATTTTACCTTTTTGACAATTCTTACACATGATATGGTTGGGCTTTGACATGCTCGGTAATTAAACCTCTTACTTTCCTTTTATTTCTTATCTTACTCATGTTGTCGAATTCACATGACATAATATCTTATGCCACAACCATAACTATTCATTTCTAGCCATTAAAAAAGTGGCGCTAATATCATCAAGATAGAATAGGTTACCTTTTGTCTGTTCACCAGTTCTGATCAACCTTCCTGATTCATTAAATATCTTTGCCTTTTTTTTCTCAAATGCTACTCGGTGACCTCTGTTATTCAGTTGTGAAGAACTCAATGTATTATAATTAAGCCATTTTACCCAGTATGCATTTTCACATTTGATCAGGTTATTCAACATTATAGTTCCTTTACCTTCAACTAGACAAGGTGAGTCATTACCCATTCTTACTAATCCACCATTATAATAGTCAAAAGTTTCAAAATTTTGTTTATCACCAGTCATGTGGTGAGTGCAGCCAATATCTATAATATAGAAATCATTCTTACTAAACTTAGATATGAGTGTAGTCTTAACATACCTTTCCTCCTCATCTGAATTATCCTTCATGGCCACAAACACCATCTCAATGTCTTCATCAAATTCGGTGTCAGTATCTCTAACTTTGTTCTCAGCCAGGTAACAAGATTTCTTCCCTTTTTCCTTGTAGTCTTAGGTATCTCTTCTATCATATTTTTGGTTTCTTCGGTAATCTCTTTTTTCACTTCTATCAAACTTATTTTCAAATGATCTATCATTACTTCTGTCATCTTTTCTTTTGTTAGGACATCTAGCAGCAAAGTGTCCAATCTCATTACAATTAAAACATACAAGTGGTAATTTACCTTTGTATCTACCTTTGCCCCTCTAAAATCTTCTAGCTATTAGTGCTTCAATCTCATCAAGATCTTGGTCATCACTATCACTTTCACTATCATTTCTCCTAGTGTGTTTATGACTTGACTTAATTATTTTCAAAGAAGATTTGAATGCAGACTCAAAAGATGGTAAGACATTGTTATCAAAGTTATTCATCTCAAATGAAATCAGTCTACCAACCAAACTATCTAGAGTGACATTATTGTTTGCTACTACTCTCATTTCTTGTATATAAGATACTGTAATAGCATATACATATAGTAAGGTTCTTAGGATTTTACTTACCACTATCTCTTCTTCAAGTACACCACCAACTCCTCGAATAGCATTGACTACCTCTTTTATTTTGCAGTTGTACTGAGTGATATTTTCTCCTTATTGTTGGAAATAATGGGAAGTGTGTACTGAGAGGGGAGGGGTGAATTAGTACCTCTAAAACTTTTATCTCTTTTTAACCTTTATCCATTGTGTAATCAATTGCATAACCAACCATTTGTTCTATACTATCTTTGTGTAAGATATATCAATTATTTAAATTAATCAAAGATTTAAAAATTCATAGAAATATTCATGAAAGTAATTAACTCATAACACAAGAAATGGTAATGTAGAAAACTCTTGTTAGAAGGTAAAAACTACGGTGGGGATGGCACCCACAAAATTTTCACTATCTGCAGATTGGAAGGGGTTGGTTAAGGCTTATAATTTGATCACTTCTGATGATCTACCTTGTTAGGAGTATTATGTGGAGACTGGTTAAGGTCTACTCTATTAAGAGAATTAGCAACACTGTTTAGTGTGCACTCGGTTAAGAGATTTACAATAGGATTATTAAATCCACCTTCCTTGAAAGGATTTCTTCTATTTTCTACACTTGTTAGAATGTACACAAAAATACTCATTGACCTGAGTTTATACAATCTAACTATTTCTGATTACATATCCATTACAATTCACATGTATAAATATATCACCTAATGTGATTGATTAATACCTTTGTTTATCGATAGCCTCTGTTCTGGGTTCTTGATAACCTATTTAATATTTTATGTTTTTCTTCTTGAAACTTTCATTCGGATCCATAGATGTGCCCATTGGATACATTCATCCTCTCATCCTTCATAATGAGTGATTATAACATCTATTCATAAGATAGATTAACCTAATGTACTTTCACGTATAAAAATGCTAACTCTATGATCAAAGGTTTACAACTTGACCTTGATCTCCTAGTCTGCATGTTTATAATCAGTTATATTGATTAAAACAATTACAATAATGTTTCTTGTCCCTTAAGTAATGGTTTTAAAACAAATCAAGACTCTATAAATAGAATATATCTATTTTATCTGACGTGGAAGTCAGATCCAATTTTTTTGAGATGTAACTGAATTTCAGTGTCTGATGCTCAGTTTTCTCTGAAATTAGTTTGACTATCTTTTGGTGTTCCACGGTTAAACTATCTATCAACTTGCATTATTTTTGTTCTCTCGGTTTGAACTATATCCTGCTCATCGTGTTCCATTGTCAGTTTACTCCTACTGGGTTCCACTTTATCATCTTCAGTTTGCACTTTCAATTTACACTGAAAAATTGTGTCATCAGTTTTCTCCTTGCTTAGCATTTTTAGTTTGAAATAAAAACCTGACTTTCGGTGTAGTGTAACCGATGGTTTAAAAAACTTTTTTTCTCATTGCATACTAATGGAAAAACTCTATGTTTATAAATCTCCCCCTTTGACATTAGTATCAAAAAATGATATGTGGAGAATACTACCAAAATTTATAGTATGAACACATTATATATACTTTAGTCATTTCATGACCCCCCCTATGCATATGCTGGTATAGTATAGTATGTATGTACACTATCTCATCCTTTTCTCCTTTGTTCTATATTTTCCTTTTCCTTTTCCTTTCCCCATTTTTACTATATGCTCTGTCTCTGTACATATTTCCTTTTCCCCTTGTATCATCTTTAAATGGAAGCACTTCCATGATAAGAATGTTTAGCCTCCTTAGGGGATGTTTTTTAGCACCATCATACTGTCCCCTCCTTTCTACATCATCTCCTGCTTCTGTGCCTTTTTAGGACCCTAATTGGGCCTCTCCGGACACCTTCTACCCCACCTGGCACTTTTTCCAGGGGTTCTGACCCCCTGGGTCAAGGTCAACCTCAACCTTGACCTAGGTTAGGGTTGAACTCAACCTTGACCTAGGTCAGGGTCAACCTCAACCTTGACCTGGATCCCCCTTCCAAATCTGGAAGCTTGTCAGCTTTCGGAGGTCATCAAAATTTCATTTTCCCGCTTTTGCATCGGCTGTTTTGGGTTTTGAAGTGGAAAATCCTAAATTTTATTTAATATAGGTCCTCTTCTAGGGGAATGGATCTAATTTGAATTTAATTCTCCTATGTCATCCTCCTTAGAATATTGTGCCCTAGTTTGATATAAAAGGAAGCCTTTCTCTCTCATTTTCTCTAACCATCAACTAAGTGATAAGAGGTGATCAAGAAAAAAGTTTGAGCATCCATTGTTGTACATGTTCCCAAGCTTTCAAGGTGTTCAATTATTCCTCTAAATCATTCAATTCCTCCATTGAAGATCAAGGATTCAATCTTTCAAGCCTTTGAAGGGATTTGGTTCAAGCATTCAAGATTCATCATTCAAACCCTAGATCTAACCATCATGATGGTGTGATCTTCCTTCAAGATCCTTTGTGCATCCTCAAACACTCATTCATTCACTTCAAGGTGGATTCAAAGCATACAATCATGAAGGTTTATGGTTTCTATTGAGTCCAAGCTTTCATATTTACATACTTTCTACATTTGAATTACAATTGCATATATATTCAATATCATAGCTTCATTCTTAGATTAAATTCTACTACTTGCTAGAATTCTATACTTTATTGATTTCAAGCTTAATTCCTAAATTGGGGTTTGACTAAGGAAAAACCCTCCCCCCCAACAAACAAACCTCTTTTTCTTGTAGGTATAGGTTCAGGACTGTGGATTTGAACTCAGATCTGGGTACCCTTTTCAGTGAACTATTGGGATCTGCGAACATATTTTCTGTCAGACCTGTGCAGGTCAGGGTCAAGATTATTGGGTCAGGGGTGAGATTAGTGGGTCAAGGTCAACATTTTTCTTAAGACGGTGTCAGATCAGAAAAATATTTCTGGGTTTTGTTCATCTCTGCGTTCCAGTTCCGGATCATACTTCAGATTTTCCAAAAACATAGTACAAACCTCATAAAATAGCATTCTTTGATATGAAATTCTTTAAGGTTAGTACTTCCTCTCATCCTTTTCAATTTCTGTTATATATCATATTTTCTTAATAATAAAATATAATTTAAGATCTTCCTTTCTCTCATTTCCAAATGGTTGATTCATTTGTGCATTGATCCTACTTTAGTGTTAATAAACTTGGATCTTTCATTTGTGCATTTGGGGATAAAAGAGGAACATCTTATCTTCCTTATCCATGTATGCTTAATCACATTAAATAATCACATCACATACATAAATTACAAATTAAATGTAAAGGTTAAGGAAATACAACACCCCGTAATCAAACAACACAATCAATTTTCTTCCTTTACATTTTGGTGAACCCGCGATAGACAACTCTTTCTTGTTGGTGTTAGATGCTTTGCCTCTCACATTATCTATCACATACATATTAAATTAGTTTTATTTTATTCTCTTGCATTCTAAAACACAAAATATATATATATATATTCATAAAAATACAACAACACTTCTTGCATCTCATTCATTATGAAGATCTTTTGGTGTATGGCTATTTTTCTTATTATGCTTCTTTTAGAATCTCTTTATAGTACTTATGATGTCTATGAGAGTATCATCCATTTCATCATGTTTTTTAATCTCCATGTTTCACTTTCTTATGCTATTTTGAGATTAACTAATACTATTCTTCCTAATTTCAAAACTTTCATTAAGGATTTGTGTAGTGGACTTATTACTCTTTTGGATTATGTGAAGAATTGGGTAGATGATACCTCACCTCCTAATCTTCCTAACCCTAATCTTATCAATTCTAATGCAATTCCAAATATCCATATTTTTATTTCTCCACCTTCAATCCCTAGCTCTTCCCACACTTATGATGGGGCTCAAGCTAGGATCCATGATAATGATGTTCGAGAATTCTTTCATTTACCTTCACCTCCCTATCCAATCCATGATGATGATAAAGGGAAAAATAATTAAAACTCTTCTAATCCTATCATTCCACCATACACAAAATTTTCTCATAAGCACCATAATCAATCTCTTCCTATTGAATCTTTGTAAGATAGGTACACTACCAGATATACTATGGTGGATAAACAAGGCTATACAGGTTTAGGGCTTGGTATCAATGAACAAGGCATTAAAAACCTGATTCATTCATCTCCTAAACAAGATATGCATGCTATAGGTTTTCCACCTCCTCCAACTAGGGTAGTGGATCTTAACCTTCATCCTCCTCTTCATTTTCTTCTTCCAACACCTTCTTTAGATCACCATGATACTCCTCAAGATGTGGCTAAGAAAGCGTATGTCCAATTTATGAATTCCAAGAAAGAAATCTTCAAACCCATTCTGAGAAATACTCTCTCTAGATATAAAGGTCCTTTTCATTATAGTAATAAACATTTACTTGCTGATTGTGTGCATTTCAAGCTATATGTTAGAGAAAGAGCTGCCTTGGGAATTATATCTCATTCCCATGTAGTATTACAATTTCTTCATAATTTTGATATAGCGCATTCCCCTCGGTACTTTACAAGTTAGATTGCATTTTTCCTCTTGTCTCTTCACTGGGGGGCAAGAGGTATTTTATTCCAGTCTTCTAGGATCCATTTTTCTCTTAGAATATATCTTGTTTGGAGTTTAATTGGTTATTCTTTCTATATTTTATCCCTATAAATCTTTAAAATCATTCTTGATATCTTTTCTAGGACATTTGTTTTGTAAAGATATCTCTTTTCTATGAAATATCTTGATATAATTTGATATATCCCTTGCCTTCACACCTAGGGGGCAAGGTATTTTCCTTCTTTCTCTATCTAATGATTCACTTTCCTTAGCTTAGTCATATTTGTTTATCATATAACATTTTTTTCCTTATAAAGATGTATGTTTTTTACTATGGATATCCTCTTAAATGAGAGGTGATTGTCCTAGGTCATCACCTCTTCTTTATTTTGCAAACTATTCTTTTGATAAACTCTTTCTCTTGCTTTGGGTTAGAGTTTGATTCCTTCATCCAAAGATTCCACTTCCTCTTGATTTCAGGGGGCTTGATGATTGAATCTTTGGTCCCTCTTTTCTTTAGAAGATGACATTTTATCCTAAGCACTCCTCTATGGTGAGGATCTTGATGATAAGATCTCTTCCCTTTTGAGGATCCTTTTTTCCATAAGTGACATATCCATTTCATGATTATCTATGTTCTTGGATGTAAGAGTCAAGTCTCTTCGCTAAGAATATGGTATACATTGTTGTTAAGCTGGATATCTCCCTACCTTGTGAAGTAGGTATCCTCTTTTCTCTTCCTTATCCTGCCTAGTGGGTAGTCATGATAAGGAGGGGGGCATATATATAGGGTCTCCCTTGTACTATAGTTTACATTAATTTACATTTTGCATCATGTTAAATCCTCAGAAGGTAACACACATAAGTTGCTAAATCTTGAAGGGACACACACTTTTACTTTTATTTTTGCTAAATCTTTAAAAGGTAATGCACATAAGTTTCTAAATCCTGAAGAGATACGCACCCCTTTTAAAATTTTCAATATGATAAAACCTTGGAAGGTAACACACATAAGTTGCTAAATCCTGAAAAGACACACATTTTTATATTCCATAGTGATAAAAGAATGTGGATCTATGGATATTTTCAAAAGCCATCAAAAGATGCATTACAATTAAAAGAATAGTCTTTAGGTGAACCTATTGGGCTCTCCCTCCTTGGTGATTCATAGTAAGGTGGGAATCTTACTAGGTGAGGTAATCACTTTTCCTTCTCTCTCTTTTGCGTTCATGCTAGTAGGATTAGATCATGAAGCTATGTTATCTATAGTGTTGTTCTTGTCTTGCTTATGTAGTTACATATGTTTCTATGATTGATTTCTCTTTATTTTTCATATATTTATGCATGTATGTTGAGTTATAATCCTTGGTATAGGGGCTCATGTCCTTGAATTAATGATGTTCTACCTTGTTGTAATCCACCAGAGTCTTTCTTCTAACTTTACCGAAAGCGTGTTCGATTTCCATACTTCCGCTAAAGTGGGGGCTTAATGTATCATCTTAAAATGGAAGAACTTACATGATAAGAATTTTTAGCCCTCCTTAGGGGATGTTTTTTACCACCATCATATTTTCCCCTCCTTTCTACATCATCTCATGTTTCTGTGCCTATTTAGGACCTTGATTGGGCCTCTCTAGACACCTTCTACCCCACCTGGCACTTTTTCCAAGGGTTCTGAACCCCTGGGTCAAGGTTGACCTCTACCTTGACCTAGGTTAGGGTCAAAATTTACCTTTACCTAGTTCAAGGTTGACCTCGACCTTGACTTGGGTCCCCCTTCCAAATCTGGAAGCTTGTCAGCTTTCGGACATCATCAAAATTTCATTTTCCCGCTTCCGAGTCAGCTGTTTTGGGTTCTGAAGTGGAAAATCCTAAATTATATTTAATATAGGTCCTCTTCTATGGGAATGGGTCTAATTAGAATTTAATTCTCCTATGTCATCCTCCTTCGAATATTGTGCCCTAGTTTTATATAAAAGGAAGCCTTTCTCTCTCATTTTCTCTAACCATCAACTAAGTGATAAGAGGTGATCAAGAAAAAAGTTAGAGCATACATTGTTATACATGTTCCCAAGAATTCAATGTGTTCAATTATTCCCCTAAAGCATTCAAGTCCTCCATTGAAGATCAAGGATTCAAGCTATCAAGCCTTTGAAGGGATTTGGTTCAAGAATTCAAGATTCATCATTCAAACCCTAAATCTAGCCATCATGGTGGTGTGATCTTCCTTCAAGATCCTTTGTGCATCCTTAAACACTCATTCATTCTCTTCAAGGTAGATTCCAAGCATACAATAATGGAGGTTTATGGTTTCTATTGAGTCCAAACTTTCATATATACATACTTGCTATATTTGAATTACAATTGCATATCTATTCAATATCATAGCTTTATTCTTAGATTCAATTCTACTACTTTATAGCATTCTATACTTTATTGATTTCAAGGTTAATTCCTAAATTGGGGTTTGACAAAGGAATCCCCCCCAACAAACAAACCTATTTTTCTTATAGGTACAGGTTTAGGACTGTGGATTTGAACTCCCATCTGGATACCCTTTTCAACAAACTATTGGAATCCGTGAACAAATCTTCTGTTAGACCTGTGCAGGTCAGGGTCAAGATTATTGGGTCAGGGGTGAGATTAGTGGGTCAAGGTCAACATTTTTCTTAAGACGGTGTCAGATCAGATAAATATTTATGGGTTTTGTTCATCTCTGCATTCTGGTTCCGGATCATACTTCAGATTTTCCAGAAACAAAGTACAGACATCAGAAAATAGCATTCTTTGATCTGCAATTCTTTAAGGTTAGTACTTCCTCTCATCCTTTTCAATTACTGTTGTATATCATATATACTTAATAATAAAATAGAATTTAAGGTCTTCTTCCTTTCTCTCATTTCCAAATGGTTGATTCATTTGTGCATTGATCCTACTTTAGGGTTAATCAACTTGGATCTTTCATTTGTGCATTTGGGGATAAAAGAGGAACATCTTATCTTCCTTCTCCATGTATGCTTAACCACATTACATAATCACTGTTCAAAATATAATAATGGGAAATCAAGATACTGAGAGGGGGGTGAATTAGATCTTCAAATATAAACACTTAAAACAAACTGATTCACATTCATACATAAATGAATCTAATGTAATCTCAGATAGCATCCACACCATGAAATAAATAACACATTACACAATAATTTGGTAACCCAGAAACCCAAATAGGTAAAACTGGGGTGGGGATGACAACCAAAAAAGTCTCCACTACTATAGTAATAAAGTGTACCTGTTAAGGTTACAATGTTTGATTACAAAATGTAATCTACCCTGTGAAAGGTCTACTCTATTAAAAGCTTCAGAGCATTACAATCTACCTTGTTAAAGGATTTAAACTTACAATGAAGTAAGCACTCTGTTAATAGATAAATAAAGGCTTGCTAAAACCACTCTGTTAAGAGATTTTCACTTGATACAATGATTAGAAAGTCTCAAGTATCAATCCTTCGATATGCACTCTGATGCTGATGATGGATCTCCTATTTTCAGTATCTCTTCTGATCTTATAATCTGATATACCTTTACTCTACTGTTCACTATGTTATGCTCTGCTTGATCTCTACTTCTGGATAAAATAACCCTCTGTTCATTTTACTTCAAAATACGGTCACTTCAACAATTACTCTTCTGCTTCTTGCACACACACAAAATAGGGTTTCAAAAAAAACTAATATATCTATATAGATCTGAAAGTGAGATCTAGATCAAAGATCAAGATCCAATACCCATACCATGATGGTATTACAATTAATGCTTACAATGAATCATGCATAGGATAAAACAATTAAATGCATAACTAACTTCGTATAAGAATATTAAATGCACACATTAGTCAGCCCAAAAAGCTTATACCAGTCAGCTAGATCACTTATCCTTTAAGTTTGTATCATTCCTAACAAGTATACAAAAACTATTCTTCTCGGAACTTGACTGTCTCTACTCGACATTTAACATCTCTGTCTTTTACTCGACTCGGCAATGTAACTCAGCAAACTGAAAAACTGCTCGGCAATGTTTCTCGGCCTTGCATAGTTTTAGCTCAGCCATAATGATAGCCAACTAAAACTGCCTAATGAAATGACTAAGTGTTGGGCACTAATCATCAATAGAACTTATAGATTAACAATCTCCCCCTTTGATATTAGTGGCAAAAACACTTATTATTACTTATATTCATAAAATATTGCCTAAGTACGCTAAGTACTCCACCTAGGAGTATACTTACACAAAAATTGTACAATGCCTTCAAAAATTATATACAAGTGTACCTTTGTTATACTGATGTATCCTTTCATAACTCCTTACTAACTTCTGTACTAGCTTCCTCCTTCAATAGTACTAACTGATTAATGGTGGGGTTAAGTTATACTTATCCAAAAATTGCTTATGAAGCTGTAGGGTGGATTCAAATGTTGTATCCCAGTTTCCCTTTGCAACCTTCATAACTTCCAGTTTGATTTATAGCTCGGTAGCTAGACTCACTAAACTCTCTGCAATCAATAGATTTGCACTGCTCTGTGATAACTCTTTGGATTTGGAAAGTTCCTTTTGTATTACCTCCAAATGAGGTAACAAGCTTGTCTATATAGTTATCAACTTGGCCCTTATGTGACCATCCTCAGCCATAAGCTCAACTATTCTATTTTGTGCATTTATCAACTTATTAAAATATAAAGAACTAGAGGTAGTCTCTTTACCTAAAGTATTACCAGTTGATCTCAAATCTAACTGTAGCTTCTCAACAAGCTATAAATTATCCTTTGTGAAAAATTCAACATCACATAATTTCCTATACAAAGAATAAACATTGGCTGTAACTTTCTCAAAGGTTTCTACAAGAACAGAAAGTTCAACTTTTTTTGTTGCTATCTCTTCTGAGATCTTCTCTAGAACTTTTCTCTCAAATATTCTCCTGGACCATTGCAGAAGCTTCTCATTGCTGTCAATGTCCTCATCTGTTACTTTCTGTACAATGGTGATGAGTTGATCTATGATTGGAGCTTGAGGCATTTCATCCTCTATGTCAAAAGCTTTGTAAATATGTCTTTGATGTCATGCAACACCTGCTTTTGCTTTTGTTCTATCTTAATCTCTTCCTGTCTTCTCTTCCTTTTAAGAAACTCTTGAAGAGTCCCAATTTGTTCAAAAGATAACTCATTGGGATCCCATTGTGGAATCACAATGACTTCATCTAATGTTACATCTAAAATCTATGACTTCTTCAAGATCTTCTTCTTCTTTGTTTCTGGAGAATTTATGCTCGGAAGCATAATGTCTTTCCCTTTGACACTTTCAGTATCCAATGCCTCCATCAATTCTGTCAATACAGTCTGTGGGTTTGGCATACCACCAGTTTTAGAACCTGTGGGAGTGGATGATGTAGAGTGTGGTAACTCAACCAACAGTTGTGCAGCCTCTTCTTCTTTAGGCTTATCAACAACTTCTGTTGTTACAACTCCACTATCCAAAACTATCTTCACAACTTCTAAAATAGGTAGATCTTGTGAAGTTACCTCTTGTTCCTTTGCTTGTTGATGCCCTTCACTTTGCTAAGTATTATCAGCTTCAATTTTATCATTAGATGCTGTGGACTTGTCTTCTTCAGTATCAATCGCCTTAATAGGTGAATCAGTGGCTTTTCCACTCGGCATCTGTTGTTCCTTAGCATTCTAATGCATCCTTAGTCTTGTCCTATTTAGTGGCAATTTGATCTTTTACTATCTGTGGTTCACGGGTAGTCTTTTCTTCAGCTTCTTGTGCCTTTGGCTTGAATGTCCCTTCACCAGATTTCTTGTCTTTTGGAATGAACAGTCCAAAAATCTCTTTCCAGATCCTTTTACTCTATTGTACTAAACCTTCTACATCATTTTTCAAAATAGCATATCCTTTGAGTTTGAGAACAAACCTATTCTTGTACTCCTCAATAAATTTGGCTCTTTGTTTTGAGGTTAAGTCAGGAATTATTTTGGCTAATGTTCCTTCTCAGATCTGTCTCTCAGTGGAAAGTGAAAATTCCCATTTGCTTGACAAAAATTCATATAGTTCATTAGGTACATGATTTCCTATCTCTTTAGGAGTCAATTTGAAGGTGCTCATCATGTCCAAGAGTGCTTCCTGAACTTTGTGCCTATCTGCTATTTTCAACTTGTCATATTTGATGAACTTGAATGTTGCTAACCCTGCTGAATTCCTTAAAGTATCACATACCTCATCAATGTTTTCTGGTTTCTTGAATTGAGATATAGGTATGTTGGAGGGTTCATAAATTTTTGTCAACTCCTCATCACTATCTGGTCTCAAATTTAATTTCCTTCTTGGTCTCTTTGCTGGCTCACTCGGCACAGCCTTGGGAGAAACCTTTGCTTCCTTACCAGAAGTACTCTCTGCAACTTTTCTCTTACCATACACTTTTGTTTTCACTTCTACTGGGGAAGTGATAGTAGATGCTCTTGTCCTTGGATAATTAGTTACAGGAGGTGTAACCTTAGGTTTGGCTCAGATTGGCTTGGTTACAATAACAATTGATGGCTTCTTGCCCTTAGCCTTTTGTGTAACTTATTCTGATGCACTGACTTCTTCCTCAGTAGAAATATCCTCACCTTGTCCATTGGATAGACCTAGAGGTGCATCCTCAGGTTCTTCATCACTACCAAAGCCAACCATTTTATTCAAAATTTTCACTATCTTCTTTCTTTTCCTCTCCATAGTTCCTTCATTCAAACTTCTAGAGATCTTAGCCTTAGCTTCATCATAGTTTCCAAATATCTCTGCAGTGGTGTCAATTGCCTCAGCTAGGAGTGCAATGATGGTGGCTGATGCTTCATCAACATTGATCTCATATGGAAATGGCTCCAAACATGTTATTCTAGGAGTTACTACCTTAATATAAGTGTTATCTATGTCAACTAGAAAACATATTCCCTCATAGTGTTTCTCCACTAGTGACTTAGGAATCCTAGTCCTTAATCTCATTCTTTTCTTGAATTCTTCAAAATAGATACCCATAATGCTATTGAAATTTCTCCCTAGTTTCTTTATACATTCACTGATATGAACTGTAATGGGCCTATCCTTTTTCCAAACAATATTTCCTAGAGTAGGAAATGTATCCTGAATGTAGAAGAATATACAAACTAGTAAAGAACCAAACTTACATGATGAGCTCTTAGCCTTTCTAATTGATGCAAGGTTCTCAGCTAACTGTGTCTGTTATAGCTCGGCAAGATCATATGTGTGATTCTTCTTCACAATTTTCCATGCCTAATCAATTACTATACAGGGAACACTATCCAATCTACTGGACTGATAGAACTTGTGTGCAATTACCCTTACTCCAAAATCAAGTTCTAGGTCAAAAATTGTTGAGATAGTCATACCTCTGTTATTCCATACTACTCTAGTGTTCAATGTAATTTCCTCTTTTCTATTATCCCTCATGGTCCACTTTCCATTCACTATAGGATATCCAGTCACTTGATGAATCATACCCTTGGTGATCTTGACTGGTCCATTGTCTAGCCACATGCTCATGTCATGAACTCGGCTAAGGATAACCTTGATCCATTCATCTTTAAAACCTTGGGGAAAATCTAGGGCACAAGTTAACCATTTTTTGGCTAAATGTTTGAATTCTTCCTTCAGAACTCTGTTATCACACAGTTTACTGTAGGATTTCCTCAATTCATTATCTCCTACTTCTCCAATTTTAACCATATAGCATGATCAAACATCATGAATCATAAGTACCTTGGGAGGAATGCAGGAGAGGGCTCCCGTCAAATCACTCTGTATCACACTTTCAGGAATGGCTTGAAAGTTGAGAGGTTCACATTCATCACTCTAAATTAACTGAATTTGTTCTTGTTCTGCCTCCATGTTCTTGGCTAGTGTGGAAGAACTTGCAGCCATAATTCTGAAATTTAGTGTTTGAAGGATGGAAAACATAATACCTCGGCAAGTGATGCTTTGCACTGTTCTCTATTCACTATTCACTATTCACTATTCACTTCAAGATTTTCTTTGGCACACTGATTAAACATTCATTCCTAGCTCTATTAAGCTCAATTTTGTAAATCACTTCAATTTCTCCATAAATAGTAAAATCACAAGGTAAAAATGAAGTGCCGACTATTCTTCCCTTTTTAAGCTACGAAAGGGTAAGCGTAAGTGAGCATTGAATGTTTTTCCCATTGAGTTAGTGTAGGGCAGCTATCCCCGGCCATAACACAACTTGCATCCCACTCAACTCACTACACTCAGCTTTCACAGAATTTTACTTGGCCAAAAAAACTCAGCACTCACTAAAGAACTCGGCTTTAGTGTCCATGATAGATGCTCGGCACCTGTAGTGCAATTTTCTCATCTTGGCATTTTGTCTTCAAATATGTCCTGGTGCATCTTAGCATATGCAAATATGGACTTTTTGTACATTTCATGTTAGGAACTGATGTAAGATAAAAAATTTAAATACAGTTCCTTACATACCTCTATCTCTCAGTTGGAGATGATGTGATCACCTGATCCATTGGATTGGGTGACCTCGGCTTCATTAGCTTCACTGTTGCATGGTTCAGACTTCTTAACCCATGTCTTGTTCATCTGTTTCCTAATTTTCTCAACAGTAGGTGCAGGTACTCTTGTTTTGCAATCTTTCCTTGTATGACCAATTTTCAGACAACTATGACAAACTAAGCTTCCATTCATCCAAATTTTGGACTTACCTCTGAAATGTGTCCTTATGGAGTTTTCTGGAACATGTCCATACTCACCACAATAATGACAACTATGCCATGTATTGTAATCCAAATTGTGATTATTGCCTTTTCTTGGTGATTTCTCTTGTACCTTTGATGTCCATTGCTATTTACCTTTAGACCTGCAATCTTGTGCTCTATGACCAAATTTGTGACAATTATAGCAATTACCATTGAGTCTAGGTGTTTTTCTTGCCTTTGCCTTACATTCACGTACTTGGTGTCCATACTTATTACAGTTAAAGAAATAACCATTAAAGTTGGTTTTAGGATTGGACTTACCATTTTTGCTTCGGCATATGTTTGATGTATGACCTAGTTTTCCACAGTGGTGACAAATAGGTTTCTTGTTTCTTGGCTTTGCATTCTTTCTTTCACCTATCTTAGATGATTCTCCATCTTCAGTGGTTGTATGTTGTTCAGTGTGACCTAATCCAGAAGAATCTTTAGGTCTTCTTGATGATTCCACCAGTTGATCAAAGTAGCTTATAGCTGCACTTGGATCATTTACTCTATTATTAAGTTCTTTCTCAGATCTAAATTCATCTTTCAATTGATTATTCTCAGATCTAAGATTAACAATCTCCAAGTCTTTTCTGTTGACCTTCTGATTTACAAGTAGTAGTTTATTGCCATGTCCACTTGATTAACTGTCATGGTTTGTACATCATGTGTTCTTTCATCAAGTTTGGTAGTCAACATTCTCTTGTCTTCTTCTACCATAGCCTTGTCATCTTCAACTTTCTTTTTTTGTTCAACAACTTCACACATTCTTATTGATTGGGCTTCTTGTTCTTTCTTCAAATTTTTGACTTCTTCACATAGTGCACTATTCTTTTCCAGTAGATCTGCTATTGTTGCATCACACTCAGTAGAATCTCCATTCTAAAATAGATTTGTAGTGTCCTCTTCCTGATAATGAGTGTCAATCATCTACTTGGCTAGATCTTTCCTTGCAGCCAAGGACTTCTTTAATTCTTGTCTTGCAGACTCAAGCTGTTGTAGTGCTAGCTGAACATCGATCTTTTGATTCTCAATGACTTTACCCATCTTGTAGATCTCCATTTCAAGATTTGTATTCTCAAGCTGATTATAACCTTTTAGAGAACTCAGCTCTGATACCAATTGTTGGAAATACAATAATGGGAAAGTAAGATACTGAGAGGGGGGGTGAATCAGATCTTCATATATAAACACTTAAAACAAATTGATTCACATTCATACATAAATGAATCTAACGTAATCTCAGATAGCATCCACACCATGAAATAAATAACACATTACACAATAATTTGGTGACCCAGAAATCCAAATAGGTAAAACTGGGATGGGGATGACACCCATAAAATTCTCCACTACTGCAGTAATAAAGTGTACCTGTTAAGGTTACAATGTTTGATTACAAAATGTAATCTACTCTATGAAAGGTCTACTCTGTTAAAAGCTTCAGATCATTACAATCTACCTTGTTAAAGGATTTAAACTTACAATGAAGTAAGAACTCTATTAAGAGATAAATAAAGGCTTGCTAAAACCACTTTGTTAAGAGATTTTCACCTGATACAATGATTAGAAAGTCTCAAGTATCGATGCTTCGATATGCACTCTGATGCTGATGACGGATCTCCTCTTTTCAGTATCTCTTCTGATCTTATAATCTGATATACCTTTACTCTATTTTTCACTGTGTTATTCTCTTCTTGATCTCTGCTTCTGAACAAAATAACCCTCTGTGCATTTTACTTCAAAATACAGTCACTTCAACAATTCCTCTTCTGCCTCTTGCACACACACAAAATAGGGTTTTGAAGCAATCTAATATATCTATACAGATCTGACAGTGAGATCTAGATGAATGATCAAGATCCAATACCCATACCATGATGGTATTACAATTAATGCTTACAATGAATCATGCATAGGATAAAACAATTAAATACATAACTAACTTCGTATAAGAATATTAAATGCATACATTAGTCAGCCCAAAAAGCTTATACCAGTCGGCCGGATCAATTATCCTTTAAGTTTGTATAATTCCTGACAAGTATACAAAAATTGTTCTTCTCGGCACTTTACTGTCTCTACTCAGCATTTAACATCTTTGTCTTTTACTCAGCTCGACAATGTAACTCAGCAAACTGAAAAATTTCTAGGCAATGTTGCTCGGCCTTGCATAGTTTTAGCTCGGCCACAGTGATAGCCAACTAAAACTGCCTAATGAAATGACTAAGTGTTGGGCACTAATCATCAATAGAACTTAGAGATTAAAAAATCACATCACATACATAAATTACAAATTAAATGTAAAGGTTAAGAAAATACAACACCCCCTAATCAAACAAGAGAGTCAATTTTCTTCCTTTACACCCCCTTTTTTGATAGTAAGGGCAAAGGTGTATACCTATAGCTTATCAAAAATATGAGAGTGTGGGGACTCCATTTCCTCCATCATCTTCTCCCATTTCTCTTTGAGATTATCAAGAGACATATGCTCTAATGTTATCCATGCATGCATGTCATAGATGTTGTCTGCTACAGACATCTCAGGGGTGCCAATAAGTTTCCTTTCTAAACTTGAATGTGCCTACAGAAGTGTGAGGTTTGGTAACAGTATAGAATGTATCTCGGTAACCTCCTCTCTAAACTATTATTCTGCTTCCCAAATTTCCTTTCTCAACCATTTGATCTCAAATATTTTCTCATAATGCAATTTGATTGCATTTCCATCTGTGGTTAGACTCCGTGCACTTGCAGTTAGATCAGATTCAATCTTTTCAATCTTGTCATTGTTATCTTTTGTGAATTTCTCTAAAGTGCATAGCTTCTGTATTAAGGAAACATCTTCAGTTATGATTGGATCTAATTCATCTGATAACTCTAAAAGCTTTACCTTATTCTCTGCCATTTCTTGGCTGATCTTTTCTATCAATTTGTATTGAAATTATTCTCTTCTCTCTCCTCAATTTCCTTTTTTGCATCTAGATTTTGTGTTGTGATGGCTTTGGTGAGGATGGAAAGTTGATCTAGAATGGGGGCATTGTGATCAACATCAACTTCAGGAACTATTTGACTCAATATGTCCCTTGTGTTCTCCAGTACCAATGAATCTCGGTGCTGCTTCTTAATCTTTTCTTGCAAAGCTTTCCTTTGACAACTTTCTCCATATTCTTGGAGAGATTCAAAATCTAATTTAGTTGGGTCACATTTTGGTATTTCAATGATTTCATCTAGTGTGACTTCCAACTTGTTCTTCTTTATTTTCTTCTTCTTCTTCTATGATACACCTATATGCAGAACCATAGCCAGCTTCTTTGCTTGGTTTGATTTGCTACTAGATGACTTCAGAGGTGTTGTACCTTTCTATTACTGTTTGGTGCTTTCCTTTTGGTTGTCTAAGGATGTCTCCTTGTCAACCTTAAGTGTTTTTTTAGCTTCACCTTTTGTGTCCTTTGGCGTGGTATCAACTGTCTTTTCTTCCTCATCTTTCTCTTTTTTCACTTCTTCCTTACCTTTTACTTGTGAATCTTTCTCGGTGGTATCTCCATCTTTTTGTTCTCCATCGATGACATTTGGTTCATCATTTGTGTCCTTTTCATCAGATGTATCCTTTTGTTCTTCATTACCCTTTTCCTTGGGTATTCTTGCATCAGGCTCGGGGGTCTTCTCCTTTTGTGAGATAATATTGATTGCTTGAATCAATAGTGGCATCTAGCCCGGTATGTGTACTTGTGCAACATCAACTCTAGTGTCATATTTTTTGGTTTAGTCTTTGACAATAGTGACATCTTCATCTTTCTAAATTTAATTTGAAGGATCATCTAAGATGTCAATGATAGTATTATCCATAGTAGTGTCCATCCATGTCTCATTTACAAAATCCATATTCTTGTTGCCTGTAGTGTCCAATTCTACATCAGTGATAGTGATTGGTTCAATTCTCTATGTAGCCTAATCATCCTTGGTCTATTGAGTTTTGGTAAGAGAAATTTGGGGCTTGAGACTTGTATCCTTTTTAGGAATATCAAGTATCTTTCTCCATTCTACTTCACTCTTTCTGTCTAGGTCCAGTAAATGTCCTTGAAGCACTTGGTAGGCTCTCAACTTCAGTGAGAACTGTTTGGAGTGAATTTTCATCATTTCTTTAATCTCATCTATTTTAGATTCGAGAGGCATGACTAATACTAGGGTTCTTTCCCTAATTTCTTTCTCAGAGTGCAAGGCAAATGTCCATCTTGCTAATAACCTATCTTGTAGTTCTTTTGGGATTTTATCTGCTAATTGTATTGGGAGGTATTTGAATATGCACATCATTTTGATAATTTTCTCCTCAATCTTATTTTGATCCAAGGGATCCAATGTTATCCATTTCTTGATCTTTCTATCATTCACTATTCCTAATTTAATAATGGAAGCACATACCTCATCAATAGTTTCAGGAATCTTATCTTTTTTCCTTTTGAACATATTCATCCTATTCGGTGTCCTCTATGTACTCCTTAGTTCTAATGAACTTTCTCCATTTAGTAGGACCTATTTTCTATGTTTGAGATTTCCTCTTATAGGTCCTTACATGAACTTTCTTTAATGGTGAAGGAATTGTGTCCTTTGTTGTTTGACTCCTTGTTCTTGTTGCAGCTGTAGTCCTAGGCTTCTTAGATGGTTGGAGGTAATGGTGTATCTAACTCTATAGACTCCTTCTCAGCTTCACCAATGGCTGATTGTCCCTTGGTTTCTTCTATATTTTTAGCTTCTTCTGTAACCAACAACCTTTTCTTCAAGTTCTTGACCATCTTGTCTTTCTTCCTGTCTATCTTCTTTACAACCAAGCCCGTTTTGATTCTTTCTTCGGATTCTTCAAAAGTTTTGAACTTGGGTTGTGATTTATCTATTGGCTCATTTATTAATGTATGAATTGCATTAGATGCTTTATCTATGTGCACTTCATAGTCAAGTGGAGATAGCCATGTTGTTATCGATAAAGCTAGCTTGATGTATGTGAAATTAGTGTCTACCATGAAACATATATCAATCTTGAACTTTTCAATTAACTGTTCAGGGATACTTACTCTCTTCTACATTCTCTCCTTGAATCTAGCAAAGTATTCATCCATCACTGACTGAAAACTATCTCCTAGTGATTTTATAAACTCACTAATCTGAATGGTTACTGGTCTTGTAGTGTCCCATTGCACATTTCCTATAGATGGAAAATATTATTGGAAGTAGAAGAATATGCACATGATAAGTGAACCAAATTTACATGACTTAGATTTTGTATTTCTGATTGTCTTTAAGTTCTCTTCTAACTGCTTGAGTAGAAGTTCTGATAGATCCAACTGAGTTCCCTTCTTGAAAATCTTGTAGGTTGTATCAACTACTCTAGATGCAATGTTGTTCATCCTGCTACCCTGAAAGAACTTGTATCCTAAGACACGTGATCCAAATTTCAATTCATTATCATTGATGGCACATATACTCTTATTCCTCTTCCATCCCATGTAGCTCTGGTATTCTTCTCAATTTTAGCTTTAGGTGGGTGCTTCAATGCCTTTACCTTATCGGTTATTGGATAACTAGTGACAACATGAATAAAATCTCATGTTATTGGTTTAGGCTCATCTAGCCATAGCTTTCAGTCATGGATCTTGCTCAATACTAACTGAATCCACTTGGTCTTGAATTCTTTCAAGAACCATAGGGCATTTGTGAGCCCTTTTACTTTGATGTGTTTGTGTTCTTTGATAGTGACATCATCTTTACATAGTTTCTTGAAATCTTTCTCAACCTCCAGATTTCCAATCTCTAAAATCTTGCAGTTTATGTATGCTCACACGTCTTCAACGAGAAAAGCCCTAGCTGGTATTCTGGATAATTCTCCACCATTGGTAGGTTGTGAGGCAACTTCTGGGAATATCTTGTAATTTGGCTCCTCACAGGTAGATTTATTTATAAGATTGACCATGTTCTTCGTAATACTCTTCATCTTAGCGGTTCTTGATGTTTTTGCCATTGATTTTAAAATTAGGTCTTTCCGTAAATGATAAACAAAGTTCTTAGTTTATGCTTGGTACTTACTTTAACCTCTATAGGTGTAAATGATCTACTTGGAGCATTTTGAACTTGGTTGGATTCTCTTTGCAATGTTTTCGCTTCTTGCTCTGGTTTCACTCTGTTTCTTCACTCTGGTCGCTGGTGAGAAATGAAACACTTCTATCATCTATTTATAGAATTTTCCCTAGGTTGAGTCATTAATTCTCAATCACTCCTCGGTGTGTGAAGATAGAGGTGTCATGTGAAATAAACTTTCCTTTCAGTGATAACATGATGCTTCAGGAAGTTGTTTAACTTGCTTCTTTTACTGACGGGTTTTGGTGTTTGGAAAAGACAACTTTTTCAACTTACATGATTACAAATGGATCTCAGTTTACACTAGCAAATTTAGCTTTTACATGTTAACCGACAATTCTCGGTAAATGTAGATACTTCAGCTTTGAATATATACCGATGCATTTCAGTATGTATTGACCAGCGAAATAGTTTTGATAGAATTTAACAAGTAATACCATAGTGCATCTATAATCATGATAATTTGGACTTCAACTATGTATAATAAAACTGTTGCAAAATATGACTTGGTATAATGTAGTTCCATACTTACTTGTTCTTCTTAGGTGGGGGTGGTGATGTCACCACTTCCATTGGATAAGTTATCACCATTTGCATTGCTCAATCCAACTTCATCAGTGTTTGTAGCTTTCCTCCACATTTTGTTTCCCATCTTCCTGATGTCTTCAATGGTGTTTCCATTGGAAAAGATGTTGGTCTCTGTCATTCAGTCTCTACAGTCTTTCTTGAGATGACCAAATTTATGACAATGTAAACATGCCATTCCGGTATTTGTCTAGCTTCTAGGATTTCTTGTCTATTATCTCATATAGTTTGCAGCAATGTGACCAAATCTTCTACATGTACAATTTTCTCAAGTATTTTAATCCCACACATACTGGTTACCGACTCTTTTTGGTTGATAGGCATATTCTTGAACTTTAGGCTTCCATTCTTTCTTTTTCTTCTTCCAACATTCAAGAGTTGTGTTCCCATGCATTTTGCAAGTAGGACAATATTTTTCCCTGTAGGATTCCTTCTTAGGTTGTTTCATCTCAGATTTACATCCATATTCTTTATGTCCTTTCTTGTTACATTTATAACAAATTCTTATGAATGAAGGTTTAGATTTAGGAATACCTTTCATTTTTCTCCTGCAAACATTTGATGTGTGTCCTTTCTTTTCATAGTGATTGCATGTCATCTTTCTTGGTCTTGGATTTGCATAGACATTCTTTGGATCAGCTTGGTTGGGTTATTATCCATTCTCAGTATAGCCTAGTCTAGTGTTGTTGTTGGCTCTCCTTTTTCCATCAAGAAAATCATCTATTCTTTTATTTCTTTCTTCATCTCTCTTGATTATCTCATTATGTTGCTGCTAAATTCTTATTTCTTGTTTCAGCTTTTGATTTTCTTCCCTTTGCTCACCAATAGCTTATATTCTTTCAATGAGTTCAACATTCATTCTATTTTTCTTTTGACTCATAAGAATAATCTAACTTTTAATCTCATGGTGATGTTATGTAAGTCTTTGTATTTATGACTCTTTCTCTTGTAGCTTTTCAACAATCTTCCTCCTATCATCAATAGCTTGTGTTCTCTCTTGCTCAGCTTGTCTAGCATTATGTGAGGCCTCACTCTGAACCCCATCGTAGCATTCCATATTTCTACTTATGATAGACATAGCACATGATAAATTTCATTTTGATGCACTATGGACTTTATGGATTTTATGCTTTATATCATAGATTGATCATTTTGAATGTTGGATACTAGATACTTTATGATGCACTTGATGGACTATATTATGTTTCTTTTTGGACCTTTTATTTCAAGATAGTTGATTTGGGAAAAACATTATGATTATGTGATGGATTATTGATGATATGAGGATTATTAGAAATTAACATTTAATTGAATTATCATGCAATGTGAATCTCACTTTATGTTATATGCTTAAATGAAATTATTATTGCTTTTGACCTTAGGTAATAAATTTAATATGAAGATGTTT
This sequence comes from Thuja plicata, assembly GCA_018584345.1. Lineage (NCBI taxonomy): Eukaryota > Viridiplantae > Streptophyta > Pinopsida > Cupressales > Cupressaceae > Thuja > Thuja plicata. The sequence continues at coordinate 1,129,066 of MU225968.1, read as the reverse complement.
CCTTAAGGTTTTGAATATTGTTAATTTTCTTTATGAAGTATATTATATCGCCTTGGACAACTGATATTTGGATTTAGTGTGCAGGTATGAGACCATGGTATTAAAATCCAAGGAACCAAACATAGGTATATGTGAACTCAGTTTAAGCCAAGGTTGAATCTAATGAGATACAACACCTCGTTGTATCATGACTTATTTTGTAAATGTAAATGTTTGATTGTTGAAATTTAGTTCTTAAATATTATTTTCATATTTAATTTCTTTGTGTTTTATGCCCAAGTGGATATGACATGTGTCTAGTGATGTGTAAGTGTTTGTATGTGTCACTTGACACTTGTGTATGTACTTAAGACCATGACATTTCCACATGGGGATTGGATGTCCATGTACCTAGGTTAGTACCAAGTAGATCCCCATGTATTTTTTCTTGATTAGAGAGATGGAGGTGTGGTCACTTCAGTGGAATTTCGTGAGTTTGATTTTAGTGGACTTTTGGGGGGTTAGAATAGTGCCTAGTGGTGTGTTAGGATCATTTTTAGGTAGCCCACTTGTTATACCTATGGGTAAGGGTCATTTTAACCCTAAGATAACCTTTGGTTGACCAACAGACCCTTCCAAAAGTTGGTTTCTCAAGTTGGACGAAAATCAACTTTTGGGAAGCTTGATCTTGGATAGACCACTCTTCTATTTTGATGCAAAGACCTTACTCACATTTTTAAGTTTCCCCTTTTTGGATCCATTTTTGAAAAGTTGTAAGATACTTAGGGAAGAGAGACAAATGGGAGGCTTTCCTTTTCCCCATGAGTTTCTAGTGACCTTTTTAGTGGGGACTCTCCATGTTGGAGAGTTTGAACACCCACTCTCTAACTTAGAGACTTAGCTAGAATTGGCGGAGTTGAAAAAGGAGAAATTAGGCTTTAAAGGAGCTCTTCTACAACTTTCTTGCCATAAGAATGCAACTAGGTTGGTGGACATCTTACATTTTTTTCTTCTTGATGCATTTTGTTTTGTAATGAAAATGAAGGAAGTATGTTAGTGTGCTTGAGGAATGTAGAGATGCCTTTTGTTTTAATGTTGTTGTGTGTGAGTAATGTTCTTGTTGTTATTTTCTTTTATTGTTGTTGTGTTAATGGGAGTGTTAAAGGCCCACTCACCCTTGGGAGGGAAGAGTAGCCTTGGGGGTGGAGGAGTTTGACATCCTTTTTGGTGTAGAGTCTCTCCTTAAGGAGGAGAGGAAAAAAAATCATGGAGTATGGGCTCCATGAAGCCATCCTTAGTTGTTACTTCTCTTGGGGGTCATAACGGTATTTTGATGAATATGGGAAGGTATGAGATGGTGTTTTTGTAATCCTTGTGAGGGCTTTGCTATTGATTTTTGGATTGGCCTTCTCCCTTTGGATACTTGGTCCACTTCACCCTGTTTTAGGGTTCTTGTGTGACCCATTGTAATAGCCTTGGATTGGGAGCATTATGTGAGTTTGCATCCTTGTATTGTTGTTTGTTAATATGTTTTTTTACCCACCTTTGTTTGGTTCCCCAAGCTTGGGGGTGGCCTCTTAGAGGCCTAGGTTGGGAGGTGAGCATCCCATGGTCTCTTATGTTTTCCTTATTTTATTTTGTAGATTTGTAAAGCTTGGAGCTACATTTAAGTTTTTGAGTTGAACTTGGAAGAAAGAGATTTGTTTATTTATGTACATCACTATATGTTCATGTAAAGGCCTTGAGACAAAAAATAGAAAGTGTGTTATTTAGAGAGAAATGTGAAGATCCATGAGGCTGAAAATAAGTATTCTTATGACATTTGGAAAGATCAACTTGTTATAGACTTTCAGATTTTGTATTCATGCTTTTGAATAAATAAAGATACTTTCTTATGTCTATAGTTATGTTGTAGAAATCTTTTTATATTCTTGTTAAATAGAAAACATACATAAAAATAGATACACATGTGATTTTAAATTTTAAATGGTATATATATTAAATTTCTGCAAGGCTGTAAATTAAATAGAAGAGGAAACTACTTTTGGGTTAAAACCTAGCAAATTAGAATGTTACAAGAGGAAAAAGAAAAAAAAGAAAAAAAAACTTGCATATGCATGTAGGAACATTTAAATTTCCTATCCTAACTTCTCTCCCTCTCTCAAATTTAAAAATTTTCATTATGTTTTTTTTACTTTTAAATCAGCATTGGCTAAATGCATACCTACATCTCACTTAAACAAAAAAAAATATTGTTGTTTAGATTTATGGCATAATCCATATTTTTCTTTTAATCTGCTGTTATATATGAAAATATGTACAAAAAGGTAAACACACACACACACACACACACACACACACACACACATACACACACATATATGAGATTTTCTTTTCTAGTATGGAAGTTTAAAACGTGCATTTAAAAAAAAAAAGAATCTGTAA
>MU225968.1:1107725-1126560 GCA_018584345.1 Thuja plicata | reverse complement strand
TATATATATATATATATATATATAATTTTAAATAAATAAAAATTTTAAAACAAAAAATTTTTAAAAAAATAAATAAACACAGCGGGGGGACGAGCCGAAGCCCACCACACCCCGCGGGCTCCTTAAGGGAGCCACATGGGAAGGCACAGCCCCCCCACCGATCGTGATGGCCGCCACGGTCTGCCACTGACTGTGTCGGTCGTGGGGGTTCGGCTGCCCGGACGTGGTGGCTGGCCTCCCCCGCCACACCATGCGTAGCACACTTAAAACCTGCCTCGCCCAAATGGAAGCAGCCCCTCCCCTTGCACCCGGGATAAAAAGCTAGCTCCATACACATATAAAACGCATTTAAATATGTGTATATATATTCAAAAATGCATATATACATATATATTTAAATGGGTATACATATATAGATTCAAAAAAAAACTTGAAAAAGGGAAGACACCCATGAATACTCTGCAAATAACATTAAAATGGAGAACAAAAAAATAAAACCTTAGGGTTTCTAGAAAAGTATGGGAAGAGGAAGAGAAGAAAAGGAAGAGAAAATTTAGTCCTTTAGTCTTCTTTCTTTTTGCCCTAACCCTAATTTTGAATTAGGGTTAGGGATTCAAAAGGGAGTTGACTTTTTTTTTGTGGGAAGTGTTTTTAAGAGAATGTTTTAAATATTTCTTTTGGAGGGAAATTCCTTATAACCCTATCATTATTGTATTTATATTTTGAATCTTCATCCCTATTTAGCTTAATTAATTAGAATTAAACCCTAGGTGATTGTGAATTATAAATTGATCATTAATGCCTTGTGATTTAATTGTAAATTTTAAATGAATTATGATAACATTGGTTAAAATAATTTGAGATTTAGGTGGAAATTTGGTATGCAAAATATTGTAGATTTAATCAAATTAAAAGACAAATGATCCGACCAGGAGATGATTAATAAAATTTGAGTAACTACTCTATTAAAAAGTGTTTTTCCTTAAGATTGATTTATTAATAATACAAAGAAATTAATGGACCAATGGCCTAACTTAATTATTAATAAGCTATTACTTCAAAATTTAAAATTAAAATGACTGTATACTATCGAATAACATGATAAATTATATTTTAACAATGGAAGTATTTTGATTTAATATTTAATAAGAAATAAAGTTTTATCAAAGCTTTGAATTAAGTATCGGAGAAGCAAATTAGTAATTTAGGCGTTATGTAATTAAATATGGAGGGATAATTTTTAAGCATATTCTAATTCAAATTTTTTTAATATTAATAGATAAATGTTGTGAAAATCACCCAACTTGCTAATGTTATTTTTATGTGGCCAATTTATGTGGCCAGTATAATGGTCATTATAAAAATAATATTACTGTTCAAATTTTAATGTATTTCCCTTATTTGAGATTTAGATAGTTCAACGTAACTCAAAATTATATTATGTATCCTTGAATTGGATTTTGGTGCATAGACATTAATCAATTGTGAACATTGGAGACATAGAATATTACTGTAGGTTCATGAGCACGTAAATAATAAACTTGTTAAAGTATTTAATTAATTTTTAAAGCAAATTATAGGGAGAACTCCTTTCACATCTTCAAACTCTATTAAGAAATGAATAAAAAAAATTATGCCAACCTTATTAGCATTTGTTAATGTTAGACTAGATGTTTAGCCTCAGTAAATAAATGAACTTGGTTAACCTTTCTTTGGTTCATCTCCTGACTCATGATACGGTTAGGTCAAGTAATTAACTGGTATATTTGAACAACTTAAAACTAGGTAGATTGACATTGGGTTGAGGGATGTTGACATGCAATCATGATTCCCCTTAACCCTACTTGCAGTTCTTGTTAACATCAACCTAATGCTCTAACCGAGTATTCATTGTCTTAGCTTAGCAAGCTTGGTTAATTTCTTTACTGTATTCTTAAGACTTTAATTAACCTTTTCAAAAAAAAAGTTGTTGCATTTTAGATGCAAAAATTTTGGGCATGACACTTGGTATCAGATCCATGTTTCAACATTGGAACCTTAAACCCACTATGTTTCACAAACTTCAAACACTTTTTTTTCAACATTAACAAACATATAGAACTTAGGAAAGACAATCACAATAACTTAAAAAAATTCTTTTCAAACTACAACATTACTTTCAACTTATACCATTTTTCTTGATCTGTAGGATACCTCTGGTAACGCAGAAAGCTCACGCCCATAGAAGAGGTTGTAAACGTGCCCCTGCGGCACAAGTTTAGATAGAACAGGATATAGAGGTTACTAGAGAGGAGCAGAGGGCTCCTCCCAAACAACCACCCAACCCCAACTAAGATGTGCTTAATGCTCTTCAAAATTTGGTTCGAATCATTTTGGATAGGATGTCGCAGGGTAATTAGGAGGCAAGATCCAGGGGTACTGCGTGTGAGCATAGTAGGAGTCCCCCACCTAGGATTGTGGAGGAGAAGGCTAACCACGAGGGTAAGTACACATGCCACCTCTAGAGGCATTGTTTTTGGCTTATGAGAGGGCACCCTGTGACATAGGGGACCACATCAGGGAACTAATACGCCTTAACCCACCACCTTTTTTAGGAGCCACATGTGGGAGTGAGGCGGAGACTTTTCTTTTGAGCCTCGAGAGGTTCTTTGGACTGTGCCCTTACGGGAGCAATATGAGGGCATGCTTTTCTATCCACTTGATAAGAGGTACAACCGCTATTTGGTGGAGAATAGAGGAATTAAAGAGTAATCTAACTATTGACACCCTCACTTGGGACACTTTCTTTGAGAGAATTAGAGACCATTACCTATTTGAGCACTATAGAAAGTGGTGGATAGATGAGTTCCATGACCTTCAACAGAGGGGACTCACCATCACTCGGTATGAGAGTAAGTTCCTTGAGCTACTACCCTATGTAGAGTACATGAGAGATGAGAAGATCAAGGTCAACCACTTTGTAAAAGGGTTGAATGCATCTATATCAGGTTCAGTGCATATGGCAGCACCAGGGAACCTTCGAGAGGTCGTAGAAAAGGCATTGATTTATGAAGAGGTTTAGGGTAGAGGATAGGATACACAAGATCGGTCTCATAACTAAAATTTCATTCTATAAAATTTTGGGTATCAGAAATAACATTGGAAGGGTAATAATAATAATAGACATTCATCGGGGTCATACAAACCCCCTCCACCTCAGTAGAAGTCACATCAGGGATAGAGACAAAGGGATCCTTAGGGGCAATAGGGCTCCAAGCCCAAACAATGGCAAACACAAGGTCCCAAAAGGGACCAGAGGTCACAAGCATCATCCACACACCCAACTAGGACTCAACAGCCCTCCAGGGGTGGTTTTAGTGGTTCTAGCAAGACAGGGGGCTCATATTTCTCTAGATCCCAGGGTACCCAGTTTCAAACTCAAGGACCATGTTACTCTTGTGGTGCCATGGGGAACTTGGCTAGGGACTTCCCTCAGGGAGGTAGTCAACGCACTATAGCATCATAGCCCACTGTTGGAGATATGGGTAGATCCCATCGAGTTTTTGTAGCGGTTGATAATTTTCAGGCATAACATCAGGCTATAGTGATTGAGTCCTAAGGTATGATTGGAGGTAACCGAGTTACTATTTTATTTGATTTAGGTGCTACAAATTCTTTTATTTCTCCATTGGTCATGGAGCATTGTGGGCTAGTGGCACCTAGACAAGAAGTTAGTTGGGAGGTAGAGTTAGACATAGGTTCTAGAGTACCCATCCTTCCTTAGTTAAGGATTGCCAGATTCAAATTGGAACCATGACTACCATAGCATATCTATGTATCACACCTCTTGGATCCTATGTAGTAGTACTTGGCATGGATTGGCTTTATGCCCACAGAGACAAGCTACATTGTCGGCAGAAGAGGGTAGAATGCTTGGACGATGAAGGCATGGCTACAGTAATTTCAGGGTTTCAGAGGTTGGTATCCATCTATATGATCTCTGCTATGTAGCTTAAGTGGAGCATGTGAAAGGGGTGCCAATTATTTTCCATCACTATCAGTGATAGGGAAGAGGAAGAAGACAAGGAAACTTCCTGCAATGACCATCCTATGTTGCAAGAGTTCATAGATGTGTTTCCTTCTGAACTACCCAGTATGCCTCCCCATAGAGAATTTGATTTCCACATTAACCTTATTCCAGGAGTCACACCAATATTAAGAGAACCATATAGGATGTCCCCTAATGATCTTAAGTAGCTCAAGATTTAGCTAAAGGAGCTCCTTGAGAAGGGGAACATATGACCTAGTGTCTCTCCTTGGGGTGCACCAGTTATCTTTGTCAAAAAGAAGGATGGATCACTTAGGTTGTTTATGGAGTATAGACAGTTGAAAAAATTAACCATTAAGAACCGGTACCCATTGCCTAGGATTCATGACTTGTTTGATCAGTTTTAGGGTGCCCATATGTTCTCCAAGATAGATCTTAAATCAAGGTACCATCAGTTGAGAATCGTGAAAAGTGATATCCACAAGACAACTTTCTAGACTAGATACATACATTATGAGTTCATAGTTGTACCATTTTCTCTTGAAAATTCCCAAACGGTATTTATGAGCCTTGTGAATGGGGTATTCCACACCTTCCTTGACAAATTTGTGGTGGTATTCCTTGATGACATATTGATATATTCTCGTAATGAGAAGGAACATGAGGAATATTTGAGGCAGGTCTTACAGTGTTTGAGGGATAATCAGTTGCATGGTAGCTTGTCAAAATGTGCCTTCTTTTGATCAGAGGTCAGATATTTAGGCCATGTGATATCAGGTGATGGGATCTCAGTAGAACCATCAAAGATTGATGCCATTATGAATTGGCCAGTACCCACTACTATGACCGAGGTTTGGAGTTTCATGGGTCTCATAGGTTACTACAGACGATTTGTTGAGGGCTTCTCTAGAGTGGCTCATCCTATCACATCCCTTCAGAGAAAGGGTAATAAATTTGAATGGAACAAAAAGTGCAAGAGGGCCTTTCAGTAACTCAAGAAAGGACTTACCAATGCACCTATTTTAGTAGTGCCAGAGCCTTCAGCGAAAATTGTGGTTTTCATTGATGCATCCTTAGATGGTTTGGGGGTAGTACTTATGTAGGTTTGATGGGATATAGCATATGAGTATAGGAAAATTAAGACTCATGAACTCAATTACCCTACCCATGACCTTTATCTTGTGGCACTGGTGCATGCATTAGTGAGGTGGCAACACTTCCTCTTAGGGCATTGATTTGAGCTTCATTCCTACCATTAGAGTTTTTAATATATATTCACTCAACTAAACCTTAATGCTAGACAGAGGAGGTGGATGGAGTTCTTATGTGAGTATGACTTTGATGTCCATTATATCAAGGGGAAGGAGAATGTAGTCATAGATGCTTTAAGTAGGAGGCGACATGAGTTATCGTCCATGATCACTGATACAAATTTGAGAGATCATGTACTCCATCATTTGTAGAAGCATGAGTTGTATGTGGAGGTTTGTTAGATGGTCCAATCCCGGAGACCCCTTGAGGGGAAGTTCTCAGAGTATTCCTTGGAGTCTGATGGAATTTTACATCACAAAGGATGCATCTATGTGCCTTCTTTTGGGGATTTGCATAATACTATTATGCTAGAGGCTCATAGAGCCCCTTATGCAGTGCATCCTGGAGTCAAGAAGATTCATGCTGATTTGAGACAACACTATCATTGGCCATGCATGAGGCAGCACATTGCAGAGCTAGTAGCCTAATACCTTGAGTTCCAGAGGGTTAAGGCAGAGCATGGTCATCCTAGAGGGCTCATTCAGCCCCATGAGGTACCTAAGTGGAAGTGGGAAGTTATATCTATGGACTTTATTGTTGGTCTCCCTGTGTCATCTCATCACCATGATGCCATCATGGTGATAGTTGACAAGTTGACCAAGGTTTCCCACTTCTCATCCGTCCATACCACTTTTACAGCACCAATAGTGTCACATGTATTCTTGAGAGACATTGTCAGAATACATGGTATTCCTCGTAAGATCATTTCTGATAGGGATTCTCTCTTTATGTCATCCTTTTGGAGATAATTATAGACAGCTTTGGGCACCAGGCTCAATTTTAGCACAACTTATCACCCAGAGACAGATGGCCAGACAAAGAGAGTAAATCAGGTGCTCAAGGATATGCTTTGTATGTATGTTATGGACCATCATGTTAAAGTGGGAAGAGTTACTACATTTAGTAGATTTTTCCTATAGTAATGGGCATCATTCATCCTTGGGTATGCCACCCTATCAAGCTTTGTACAATAGGCCTTGTAGGACACCTTTCAGTTGGGATAGGATTAAGGATAGGGTTACCATTGGACCATAGTTGGTTCTTGAGATGGAGCAGCAGGTAGCCTTGATTAGGCTACTCCTTCAAGAGGCATAGGATCGACAGAAGAAGTTGCTGGATAGATTGGGTCTACATGATCAGAGACAGGGTCTTCTTGAGAGTGCGGCCTCATAAGAGTCCAATCCATTATGGAAAGGGCTCTAAGCTCCCACCTTAATTTGTGGGACCATTTGAGATATTGGAGAGGATAGGAACAGTTTCTTACCATCTAGCCTTGCCACCTAGCCTGTCACGCATCCATGATGTGTTTCATGTTTCTATTTTAAGGAAATATATTTATGATGAGTCTGATGTAATAGATTGGGATGCCTTGTAGGTGGACTCAGACGAGCAGCTAGAGTTAGTTCCTATCTACATTTTGGCACACCGAACACTGGGCCTTCGATGCTAAGAGATCGACCAAGTTAGGGTTCAGTGGGATTGCTATGATGAGGTTATAGCTTCATTGGAGGATGCAGCGCAAATGAAAGCACAATATCCCCATCTTTTTTATGAACTCTGGGAGGAAGTTCAAGCCTAGGGAGGAGGATGTGTGGCCTCACCCCTAACCCCATAGTATCTTTCCATATTTTTGTTTATGATAGACCTAGCACATGATACATTTCATTTCAATGCATTATGGACTTTATGAATTTTATTCTTTATATCATAGATTGATCATTTTGAATGTTGGATACTAGATACTTTATGATGCACCTGATGGACTATATTATGTTTCTATTTTGGACCTTTTATTTTGAGACAGTTGATTTGGGAAAAAAAATTATGATTATGTGATGGATTATTGATGATATGAGGATTATTAGAAATTAAATTTAATTGAATTATCATGCAATGTGAATCTCACTTTATCTTATATGCTTAAATGAAATTATTATTTCTTATGACCTTAGGTAATAAATTTAATATCAAGATGTTTCCTTAAGGTTTTGAATATTGTTAATTTTGTTTATGAATTATATTATATCGCCTTGGACTACTGATATTTGGATTTAGTGTGCGGGTATGAGACCATGATATTAAAATCTGGGAAACCAAACATAGGTATATGTGAACTTAGTTTAATCCAAGGTTGCATCTAATGAGATAAAATACCTCATTGTATCGTGATTTATTTTTTAAACGTAAATGTTTGATTGTTAAAATTTAGTTCTTAAATGTTATTTGCATACTTAGTTTCTTTGTGTTTTATGCCCAAGTGGATATGATATGTCTAGTGATGTGTAAGTGTTTGTATGTGTCACTTGACACTTGTGTATGTACTTAAGACCATGACATGTCCACATGGGGATTGGGTGTCCATCTACCTAGGATAGTACCAAGTAGATCCCCATGTATTTTTCCTTGATTAGAGAGCTAGACATGTGGACACTTCAATGGAATTTCGTGAGTAATGTTTTAGTGGACTTTTGGGGGGTTAGAATAGTGCCTAGGGGTGTGTTAGGATCATTTTTAGGTAGCCCACTTGTTATACCTATGGGTAAGGGTCATTTTAACCCTAAGATAACCTTTGGTTGACCAACAGACCCTTCCAAAATTTGGTTTCCCAAGTTGGACGAAAATCAACTTTTGAGAAGCTTGATCTTGGATAGACCACTCTTCCATTTTGATGCAAAGACCTTACTCACCTTTTTGAGTTTCCCCTTTTTGGATCCATTTTTAGAAAGATGTAAGAGACATAGGGAAGAGAGACCAATGAGAGGATTTCCTTTTCCCCATGATTTTCTAGTGGCCTTTTTAGTGGGGACTCTCCATGTTGAAGAGTTTGAACACCCACTCTCCAACTTAGAGACTTAGCTAGAATTGGAGGAGTTGGAAAAGGAGGAATTAGGCTTTAAAGGAGCTCTTCTACAAATTTCTTGTCATAAGCTTGGAACTAGGTTGGTGAACATCTTACATTTTTTCTTCTTGATGCATTTTGTTTGTAATGAGAATGAAGGAAGTATGTTAGTGTGCTTGAGGAATGTAGAGATGTCTTTTGTTTTAATGTTGTTGTGTGTGAGTAATGTTCTTATTGTTATTTTCTTTTATTGTTGTTGTTTTTTTAATGGGAGTGTTCAAGTACCACTCACCCTTGGGAGGGAAGAGTAGCCTTGGGGGTGGAGGAGTTTAACAACCCTTTTGGTGTAGAGTCTCTCCTCAAGGAGGAGGGAAAAAAATCATAGAGTATGGGCTCCATGAAACCATCCTTAGTTGTTATTTCTCTTGGGGGTCATAAGGGTATTTTGATTAATATGGGAATGGTATGAGATGCTTTTTTTGTAATCCTTGTGAGGGATTTGCTATTGATTTTTGGATTGGCCTTATCCCTTTGGGTACTTGGTCCACTTCACCCTATTTTAGGGTCCTTGTGTGACCCATTGTGATAGCCTTGGATTGAGAGCATTATGTGAGTTTGTATCCTTGTATTGTTGTTTGTTAGTATATTTTTTTATCCACCTTTGTTTGGTTCCCCAAGCTCTGGGGTGGCCTCTTAGAGGCCTAGGTTGGGAGGTGAGCATCCCATGGTCTCTTGTGTTTCCCTTGTTTTGTTTTACAAATTTATAAAGCTTGGAGCTACATTGAAGTTGTAGAGTGGAACTTGGAAAAAAGAGATTTATTTATTTATGTACATCACTATATGTTCATGTAAAGGCCTTGAGGAAAATAATAGAAAGTATGTTATTTAGGGAGAAAATGTGAAGAGCCATGTGACTGAAAAATAAGTGTTCTTGTGACATTTGGAAAGATCAACTTGTTATAGACTTTCAGAATTTGTATTCATGCCTTTGAATAAACAAAGATACTTTCTTATGTTTAGATTTATGTTGTAGAAATATTTTTATATTCTTTTTAAATAGAAAACATACATAAGAATAGATACACATGACATTTTAAATTCTAAATGGTATATATATTAAATTTCTGCAAGGCTGAAAATTAAATAGAAGAGGAAACTACATTTGGGTTAAAACCTAGCAAATTAGAATGTTACAAGAGGCAAAAGCAAAAGAAAAAAAAAAGAACTTACATATGCATATAAGAACATTTAAATTTCCTATCCTAACTTCTCTCTCTCTCTCAAATTTAAAATCTGTCATTAAGTTTTTTTTTTACTTTTAAATTAGCATTGGGTAAATGCATACCTACATCTCACTTTAAAAAAACTGTTGTTTAGATTTATGGCATAATCTGTATTTTCTTTTAATCTGTTGTTATATAGGAAAATATGTACAAAAAAGTGTGTGTGTGTATATATATATATATATATATGAAATTTTCTTTTCTAGTATAGAAGTTTAAAACCTGCATTTAAAAAAAAAAAGAATCTGTAATTTTTTTTTATCTGTGTTATATGTTTCTTTATTTATTTATTTCTACACACACACACACACACACATATAATTTTAAATAAATAAAAATTTAAATAACAAAAATAAAAGAAATTTAAAACAATTTTTTTTTAAAAAAAATTAAACATAGCGGAGGGACGGGCCGAAGCCCACCCCACCCCGCGGGCTCCTCAAGGGAGCCGCGTGGGAAGGCACAGCCCCCCACTGACCGTGGTGGCCGTGGCTACCATGGTCCAGCATAGCAGCAGTAGAGCTGCTGACTGTGTCGGTCGTGGGGGTTCAACCGCCCGACGGTGGTGGCTGGCCTCTCCTGCCACACCATGCACAGCACACTTAAAATCCGCCTCACCCAAATGGAAGCAACACCTCCCCTTATGCCCGGGATAAAAAGCCAGCTCCATACACATATAAAACACATTTAAATGTGTATATATATTAAGAAATGGATATATACATATATATTTAAATGGGTATACATGTATAGATTAAAAAAAAAAACTTCAAAAGAGAAGACACCCATGAATACTCTCCAACCTACAATAACATTAAAATGGAGAACAAAAGAATAAACCCTTATATTTAAATGGGTATACATATATAGATTCAAAAGAAAACTTGAAAACGGAAGACACCCATGAATACTCTTCAACCTACAATAACATTAAAATGCAGAACAAAAGAATAAACCCTTAGGGTTTCTAGAAAAGTATGGGAAGAGGAAGAGAAGGGAAGGAAGAGAAAATTTATCCCTTTAGTTTTCTTTCTTTTTGTCCTAACCCTAATTTTGAATTAGGGTTAGAGATTCAAAAGGGAGTTGCATTTTTTTTTTTTGGAAGTGTTTTTAAGGGAATGTTTTAAATATTTCTTTTGGAAGGAAATTCCTTATAACCCTATCATTATTGTATTTATATTTTGAAACCTTATCCCTATTTAACTTAATTAATTAGAATTAAACCCTAGGTGATTTTGAATTATAAATTGATCATTAATGCCTTGTGATTTAATTGTAAATTTTAAATGAATTATGACAACATTGGTTAAAATAATTTGAGATTTAGGTGGAAATTTAGTATGTAAAATATTGTAGATTTAATCAAATTAATAGACGAATGATCCGACCATGAGATGATTATCAAAATTTGAGTAACTACTCTATTAAACAATGTTTTTCCTTAAGATTTATTTATTAATAATACAAAGAAATTAATGGACCAATGGTCTAACTTAATTATTAATAATCTATTACTTCAAAATTTAAAATTAAAATGACTATATACTATCGAATAACATGATAAATTATATTTTAACCATGGAAGTATTTTGATTTAATATTTAATAAGAAATAAAGTTTAATGAGAGCTTCAAATTAAGTATCGGAGAAGCAAATTAGTAATTTAGGCGCTATGCAATTAAATATGGAGGGATAATTTTAAGCATATATTCTAATTTAGAAAATTTTAATATTAATAGATAAATGTTGTGGAAAGCACCCAACTTGCTAATGTTATTTTTATGTGGCCAATATAATGGTCATTATAAAAATAATATTACACTTCAACTTTTAATGTATTTCCCTTATTTGAGATTTAGATGGTTCAACGTAACTCAAAATTATATTATGTATCCTTGAATTGGATTTTGGTGCATAGACATTAATCAATTGTGAACATTGGAGACATAGGATATTACTATAGGTTCATGAGCACGTAAATAATAAACTTGTTAAAGTATTTAATTAATTTTTAAAGCAAATTATAGGGAGAACTCCTTTCACATCTTCAAACTCTATTAAGAAATGAATTAAATTTGTTATGGCAACTTTATTAGTATTTGTTAATGTTAGACAAGATGTTTAGCCTTAGTAAATAAGTGAACTTGGTTAACCTTTCTTTGGTTCATCTCCTTACTCATGATACGGTTAGGTCAAGTACTTAACTGGTATCTTTGAAAAACTTAAAACTAGGTAGATTGACATTGGGTTGAAGGATGTTGACATGCGGTCATGATTCCCTTTAACCCTACTAGTAGTTCTTGTTAACATTAACACAATTCTCTAGCCGAGTATTCATTTTCTTAGCTTAGCAAGCTTGGTTAAATTCTTAATTGTATTCTTAAGACTTTAATTAACCTTTTTCAAAAAAAAAAGTTGTTGCGTTATAGATGCAAAATTTTTGGGCATGACACATTATTCATGACATTAATCATTATTACCATATGTGTCTCTTGACCGATTTGGAGAGATTTCACTTGTCTAGCTAGATGTTGATTGATTTTATTTAAGCTTATGATGCTTTCCTCTGATGTATCTGATGCTTTTCTTATTGTAGATCCTAAAGACTCAAATAGATTTGGTATCTCTTCTTCATGGTAATGAGAAGTGTGTATTGATAGGGGAGGGGTGAATTAGCACCTCCAAAACTTTTATCTCTTTTTAACCTTTATCCATTGTGTAATCAATTGCATAACCAACCATCTATTTTATACTATCTTAGTATAAGATATATCAATTCTTTAACTTAATCAAACATGTAAACATTCATAGAAACATTCGTGAAAGTAATTGACTCATAAAACAAGATATGGTAATGCAGAAAACCCCTGTTAGAAGGTAAAAACTGCGGTGGGGATGGCATCCACAAAAATTTCACTATCTGCAGATTGGAAGGGGTCGGTTAAGGCTTACAATTTGATCACTTCTGATGATCTACCATGTTAGAAGTATTATGTGGAGACTATTTAAGGTCTACTTTGTTAAGATATTTAGCAACACTATTTAGTGTGCACTCGGTTAAGAGATTTACAATAGGATTGTTAAATCCACCTTCCTTGAAAGGATTTCTTCTATTTTCTACATTTGTTAGAATACAGACAAAAATACTCATTGACCAGAGTGTATGCAATCTAACTATTGCTGATTACAAATCCATTACAATTCACATGTATAAATGTATCACCTAATGTGATCGATTAATACCCCTATTGCTCAGTAGCCTCTGTTCTTGGTTCTTGATAACCAATTTCATCTTTTGTTATTCTACTTCTTGAAACTCTCAGTCTGATCCATAAATGTGCTTGTTGGCTAGATTCATACTCTTATCCTTAATAATGACTGATTACAACATCTATTCATAAGATAGATTAACCTAATGTAGTTTCACATATAACAAAACTAACTCTATGATCAAAGTTTTACAACTTGACCTTGATCTCCTAGTCTGCATGTTTATAAATAGTTAGACGGATTAGAACAATTACAATAATGTTGCTTGTCCCTTAAGTAATGGTTTTAAAATAAATCAAGACTCTATAAATAGAATATATCTATTTTATCTGACGTGGAAGTCAGATCCACTTTTTTTGGGATGTAACTGACTTTCGGTGTCTAATGCTCAGTTTTCTTTGAAATTAGTTTGACTATCTTTCGATGTTCCTCAGTTGAATTGTATGTCGGGTTGCACTATTTTTTTTCTCTTGGTTTGCACTATATCCTGCTCATCGGGTTCCACTATCGGTTTACTCCTGTCGGGTTCCACTTTATCATCTTTGGTTTACACTTTCAGTTTACACTACAAAACTATGTCATCAGTTTTCTCCTTGCTTAGGATTTTTGGTTTGAACTGAAAACCTGACTTTCGGTTTAGTGTAACCGATGGTTTAAACAACTTGTTTTCTCATTACATACTAATGGAAAAACTTTATGTTTATTATTTCACTCATTCTTAGGTCATCAAATTTACCTCTTAGACTTTCTGCCTTAGCCCTTAGTACATTAGCATCTCCTCCATGTACTAGCTTCAATTTATCCCACATTTTCTTTGCAGAGGTGCAGGTTTTGACATCTTGAAATTCAGCATTAGAGAGTGAGGAAGCAATTTTTATCATCATAGAAATATGCTCATGCTTTTCTCTTAATTTCTAAAGTGTGTGAGGTCATGTAGGAAACACATATTCAGTATCCAAGTATTGAGAAACATCATTTCCAATACCTGATAAGTGGAGTCTTATCCTGCTTTGCCATTATGCAAAGTTATCTTTGTTCAACTTGGGCACATCCCATTTTCTCATCTTGTGATATTTTTCTTAGGTCTTGAAACCTTCCTTCTAAGCACACAAGCTCTAATACCAATTTTTATAATAACTGAGGTGGGGGGGGTGAATCAGTGGCCTAAAAAATATTCCAATAAATTAACCCAAAAACTTATTACCATAATTATAAGCCTCTAGTTATCTTCAGTCTGACAATATGTATGCCTTGAAATAATATTAAAAAATAACTACTGCTCAGAGTTCACTGTTAAACCTTATCTTTAATCTTTACCTGTTATCAGTCTATCATTTACCAAAATACAATAAATAAATTATTGTATACCGATCAATCCTGTTTTAGTAATATGTAAAGAAAAACATGAAAGTAATGACTCATAAACACATTTGACACATGGATTTTTTATGTGGAAACCATGTTAAGGGAAAAAACACTTGGGACTAGTAACCCAAAATTTTTACTCTTCTGAAGTGAGCTTGGTGAAGAGCCAACCCTGTTTAAAGGTTACAAACACACTGTTAAGTGCGACCTTGTTAGAGGATTTATCACTAACAGTTAATCACTTGATATTTGGAATTTCACTATGCTATCTTCATGAATTAAAATTTTGATACTCTTTGCAATGTATCTCAATATATAAAGGATTTGTTTAGATCCTGCTCGGTTAAGAGACTTCTCTGATTCAATGGTCAAACTGAAACAGTATATGATTTGTTCATACATACAACTTAGACCTGCAGAATTTTAGATCTATTGTAAGCTCATAATACCTTTCTGATCAATGTTTCCTTCCAATACCTTTGCTCCACTTCTTTCTACTTGGTGATGTTGTGCTTCTCTATTGCTCGGTGTCAACAAAAATATTTAGCTCTGTTCTTTAGCTTGATTGATCAGGACTGTATGAAATTTTTCTTCACCAATATTCTCTTCAGCATCCTCTTCTCTATTCACACCTAATTCACAATGAATTAGCTTGTCTCTTTATATACATGATTTCACCATTTCTAAGTTCTTGAATTTCTTGTTCTTGGCATAATCTGCAACTCTCATCTTTCTTTCTTTAAAGCATTACTTCAGTTTTATCCAGTAGATTTCTCTTAGACAACTAGAATAAAACAACTTTAAAACTCTTTCTTATCTCTTTCTTTAACTTGTCGATGGAAACAATGTAAACAACCAGTTAACTCGATCCTTAGCTCTTGCCAACTAATTTTTTTGTCATTTATGAACTTCAGTTCTTTTTGGTGTTTAACTCCTTGTTAGCTCTATCTTGTCTTCAGTTGTCCTTGGGCATCTCTATCCATTGGGGTTGTCTATCTTTCAGGGTTATCTGTCCTTCGGGTAACACTATGATTCTTCTCATCGGTAATGCTTGCTTGGGTTTCTTGCTCTGGTATCACTGTGACTTTACTCTTAGGGCTCTCTATCCATCGGGGTGCACTTTCTGTTGGTGTTTGTTGTCACTTAGTGCATACTAAACTTTTATGCATTACTGACAGCATAACCTTTATCTCTCTAGTTCTTTGAAGTCTTTGACACTTTGTATATAAACAATTAGATTATATCAAGTTGACGACAATGACAATACAATACATTAACTAATTTAATGTCTTGAATTAACTTTTTGCAGCTTGGTGATCATCAACTTAACATCTTCAAACATTCAATGAGTTATAGTTCATCATGGATTATGTGATCAAATTTGGTGACTTTCATGTAACATGTTATTCTTATTGTTCTTGGATGACTTGATGGCACAACATGTTTCTAAGGATCGTTGCATGATTTATGGATCTGGATCATCTTCGAAGATATTTTTATTGATCATATCTATGTATTAGCCAACATTCAATGGATCACATTGTATATTGAGCTATAATGAATTATTGTTATTGATAACCCTATAATTTCTTTTGTACCAAATTTTATAGTTAACCAATGAAAGGATTAAAATTCCCACACAACCAAAAAAGGTATTTTGAAGTAGAATTGGTCATCTTTTAAATAATTGAATTAAATAACTCAGATAGGAATAGTTACACTTAAGATGATCCCACATCAAACACCAATATTTGAAAAAAAAATCACAATGAAGAAAACATGATCTACTATTTTAAGGTTCATTCAACCAAAAAGAACATAAAATACTCATCTGAATACAAATATTTTTTGTCTTACCTTCATCATGACTTTATTCTAAGAGGCCAATTATTCAAATGATACAGCTTTAGGAAGAAGGGATTTATGTTAGGAGAGACAAAACATTCAAGATAAAATATGTTCCTTTTTCAACTAAACTTATCTAACTAGAATTCACAAAGTAATTCCTAAAAATTTAACCTCATCAATTTCATCTCATCTTCGTTATTGTAATAAATTTTTTTCTTGGATAAGATATTGTTGACGGGGTTTTACTGACTGGGTCCACCAATAGTCATAAGTTGTCACCGGGTACCGGGGGTACTAGCCAACTCTGCCTGCAAAAGTTATCTGGGGAAGTTAGATTCCCCAGGCCTCCAAACACCTGGGTGTCAGGTCAAGACGGTGTGGGGTTTGGTTGGGAGAAGTGAATATTTTCAAGGGGGATAGCTGGTTTCTTCAACTCATTCTCTCTAGAGATTCAGGAAGGTGAGGTTTTTCCAAGCATTCTATACTTAGCAAACAAACTGAAAAAATATCTTGCAGGGTTAGAAGTACTTCATCTATCTATAGTTATGTTTAAACATTCAAAACATCAATAATGCTCTGATATACTACACTAAATACCAAAGAAATAGACAACCATCAGTTCACATTTTAGTAGTAGCAAGGGAAAAGAGGTCGTTAAGCTACTTGAAATATCAGAGCAGAAGACATAAGGAACATGAAATATAAAATACCATTAACTCAAAAGTTTGAATGCCAACAACATTGATGGGGAGGTCACCTAACTCTCTGAAATTCCTACTCTCTTCTAGGAATCTCACCTGGAATCCTATTCAATTCAGGACTCTCTCTAGACTCCCACTTGAGTCTCTTTAGGGCTACTCTCAGACCCTAACCAGAAGGACTTATCTTCCCTCTCTCCTAGGTCCCCTACCCACCGAAATGTTTTACTCCTCACTGTCTCTCACTCTTCATGACTGAATCAATACAGTCATGCACCTTCTCACTTATCTATCATTCCTATAAGTTCTCTATCCGGACCATAGGCTCGCCTAGGACTTGTCTGCACACTCGACTAGCTTCTCAACTAACACAAACACAGAAACAATCATAATATACATGGAGGATGCTTCTTGACTGTCACAATCCATGGAACAGATTATCAGAGTCAAGAAGCACCCATATTTATCTAACAGAAACAAAACAACACTTTACAGTAAGCTACTCAGAACAAAAGAACACGTAAAGTACAGACAAACTTCTTTATATTAACAATACAGAAGATTACAATATGCTTCACTAGTCTCCTTTGTCTCTGTAACTAACTAACTATCTGAACTGTCTCTGATCTGAACCCTTTCTCAGATTCTTCTTCTCTGCTTTATCTCTGTCTTCTTCTTGATTTTGTAACCCTGGTGGTTACCTGTCGATCCCAGCCTTCCAGCTGTTCTCTGTTCTTCATGCTCTCTGCAAACTGTCCTCTCTTCTCTGCATGGTCGACACTCTGGTCATCTTTCTTTCCTTCGTGTCATTCCTTTTCTATTTGGCGGTTAAGACTTTTCAATGTCTTCTCTCCTATCGACACGTCAACATAATTGACCATTTGACTGATCTATTTTTCCATCGTGTAGTCGTGAGCTGAAATGACCTTTCATATTTTGCTCTGCGACTGAGCGATGACCTGAAAGTCGCGCTCTCGCAATGTCTTTTCCTGACTTGGCTTTTACCTCGCGACTGAGCGACGAGCTCAAGTCGCACACCCGCTTTGATTTTTCATGAGCTACGTTTTGTGCTGCGACTGAGCGATGAGCTCAAGTTGCACACTCGCACTGCATCTTCATTGACTACTCCTTGCTCTGCGAGTCAGCGATGCACATTAGTCGCGCACTCGCTGCACTTCTAGATGATCTAGAAATTCATTGGTGACTGAGCGATACAATCAGTCGCGCACTCGCTACTCTTTCTGACGAGCTGGCCCTATCTTGGCGACTGAGCGATACGATCTGTCGCGCACTCGCTATGTCTTTACTCGAGCTGCCTTTTCTTCCGTGACCGAGCGATGATCACCCGTCGCGCACTCACCACGCGTTTCCCTGAGCTGACCTTTTCCTTGCGACTTGGCGATGCATCGGGTGTCGCTCACTCGCACACCAGGACTAAACTGTTTGCCTTCGTGACTGAGCGATTGATCACCCATCGCGTTGTCGCACCGTGTTTGCTCTGACTGCGAATTGACTCGCGATTGGGCGATGAGCTCCTCGTCGCACTGTCGCGCACTGTCTTTTTTTGCTAGCCGTCTGCGACTGAGCGACTAGTTCCTCGTCACGCACTCGCGCACTAACAGACTTAACACATAACTAGCTCGCGAGTGTGCGATGCATTCTTTTTTCTGCTCTCTGCTGCTCCGTGACTGCGAGCTGCCTTTTCTTCCGCGACCGAGCGCTGATCACCTGTCACGCACTCACCATGCATTTCCCCGAGCTGACATTTTCCTTGCGACTTGGCGATGCATCGGGTGTCGCTCACTCGCACACCAGGACTGAACTGTTTACCTTCGCGACTGAGCGATTGATCACCCATCGCGTTGTCGCACCGTGTTTGCTCTGACTACAAATTGACTCACGATTGGGCGATGAGCTCCTCGTCGCACTGTCGCGCACTGTCTTTTTTTTCTAGCCGTCTGTGACTGAGCGACTAGTTCCTCGTCGTGCACTCGCGCACTAACAGACTTAACACATAACTAGCTCGCGAGTGTGTGATGCATTCTTTTTGCTGCTCTCTGCTGCTCTGCGACTGAGCGACTAGGCAAAATATGACTTGCTCGTTGAAAGACTTATACCAAAACTTGTTCAAAATGTTGGGGCTAGGGTTTTGAGCTAAACCCTAGGGTGCTCTGCACCATACTCCCCCCCTCTC